>VWZO01011706.1:1422561-1762067 GCA_013396975.1 Bucco capensis | reverse complement strand
CTTATCAGTTCCTCGGCTCCTCCCGGCAAATTCTTTTGGGGGGGGGGAAAAGTTCAGCTACTGAGTCTCTCTTCTTTTAAAGAAACAGTGTCCATATCCAAACTCAAAAGTTCAAAAGGGAACATGACGTACACTGTTAAGTTTTAATCACTCCAGGACAGCAATTAAATAAACTGTGAAGGAAAAATTAATTTGGATCATCTCATTGTTTTTCATGTTCAAGTCAAGATCACAGCAGTGGAAAAAGTAATCTTCATTTTGTATTATCAGTGACTAGGATGGTAATGCATATTGAAGACATCATGTCACAGTACCAAACACAGGAACAGGCCAGGATTCTCAGCATTTCCCATGAACTTGGCAGGAAAGAATTGTTTTTATATTTGGGGTTTTTTTTGAGGAAGATTAAGGTGGTTAAGGCAGTGGTTAGGCACTGGCACAGGTTGCCCAGAGAGGTTGTGGATGCTCCATCCCTGGCAGTGTTCAAGGCCAGGCTGGATGTGGCCCTGGGTGACCTGGGCTAGTGATTGGCATCCCTGCTCAGTGCGGGGAGGTTGGAACTAGATGATCTTTAGAGTCCCTTCCAACCTGCCCATTCTATGATTCTATGAAGGTGAACAAATTTTATAGCAAAACAGGAACTTTTAATGTGTCTAACTTTTTACCTTTAAAATCAGAAACATAGTACTTACTTATACTAGGCCACCAACCAGTTCTTTTTAAAAATATTCCTTATACTCAAGTGGCAGAAATTGTATTGTTACAAGCATTTGGGGTCCTTAAAATAATGAAACAAAAAGTAACAAAAAACCCCTAGCTTTGTGATCAAAACAGGTCTAAGATATCAGATATGCACTAAGACTACTCAGTTAAGCTTTTTGGGGGCAATGAGATAAATCCTTCTTTTAAGTTATAGTGATATTAATTGTGTATATTGCTGTTCATTGCCCAGTACAGACAGGTAAAATAAATGCTCCAGAAAAGCTTCAGAGGCACAGCTGGGATCTCAAAACATGCAGGTAGTACACTGACTTTAGAAAAACACAGAGGTGAACAATGAGTTAAACAATAGAATTCATCTCTGGATGAACCATTACAGTTGACAAAAGCCAAGAGAAGGATAGCATAAGGACAGAAGAGAGGGGAAATGTGCCACTTTGCCATGGTTATCTTGGGCACTGCAATGCACATCTGTGGATGAAACTAGTACTTCAGCTCAAACCAAGTAGGGATCAAATAATGGGCAATAGTGTTACCAGAGACAAAGGAGAGAACAAACACTGAATGAAGCAGATCTCTCAAGTATCTGGTCCAGGAGCAATTCCTAAAGACTTCAACCATATGTCATTTCCAGGTATGTAATGCAATATGCATTTGAAATATATATTAAAGCAACCTCTTTGAATGAATCCCTTTCCTACTCTAACCCAAGAAGTTTGCATTTCTGTGTTATCAACTCTTCTCCTGAGTAATTTCCATGCACATTCCACCACTTCTTTGGTCTGAAAAAGCTCCACCTCAGTGTTTTCTTTCAAACCAAGAGATTTAAGAAGCAATTTAAATTTGGGGAAATGCAAATAAATAACTTCTAACACAGTAAGAAGTAAATTAACCGAGAAACATAACTATGAAGATTTTCACATATTTAAAAATTCTTCTTTTATTTCATAACCTGTGTGAGACAAAAAGCAGGCTGGCACCACTTTTTAAAATACAAATGTGTATTTATATTCATTTCTAATACAAACATACAGTACTCCCAAGGAAAATGCATCCTGCTTGTACTGCTGCCTTTTTGAGGTATAAACATGTGTAAATATCTTTTTCTTACTAAATCTAAGATTGACTTGCATTGAAATATAATCCTATCCTCTCCAGCCAGTAACTGCATAAATTGCAACACTACTTTAAGAAATATCCTGGTTAGTAGCTGTATTGGTTTAGCTCTCTCTTCACATAGGGCTTTTTTATTATTATTCCAAATTAATCAAAGTAAATCTTTGTGCAAATATTTGGTTGTGAAAGAAGCACTAGACTTCAGTCTCCTCCATGAGATTTGGACTCCCTAAGCTCTGGCAGTCTGTAGGCAGACACACGAGTTCTTGGATCATCCATAAAGAATTTAAAAGTGCTTTAAATCTCTATTATTACATTTCTGGTGTGCACATTCTGAGAATGGATACTTACAACACTACAGCCAATTTTAAAGAATACAAATGCTTTTGTGTCCATGCAGTGAAATCTCCAGAATTAGAATAAGAGGAAAGAGGTACAACCAATATTATTTCACTGTCATTTAGCTCTTATCATACGTGCCCAAGTTCAAAACCTAGACCTTCAAAGCCAGTTTCTTCCTAGTTACTTTCTGAAGTTCTTCAGCACGTAAGATGTTTTACGGTAAGTTCCCAAGGCTTACCAAGACCTACTTTAATTTCTGCAGTCATGCTCCAAATTTAGGATTACCTTCCTTTCTTAATCCCTCTCTTGCTGTCCATGGCCTCTAGACACATATCCTGTTAAGCCACTAGAAATCAAATGTGAAAGACTTTTTTTAACTCCTCTGCCCACAGCCCCCATTCTTCTCTGCACCCAGTGCAACTGTATAGAGGCAAAACCATCCATCTCTAATATGAAAGTGTACATGTGTATTTCTTCTCTTTCACGAAAATGCAGCTCACTTCTCTCTCTCTGCAGAGAGAGAGTATGAAAGGGAGGTTGGACTATCAGGAGCATAGTGTATCAGAGCTCTCTGCCTGCATGGCAGAGGTTGGGGCTCAGACCTCATACTGCTGTTGCAAGAGAGCACTAAGTATCCAAGTGGCTATGAAATTATCTGCAACAAGAAAAACCTCAGCAACTTCCTGTGAAAAACCCCACTACCAGTAAACAATGTTTCTACAGCATTTAAATTAGATCTGTAACAGCATCTTTATGGAGAAGGAGCACAGGAAATCCAAGCTTAAGGCCTCATTCAACTTCTGTGCTATAGTGTAGAAACACTTACTCTTACTCCTTTGCTTTTTGATGCTGTTAATTCTGTTAAGATGAGTTGATAAATAGAATAAGCAAAGTATTTCCTGGCCCTGTAGAGGATAGATGTTTTGAAGGATCTGTATTTCATTTTATGGAGTAATTTACTTGTTCTGGTTCAGTCCAGTTGACAGAAATGTGGGTAAGTCTTTTTAACCCCCCCCTAGAACTTTGTAGAATAATGCTCTGTTCTTCCATAGCACTGTGCTGTGGTAACCCAGCACACATTGTAATTATTTGAAGTTTTTCAAAAACTTGACTTTCTTTTCAGAGTTTTACACTGCAAGGGGAAAGATTTTATATAATTGTGTCCATTCTTCTGAAGGTTCTATTTTCTGACGATTTCTGTAAGCCATTTGTACATCTTTTTGGTTTGGATTCAGAGGGAAACCAGGTAATAGTCACACACAGTTCTCACTCCAGTATAAGCTTCAAGGTCAAAATTGTACAAATTTATTGCATGTCACCTTTCTTCTATAGTTTTCACCCTTATGAGAGATAGGGAAATCTTTTCCCACTTGTTAAACTGAATTGTTTATTCATTCTGGCTATTTTCATTAATAGCATACTGACTTGAAACATGAATTCTAGATTTGGCCTTATTTAAAGAATTTTAAAGAATGTCCTTTTCTTCCTAGGCTGACTTATCTGTGTAAGTTGCAGTTTTCACAAAAGTAGTGATTTCTTCCTAAATTTTCAAGTGAATAAATGACAAGGCAGCTCCTTCACTGTAGTATAATTGCATGCATTATTCTGCTTTTATGTTGGAGAAAATACTGGGGTTTTATGAGTATAACCTGCAGTTCAAGTAACCTATACTTTTGTGAAAGCTATTGGAATTTAAATCCCTCATGTCTGTGCATCTCCATCTATTTTGGACAAAGAGGAAAAAGCAGAACTAGCTAAAAGAATCAGCTAATACAGAAAGCCATGGAGGATCAGGCAAACAAGGTATTAGGGAAAAAGATATGAAAGTTCAGACAGGAGCTATTAGGCAGTGAGAACTCTTGAACTAACCCTTTATATATTTGCTCTATAAACAACCCTCACTACAGCTGAACTGCAGTTGCTTGTCTATGGGTAACACATGCAATCTATAATATACAATATATAACATGAGGTCATACAAAAATACTTGGGATATGTATGTGTTTTTGCCTTCCACCCACCAATTCATCTTAACAGAGTAGCTCTGATCTGCTACTGCAGTACAGCAGGAAGCCTTTCTTACAGCTTGCAACAGATGTGTAGCTTAGACCTTTCTTTTCTAAGGGTTTACTATGAGTTCATTTTTTCTCCCCTTAAATCCAAATATCAGTGCAGTTTGAAGATTTGATTTCTCAAGGGTATATAACAAGTGGCATAACCATGCTGCAAGAACACTAAGGAGTTGGGTAACAGTTTTAGCTAGGTTGAAGATCTGAAGGGAGCATGTCTGTGACAAACAAATGTCAGAAGTTGGATGCTAAAAAGAAACGCCCAAGGGGAAACAATCAAGTCTCTATTACAAGCCTCTATCACATACAAATATCTGTTCTGACTGGTAGCAACAGAGAAAGATCCACTGTATTGTGGATTTCTGGATTAGAAAAATAATGAAGCTCCAAGCAGCAGTTCTAATTGGCTTTATAAGCAACAGCAGTACAGTCATTTTTCTGCAAATATACCCCTAAGCTAGACAAGGCAAAGAAGTGACAGCATAGGCATGGAGACATGTGCTTAGCTGTCACTCAAACAGCACCTTAAGACACTAGCAAGCAAACAAGGACATTGGCACACACATTTCCATAGACAGCTTGAAAACATGAAGAAATTAAGTAGCTTAGAATCTATATACTCCTGGCAAATAAACACCAAGTTTTTCTGCAGCATATTAGTATATATGAAATCAGCAAAATGTAAGAGCTCGCCTGCTGAAATTTGGGACCTTAAAAATATGTTCAACTAAAATTATTATATGGAAAAAGTGAAGTATTCAAATTTCAGTTTCAGCTACTCTTTTGTTTTTGTTTCCTGGTATCCCAACAGAAAAAAAGTCTGTTAGTTAAATAGTCCTTTCCTTGTTTTGAAACAAAAAACCCAGGTAATTAAAAGGCATCTTCTTAACTCATTATTTGTTTGTGTTTTCATTGATCATTCTATCTGCAAACTGAACATACAGCATCCAGTTGGCCTTGCATTATAAATCTTGCAGGGAGAATCATTGCTTTTTTGGTGTTTTTGCAACATTTTTTTTTCAATGAGAGCCTGATATAAAAAATACAGTTTTGATTAGTGGCAAATAGCCAATATAAAACTTTCCTATAGAGTCAAAAAAAAATCCACGGGATTAAGAAGTGAGAGTCAGTCACAGGGAGAAAGTACTAAGATTAGTTTTTTTAGAGAAGATAAACTTGACTTGAACAGCAAATGTGACCTCTGGGTTTCATTTTCCATCTTAAATAATCTACTTATTAAAGTTGCTATGTTTCAGTAGTAGGAAGATACTCTCTTACACAAAATTGGAGCTATTGTAACTTTTTTTCCTAACTCTGCTGAGTGCAACTGAAGACAGAGTTTAAGAATTTGGTCTGTAAACTCCTTAAGAAAGCTTGTTGATAATAACCATTGATAAATTAAGGTAAAATCAGAATTAACACTACTATAAAAGCAGCCTACATTCAAAAGTTTAGTAGGCCTGGCTAAGTGTATCCTTCACCTCCTTTGAACTTAAGACATGAGCTGCATAGCATTTGTGAAGCATCTTTTAACTCAAAGACTTCATTTGATAACCATTTCTGTCTCTACTATTAACTCTAATGAAGTAGGTTGATTTTTCAACAGGTACTACTTATTTTATCAAGGTGATCTATAAGTTAAGGATAGCAACATCAGGGCATTCTTTATTCCAGTTTGAGGAAATTCACGCTCTGACAAGCAGTGTGTACACACCAGGTTCAGTTCAAAGCCTGAGAAAACAGAGGTTTCATATCTGAGATCTGTTATTAATAAACACATAGATACTTCAGAGAGGTTACTGTAAAATACCACTTAGCTCTGCAGCCACTTCTATCAAAGTGGCATGCAACACTCACTGTGAAGCACAGAGGTCTGAAAGCACCATTAAAAACTATAAATTCATCTCACTGAGATCTGACTGGATTGCCTGCTGCATTAAGGATATCAGGTGGTAAAGAGCGAGCTCCTTCTCCTTTCTTTCACAAGAGATGTTGCTCTGATTTTTCTTCCCTGACACTTTCTGTAGGGACTATAAAATGCTCTCTTTGTCAACAGCTTTTCTGAAAAGCTGGCTAGGACAGTGATTAACAATCTTTCATGCATTTCTTAATTGGAGCATATGTAATATTTTTCTATCACCTATCCCACATCTATTTCCAGAGGCAATCAATATCCATTTCCAACAAGAATAGCAAAATCCACTTATGCAAACTTCCAGCCACACTTGGACAACATTGATCCCTGACTGCATCTCAAGCTCTCTATGTTCACAGGTGTTTATGGACATGAGTATGCAAGTCCTGACCTCATTTCACGCTCACTGAAAGCTAAGTAACTCTAGTTAATATTACACTGAGAACATTTCCTTCAACAGGAAAAAGTTAGGATGTCTCAGTGCAAGAGACATTTAAATGCCTCTGTGAGAAGACTGTTTCTTACAGGTTTCGATTGTTTCTTGGTAGCTAAAAATCACAAAAACTTTGTAATTTCATTTCAGTTAATCAAACTGTCAACAACAAGTCATACCAGTCACAAGAATGGGGAACAGTGGCACACCAAAATCACAGCTGCTTGCAATCTCACTGACAAGAGACACTGAATTTTCAGGAAAAAGAAAACAATGGACTATGGCTGCATGTTGAAAACAAGTGTGTGAACTTCTGTAAATTAGATGCTGCTAACAAAAATCTGTAAATCAAACACTGCTAACAGCTTCAGAGCTTTTTATGGCAAAAACCCCCCATGTTAAATGGCATTTTAAGCATAGAAAATGGAGACTGATAGAACAGCATATTTGAATCAGAAAGGCAAAAAAATCATCATGCTTCCTATAACTAGTTATGATTTCTCATTATACAAATATGCCTTGAAGAGTC
This sequence comes from Bucco capensis, assembly GCA_013396975.1. Classification (NCBI taxonomy): domain Eukaryota; kingdom Metazoa; phylum Chordata; class Aves; order Piciformes; family Bucconidae; genus Bucco; species Bucco capensis. The sequence goes on along the minus strand of VWZO01011706.1, from coordinate 1,754,943 downwards.
ACATTACCACAGGGTTATTACACCCAATGACTACTGACCCCTGGGTCACAAATTAAAATCAACCAGATCTACAATTCTATTTAAATTATAATACACCTCTCATTTAATGGAAGAATCTCATCATGAAGATCATAATTGCAAATTGCCCACCACAGACATTAGGCAGAAGTTGGATTTATTTTAAATTAAAAAGTAGCATTTCTTATACCCCACCAGCATATTAGAAGGGTGATTAAAATATTTTATTTTGGAAAGCTCTAGTTTTAGTTTGCCTTCAACATTTCTGTTGTAGAAAAAACAAGTTACTCTTATCTGAATTAACATTCTTGATGCATTTTACAAGATGGTGACATTCCTTTTTTGGATCCTCTTTTCTCAGGGTATCAAAAAACTGTTAAACTTATTCTTGCTACCATAAAATATCAAAAGAAATTTAAGAGCCTATTTTTATCAGATTAAGGGTTATTAAAGTTTGTGCTGCAGGGAAAGTAACATATGCACTCAAATAGGTATACATCTATAAAAATATATTAATGGCACTGATAAAATGTCAGATACTTGATAATCCTAAGTGGTTGCAAGATAGGTAGAATATTTCTAAAGTATCCTGCTCCTTTAAAATACTACTCAACTGAATGGGGTTTTTTACCCTTCTTTTGCATGCTACACAAGATAGGCTACAGTATCCATGTCCCAGGCTGCAAAACCAGGACTGTTTTCCTGCTGGGATGTGGGTATTTATCATGCCCTCACATACCCTGGTTTCCAGTAAGAAGAAAACCACAGTATCCAGTGGGTAACCAGAGCTCTGGGACTCCAGCAGACAGTGAGCATCTGCCTCCCAGGTTAAGCAGAAATGCTGTGGTTCAACGTGTTCATTGTGGTACTGAACCATCCAAGCCAGTCATCCAGATTCCCACCCAAAGGGGATCAGTTATGTGAAATAGATTTATATACTGGACATTTCTTTTATTGCTGCTTTTTGTAGACTTTGCCAGGAGGGTATTTATTCTTGAAAGGATTGAGTCAGTAAGAATCCATATGTTTACTTCTCTTCAGATTTTGTTTCATGCAACTTTCATGTTCCTCTGCATACTTAACAGTGCACAATGGTCTGAATATCACTGCCCACAAGACTTGGCAATAACACAGAATAGAACATTTTGGTTGGAAAGGTCCTAAAACAATCAACTAGTCTATCTGCAATATAGCCATCATTTTTATCACATAAAATCTTAAAACATTTCACTGACTATGGGTAAGTAGCAGTGTAAAAAGTGGAAATGGAAGCCAGGCCCTCTGAAGGTGAGGTTAAAATTTTTGCTGTGAAAGAAAATTGGGACCCTCAGAGAAATACAAAGAGACGTTAAAAACAGTCAAAGCCACCAGCAGTTCACAATCTTTTTGCAGTATTTTCAAATCATACATGAATTTGTTACAAAAATTGGGACATTAAGCTTTGAAAGCCTGCCCAGGGAGCAATAGAGCAGAGCACACATCTTAGATTCTTCTGAGAAAGAATCTGTAATGGTTAGAGGCACCCAAAAAGCTCAAGTTAAAGTGACATTAGAAAGCCTGGTAACTAAGGTTATAGTGTGCTCAAGTCACAGACACTTCATGAGAGAAGGAAGCAAGTGACAACATCCCTTGGAGAAAAGGGCAGAGGCAGAGTAACTGGTTTTAGTCATTTTGAGCTTGATCTAATGGCAAAGAGATGGATAGTGAGAGAGATAGATCCATGAAGACGTTAGTTCAGAAAGAAAACAATTCTGAAAGAGAGCTGTATCTAAGGGGTGTTTGAGGGAAGGAAATTACATGAGCACACTCATAGCAATTCTTCAAGGGTTTCCCAGAGCTGTGATTACAACTCCTTTCACAGGCAGCTACATGTGCCTACAAAATATGGTATTTGGAGAAATTGAAAGGATCTGACTTCTCTATTTTGTTCCCAGACAGCTCTCTCCCTCACATACATCTCTAGCTACAATGGAAATAAGGAAGCAAGGGCACGGACACCTTATTTCTAGGCCTTCTGCATAAAATACACTCCCCAGAGCTACAGTGCACAATGGCACCAGATATTTCTTCTCAACTCAGTAAGTGCCAAGCATTCTACAGACTGTAGCTAACAATTTCACCTGAAAGTGTTCATTTTGCATGAGTTTTGAAAGCTCCATGTTGTCCTCGGAGGCTGTGTTTTCATGCGGATGACAAAACAGCACCAAATTCTTTACACTCAGCAAGTTACTAAAGATTCTTAAGGATGTATTTTCAAGAGCTCAAACCATCCTGATAACCAGTGTTGATTATGAGGATCTCTGTTTTCTTATTTAATTTCCTGTAGTCTGAAACCACTGCACAAACCTTGCCTGTAACCTGAACTTGTTTGGGTTTTAGCTTTGCAGACCTGTGAATATGTTGGGCAAAGCATGCAGCCAATCCAGTATTCTGTTCAAGTCTATTTCCAAATATATAAAATAACAAAAAAAAGCTATTTCTTTGAAGAAACACTATAAAACCACACTCCCATCATAACAAGACATGGCATACAACATATGCAGAAACTGCCATAAGCTACATTAGTAACACTCCCTTCTAGTCTTTAAAGACAACTAATCAAATCACAACATTTAGGTCTGTTTTGTCCCTGAGAACACCCATCAATTCTTTCTCAGCAGAGGAAACTTTTTTGGTTGTTTTGAGTTTTTTAAATCCACCCTGTGCTTCATTGTTCTACAGATTTCTGTTATTTACATCAATATTCACTATGCAATGCAGAGCTCACACTAAGAACAAATAAGGCATCTTAAATATTAGACATTTTGCTGTTCTAACCTCATCTAATGAGAAAAGTGGAATTTAAACAGTATTCACAATGTCTTGTCAGTAACATCCAGGCCATCAAATTCAGGTTTATTTTCTCTAGAGAAGTTGCAGGGAGCAGTTTCATTATATTGAAACGGTTTTGTCAGCACACTGTTTAAGAGGAAAAGGGCTGTAGTGTACAAAAATATGGATGCTGCTTACTGCAACTTATTAAAAAAGAGAAATCATATAACCTACTGATCTTTTCTGAATTTTCAGTACTATAAATATGTCAAAACTCCTAAATTTTCTATACTAGAGGATTTGAGAAGGTACAGTATGAGTACAAAACATACAGATAGATTAACTTACAATGAAGAGCTTTTAAAGCTGCTTTTTACAAAGCAATTCAATGAACACCTATTAAAAGACATTTTCTCTCTCCATTATTATTAGATCATTGCATATAATAAATGTAATGTTGTTTAACCCTATTGTAAATGAAGTGTGCTTTTTTGCAGTGGCCAAAGTCATCTCTTGCCTTCAAGCTCCTCTTAAAGCCCCTTGTGCTTTTGACTGACCACTGATTACACTATGATTTTATCTATGAATAACTGACAGGGAAAAAATGAATAACTGACAGGAAAAAAATGCTCTCCTCACAATTAAAAAAGCATAAGCAAATTTTTACATAAACACAGTGTTTGATTCTAAAGTGTTGTTGTTGAAACTTAGCTTTGAAATCAATACCTTGACACAATTAACACATTTTTCTGAGTTAAACATTGCTTCCCTAACACATTATTCTCAGAATCACTCAGTATAACACAGTGGAGAATCTGGGCCTCCATTTCTTGAGATGATTGACAAGATTTATCCCTACTCCATGCAAACTGATTCTTTGAGCTGAGGAAAAAAAGTGCTTAATTTTATCTTAGTGCCAAAGTTCTGCAATACATATGCTTGAACTCAACTCCTTGGCCAACAAAAGACAAATGATTCCCAAAGGGCCAGTATTTCCCTCCCTCCCTCATCTTCCTGTTGGACTAGCTATAGTCCTTAAATTTCTTTGAACAGCCTTCTTTACTTCTCCTGGATTTTGCTTGTTTTGAATATTCAGAAGCACATATACCTTTCCAGTTCCCTGCACTTACCTTGACCCTCTTCAAATCCAACTGAAAATGACACTGAAAGTGTAAGCAGGACAGGTCCTTAGAGTATTTAATGTTCATTCACTGCTTGAATTTAAAGCTAGCCCTCTCATTTGCAAATTTAATTCAACTGGCAATTTTTTTCTTGGAATGCAGAGCTGATAAGGAATTAGCTTGGTTAAATCTTTCTATATGAAGTTATTTCATGAATATGAGAAAATAAATAAAGAGGTCATAGTGATTTCTTAAACTGAAATTCCTAAATATACAAGTGTTTTTCTCCCTCCAGACTCAGGACTCAGTTGTTTTGATGCATGGTCTAAAACATTCCCCTCAAACTCTTCCGAGATTGTTTTCCACTTTTATGTCTTCATCAGAATTTCAAGAGCATGGAAGTTACACTACACAAAAAAATCATCTCCTCAAGAAACTGAGCATGCCAGCCCTTACCCAGCACTAAAATATCTTCTGACTCCACGTCTGGATAGAACTTGAGCTCGTGCAGTGAAGTAATAGCTTTCCCTGAGAACATCTGCAGGGCCAGCATGCTCAGGAGCAGGTCACCTCTCAGATATGCCAGCACTGGTGTACTTGATAGAATAACCTCCAGGTTGAAACAACCTAGATAGGATCATTACACAAACCCTTCTGTCTAGTTCCAATACTCATTAAGTCCACCTCCATTATGGATCTCATTTTCTCTCCCCAAATAATTGTCACCTGAAGTGACTCCAAGGGAGTCACAAATGCATTTACTTATGGCTTGGAGATCCTTTAACTCCTTGTCCTGAAATAGTTTAAAAGAAGTAAGCCTTGGAGCAAATATGGATAACATAAGGCAAATAAAGGTCTGAAAGAAGCTGTCATACAATAGAGTAGAATTCCACCAGGAATTATGTATCAAGTATTTCACAGAGTTGTTAAAAAAGTTCCAGCAGGTATTCCAGCTGTTATGCTAGCATATTCTGCAACCATTCTGATACTGATTGCAACTAATTACTAAAAAAAACCCCATCAAAACAAAAAAGGAATATGCAGAACTCAGATTGTTTTTATCATCTAATTTTATGTTCTCCTGTTTCTCATTTCGAAGTCTCTTCTTCCATTTATATTTAATCCTATTGTATGCATTGATATAAATTATTTAATTGCAGTGAAATATAATGTTTTCTAAAATTCATTTTATTATTTCAGCCTTTCCCTGAGATATTTAGAGATCTTGATTTTTCAGCATACTTCAGACTGAAAGCATTAAGTTGCTTGAAAGTTTCCTCTTTATTTCTCCTGCTCATGAAAAACCAAGAATATTTCCTCAAGTTCCAAGCATCAAAGAAAAAAAAGTCAGTGTAGAAAGAAGCAATTTCAAAATCAGACCTATGTGTTTTTCAGGCATGATAAAACTACTGGATTAGGAATGTACAGCTATCCTGAGAGGTTACATTACCTGAAAATTAAAGCCAGTAATATTTTGCATTCATGTATTAGCTTTGGCATCAAATGGCCCATCCNCGGCCCAGAACTGGACACAATATTCCAGGTGGGGCCTCACCAGGGCAGAGTAGATGGGGAGAATAACCTCTCTGGATCTGCTGGCCACGCTCCTCTTAATGCATCCTAGGATGCCATTGCTTGAAGTAGTACTGTGATTAGTTATGGTACAGAATGCCTCAAACATATAACATTACATAACTTACAGGACATATGACAGAGAAGCACTATCACCACACCAGAAGTGAAAATTCACTTAATTATCCTTAACAAACTAACCTCATCTACATTTGCTTTGGTGTGTTTTGGATTGTGTTTTTGTTTCCTTGGGGTTTTTTTCCCCCTCATCTTTGTTTGCTAGAGTTGCATAAGACTATCAGGATCTGACCTACTCTGAACTTCCTTGCTGAGGGACAGGGTGCTGCTTTTTCTTACTGTAACTTTCATCTAAGAGATGATGAAACTATCACTAGGGATGCCAGTTTGATGGCATGTCCTGGAATGATTTGAGATAGGAAGCTCCATTTCAGAGATGAAAAGGTAGTTTCTACTTTACGACCAAGGCTACCTACAGGAAAAGGATTATTAGCACAATAAAAAGATGAACAGTTCACAATCATATTCTGAAGTCAGAAATGGCATCTAGATTTATGAGCTACAAACATTCTTGGAGTCAATAGAAACTTAGCATCCTTAGACTACATTTCTGTTACTCTACCTTCTGTTTTGGGGTAACATGTAACAGAAAAACCTATGTATATTTGAGTGTAAATAGGCAGGTGGAGAATGGAGAAGCTCTCTCTTCATGAAGGATTTACAGATGGGATATCTATGTCACAGATAAGTGTCACCTGATGTATTATTAGGCAATACATCTGCCACCATATTCTGGCAATTTGCCACATAGCCAGGTAGGGTGTACATACATCCACCTCAAGTAAAGGTATTAAAAGTAACACCTAGAAAGAAAATAGGTATATGCAGGCTCACTTCCCTAGAAGTTTAGCTCAAGACAGTTTAGTGCCACCTGGATTTCCTGTTAGATCCCTCACTGATGAGAATTGCCAAATTAAGCTCTTCCCTTCAATTGTGGCAAGAGTGCCTTATTTCATTTCCAGCCTCAACTGCTACTTTAAAGTACACCACAGAAATACTTGCTATTCACATCAAGCAGGAAAATGAAAGGGTGTAAATCATAGATCTAGGGTGATTATCCAAAAATCAGACTGCTGAGGAATGAAGCATAGCATCAGTTAAAGTGTCACTAAAACAGAGTTACGAGTATAGTCAGGTAAAATACTTGATAATTGCTTATTATTTTCTGTGTTTGCAAAACAATTTCCTGGCCAGATGTTTTCAGATTGTATGAGATGTTTCACTCTCTGTCAAGTGTTGTACATTTTCTCTAGTTTATGACTCAAGGTGTTAATCATATTCTATCTTTCAAGATGATTACCTGGTAATATTAACATACAAATGTACGGCGATTATCTCTGCTTTTCTGAATTCTTCACATTTTGCACAAGGAAAAAAATAATAGAAGAAATAAATCAGTCTCCTTCAACTTGCACCATGCCCATTTCAAAAATGAAATTACTATGAATTCAGAGGCTATGAAAATTAAGTATTAATCAACATCATGGTACAGAAAACTTTCACCTAAGCTTGAAAGTGGCAACATAGAGTTGGCATCTTACAACGGGCCAGATTTAACAGGCACAACTACCTCATAGAACATACATGTTCCTTACTTGTAGTCTTCAGTAATTTCATATCATATTGATAAAACATGCAAAGTGCTGAATATCTATAGAAGAAACCAGGTACAGCAATGAGTCTGGTCTTCTCTGTAGACTCCAGATGCTCAGTTTTCATCTGCACATATCGAGGCTAGGCTGGCCTCTCAAAAACACTCCCAGCTCAGACAATCTAGCTGTAATCCCTAAAGTTATTCCAAAACAAGATTTTAGTATCCAAGTATAAGTGCCTTAATTAATCTCCCTGGGTATTGTGACTATTCATTTACCTCCTACACAGATTTTGGCTAACACAGCTCATGCTAAGGCAAAATTGTCCATAGGTGAATGAGCTAAAAGTTACAAGTTATGTTATGAAACCTCATGGTCTGAGTGATCAATAAGAGAATTCATGTGATAGACATCTGTGCCAATGGGAATGAATCCTTGTTTTTTATATTTCTTAATGAGCTTATAAAATATACTTTAATTTACATAGTGCATTGTCCTGTAAATTTGAGATACCCAAACTGCCCATGACAGGTATTCAGAGAGATAAAGCACAATTCTCCTTCATTCTTATCAGGAATCAGCAGTGGATGTAAGTGAACAAAATGTAGGTTGGAATACCTGACCTAAATTTACACCAACGTCCACCCCCAAAAATAATTTGGCCTAATGCCTTGGCTACTCTGGTGCTATGCTCTGTCCATTACTCCTGCTTCTAGTTTTGTGCTGGGCCTTTCATTTGACAGCATCAAGGTTAGATAGTTTAAAAAAAAATAAATCCTATTAGTCTTTCAATCAGTTCATTTTTATTTCTTTATTCTTTGCTCATATAGTTGATACTCCCTTGGTCCTTTTGGCTCCTTCACAGTTCTGGCACTGAAAGATACTCTTTTCAAAGAGTATGGGAGGAAAAAGCCAAAGGGAAACATCAATGGGTTCACATGTTCCTTTGTTTTTCTGTCACTAAATTCATACATATTTGTCCTGCAGACCAACAAAGAGCTTCTCTTATCAGGCAGGAGCCAGCATCACCTATTTCAGAGTTTGGTAAATATTATCAGAACTCTTGTATTCAAACACAGAACTGATAAATCATCAAAAACAGCAACGGAAGGGAAATGTTTCTCTAGGTTCAGAGGAAAAAATATAAATGGGAAAGTTTGTACCAATTTCATTATAAATGAGTTTCAGTATTTTGCCAGTATTTCACTATGATGAAAGTGCATATACTCGAACATATTTTCAGTTGTTAATACAGACTTTACTTCTTCACATTGAATGATATCTTTCTTCACAAGCAGTGCCAAGTTGATAGCTAAGCTAGACTTCAAGCTCCAATATCATTGGTGACTCTAACATTTCCAAACTGAGGTGCTGGTAAACTGTCATCAAAGGAGAAGACTGAAAAAATTATTATTTTTAGATTATTCAAAAGAAGAACCACTGAGATAATATATATTCCTCTCAATCCCTCATCTTCTTAACTATGTATCTTTTATTCTATGACTTTTCCTTACCTGTCAAAGTGATATCATGTAGTAAAATTACAGAAAAATAACCTCTAATTATCTCCATTTTAAAGGAGTAAACATTCCAGCACAGAATTTGACTTAAATTTCATTACTGCATCTTTACACCTTGTTATTCAAGGCATTATTCATTAAAACTTTAATATTTTGAAAAAACAAAGCAAAATGAGTTATTTCTGGAAAATCTGCTATCATTTAACATTAGCTAAGAAAAAACCCCAAATATAACTGTTTGAGAAGTAATTAATGCATTTTATGTCTATTTTCATTGTAGGACCTACATGATTAATGAGCTGTCAGAGTCTTAAGGCATTCATTGACATGTTTCTGTAAGCTTGTTGAGATAACAAGCCTTAAGAGATGAATGAAGCATGTTCTGCCAGATCTGCTGTGATTATTTCCTTCTACTATAACTGGGGGACATGAAGGATCTCAGCCATTCCTGAAAAAAATATCTGTCTTCTCATTAATCAAATCCTGCCTTACACTGTGCAAGTGTCATTATGAATAAGAGAAGTACACGATACTAACCCACACATAAGATCAAACAATCTGGATTCTTCAGTTGTGTGAACTTCCCCAGGTGAAGAGAAGATGTATATAAGATGTAGCCAACCCTCAGAGAGCTGATCTACAGGGCACAGTATGCAATAATCTTAACAACACAGATAAAACCATAGAAAGCACAGAAAAACTTGCCTTGGCCTGATTAACACTTCTCTGTGGACTTTGTGAAGAGGATGAGTGGATGAGAAGCTGGCCATGAGCAAACAGTGCAAGGCCAACGGCATCCTGGGCTGCATCAAAAGAAGCGTGGCCAGCACATCCAGAGAGGTGATTCTGCCACTTTGCTCTGCTGAGACCTCATCTGGAATACTGTGTCCAGTTCTGGAGCCCTCAGTACAGAAAGGACATGGAGCTGATGGAGGCCAGGAGAATGATCAGGGGCTGGAGCACCTCTCCTATAAAGAAAGGCTGAGGGAGCTGGGATTGTTCAGCCTGGAGAAGAGAAGGCTTGGGGGGACCTACTAGTGACCTTCCAGTACCTAAAGGGAACTTACAAGAAGGCTGGAGACAACCTATTTACAAAGGCCTGGACAAGGGGCAATGGTTTTTAATTGGAGATGAGTTGGTTTAGACTTGATACTAGGAAAAAGTTCCTCCCCACGAGGGTGGTGGAACACTGGAACAGGTTGCCCAGGGAGGTGGTTGAGTTCCCATCCCTGGAGGCATTCCAGGTGAGGCTTGCCAGGGCTCTGGGCAAGCTGCTCTAGTTGGGGATGTCCCTGCCCACTGCAGGGGGGTTGGACTAGATGAGCTCCAGAGGTCCCTTCCAACCCAAATGATTCTGTGATTCTGTGTGTGATTCTGTGACTTCTGTCAGGACACAGCATACCCCACCAGTCATTATCTTTCCATGTGGGCTTACCCAGGAAATAGTGGCTAGAGACAGGACATCTTGGCATCACTGCTCCACAATTTTCCGGAAAAAAGTGATTATTCTGAGCAGTAAATTTTCCTTTGTGAAGGAAGAGGTATGTGGTCAGCTAGTTACTCTTGGCAGGTTTTGCTGCATGAAAAGCAGAAGTCTAAAGGTCACAAGAAATTATTTCTAAAAAGAGGTTTTCTTCACTGAACATAGAGGACTTCAAATGCACCTTTGCCTAATTTTGGAAGGAGGCTTGTTTTTGTTTTATTGGGAGGGGTGGGGAGTGTATTTTTTTTTTTTTTAACAGCAGAATTACACTGACTTTAACTCTGAACAGAGCTCCTAAATTTACATATATCTTGCTGCAAATAACAAAAATTACTTGCTTAGGAAGTGTCCAGGTTTGTCCAGATAGTCAGGCCACACACATCAGAAAGCAACAGGTATGTGTTTGTATCCTATGTTATCAGTACAAACTCTCAGTAACAGAGCAAACAGCAAGGACTGAATAAATAGGCTAACCAAGCAGCCAAAAAAAGGAAGAGGAAGCAGCCTCTGCTTGCTAAGGGTCTTCTCTCTTGAAAAAAAAACCCAAATTGTGGGTTCACTAACTCCTGCAATATTGCATCTAAAGCCACAGACACTGATCTTAATTATTTGATGAACCCCTGAAACATACCTGCTGATGTTAGGAAATTATTTGGGTGGCTTTAAAAAGTTGTGGAGTTCAACTGAGAACTATATATAAATTTCACCCTGATGATCCCTCTATATCTACTGAATAAAGTAGAAACTCTGTGCAGCAGAGAAGCCATAGCAGCACCTTTAATAATACCTTTGGGTTATTCATCACCAGCATCAGCATCAAATGCAAAATTGCCTATTAAAAGACAGTTTGTCCTTAGGCCTTCTGGGTTCCTTTTAGGTGCTGTCAAGAGCAGAGCTTTCTGTTGTCTGAACAAAAAAGGATAGCTTACAATACAACATGTAAGATTTCACATCACTGTCATACGGAATAAATTTGCAGGGAACCATTGCTGGACTGCAGTATGTTGCTAGGAAGTTGCCAGGAGACAAATTTTTCCTTATATGTTTCTCTAACCTGATTTTCATTTTTTGTGGTTCTGTTCATCAGATGCAATGGTTTGCCCTCTTATTTTGTACTATAGTATTTTGACAGATAGAAAGGCTTTTAATAGTAACTGGATTTGCTAGTTTTCAGCTACAAACTCTCCCCTACCCAATATTTCTTATAATTTGTCTTTTTGTTCCATTTCTTTTATTTGCCAAGCACAAAACAGAAACCAAAACTAAGTGAAGATAATTTTCACAGTTCCCTCCAACAGAGCAACAGGAAGTCATAATGCTTTCTCCAAGTTCTTAAATATCCAGAACACAGGATTTGGGGAGTGGGGACTGGTTTGGGGTTTGGTTTGGTTTGATTTAATTTGGGATTTTATATAAAAATATATCACCTGAACAATTCATTTGTGCAAAGGTGTTTTCAAAATGGGAACAGTTCTTTTAAGGTCATCTGCAGAGAATCCTGATGAAAGATCAGAGAGGATTGAAGTATTTATCTTTATAGAGGATAGGAGCAGGGAAACTGGATCCAATTACTACAGTATTTTTCTTGACTCAAATCTATCCAAGAAGAGAAAAAGCTATGAATTTAACTGCTATTTCTGCAACATAAACACCATACCATGATGCTTATTAAACAGCAAAATCTGTCTATACAAACTGAAGAAGAACGTTTATAGTACCTGAAGTAATAAATAGAGGACAGGGGAGATCTCTTGCTATTCATTTTTCAGCTAATTGGCAGGGATAAGTTTTACTAGAAACATTTTTGCAGTAACAAGAATGGCTCAGTACATAATTTATTATGGTGCAAGGAAACACACATCTACATTTACCACAAGAATTAAGTTCAATATTATTGGATAATTAATGTGACATTGATAAAGCAGCTTGCTGCATGCACGTGTGCATGTATTACTTAGCAAAAATGAAATATATTTGTCCTCTCCTGATAAGCAGCAGTGCAATAAATCACAAGTGATTTGTATAATTCTGCACACTGGAAGTTAAGGACTGACAGCATTAAATCAGGTAATTTCCAGCTCCCAGAATCCATGTAATTTTTCTGACCTGGCCATGACCCATTGTGAGTTAACTGTGGTAAGCTAAGCACCACATGGCTCCTTGCTCACTTCCCACTACTCAGCACGAAAGGAGAGAACATCAAGAAAGCAGAGCTAAGAAAATTCTTCATTGAGCTGAAAACAGCTAAGGAAATAAAAGAGAAAAAGACAACAAAATTGATGTAAAAAGCAATCACTCATCATCAGCTACCTGCTGAATGCCAGTCACCAAAACAACAGCAAAGCCTGACAAACTCCCTATCCCAACTGCAGCTTGCTGCTGAGCATGATGTGATGATATAGGGGCATAATCCTTTGATCACCTTGGCCCATCTCTAATGGCTGTGTCCTCTCCAAGCCTCTTGTCCACCCTCTACCTTGATGCTATGTAAATACTGTTCAGTCATAGCTAAAGCATTGGTGTGATACCAACACTTTTTGTCACAAATCTTACTGAAGGAGCATGTTATATATATTTCTGAAAGCTATCACAGCTATACGAGAAAACAGGAAAAAGTATGAACTATCAAGAGCATTATTCTGACCTATTTCTTTAGCATATGTGCAGTAGCAGTCTTCCCAGGTTTTGGGGTACCATCCTGAAAATAGCCTAGTTCTATAAAATACACTTTGAATCAGGGTTCTTATCTAAGCCTGCAGGAAGATTAAATCCCATTTTAGAAACCTGAATTTAAATACTTACTGTGTAGAATTCTGCAAGGTAACACTACTTCCTACAACATTTGTTTTTAAATAGTTTTTCTAAAAGGAAAAAATATAAACCCATTGCTTGCTTTCTGTACTTGACACAAGATTTCTCAGTAAGTGATCTTTCAGCATCAAATTGTTCACCAAACTGAAGTAGTGCTGGGATGATGAAATTTTATGCAGTTACAAATTTGCTAGGGAACAAAACAAGATGCAGCAATTCAAGAAGGTAGATCTGCCTGGGAAGGACACAACAAGAGTACTGTTTCTGTCACTCCTTAGAGCAGGGTTAATCAGGAGGGTGGATCTTCAGCCTGATTACCAGAACCACTTCTCAGCCTTTACAAATGCATTACACACAAGGCTTGTACCTTAGACCATTAGGATGAAAATAAACGAAGGCTGTAGAACATCAGTGAGNTCCCTGGAGCTTTGTTCGCAAAGCCTAGCCACGATGACGACTATATCAAGCTGCCTGGTAGGGTCATGTGTTATTTTGCTTTAAGCAAGATCATATAAAGTCTACTCGTAAGGAAACAAAAGATTTAGAGTGTTTGTGGTTGCTGTGCTCCACTCAGCTGCAGCTTGGCTATACACAAGCACATGCTATCCAGAAGGTATAACCTTTTTTCACAGAGCTAAGTTTATCATATTCTCTTCTTTTGTAAGCTAACATAAAACCACGACTGAAACCTCAAGTTTTGTTTCTGTTGCCACGTGCCCAAGCACAGGAAGCAGAGGGTTTGGAGCCCCACAGAAAGCAGTGCTTTGTAGAACCCAGTGAGCCGTGCAGCCTCCCCTCCCCTGCGCTGTGGGTAATTAGGGAGCTGGCAGTAACCAGAACGATCCCTGCTTCTTTCACAGTAAGTACCTTGCTTTACACTTGATCTATTGCAGCTACTGACACACAACAGAATCATTTGTCTTTCATTCAGCTCCAACACTGAATTACTGGAAGTTGGAGATGTCTGTGGCCTAGAGGGAGACATTGTGCCAGAGTTTCATTTGCTGTTATTGAAGGCAAGAGGTTTATAAAAAGTTAATGAAATACAGCTAGCAAAGAGACTGTAGAGGGTCTGCATCTCAGGAGCAGCAGCATACAAATGGCTATTGTTATTACACAGGGCAGGAAAGAAACAAATTAAAAATCAGTCTTTCCAAGCTGTGATTCCATAGAAAATAGTTAACATTCTCATTGGAACTGCTGCTTTTCTATCATTTGACTAACTGCAGCAGTTGTTAAATTTCATCTCTTTTCTTTTTTAAGTCACACACAGCAATCTTAAAGAACAGAGACACTGAAATGAAGACAACAGAGCAAAGTTATTCAGTATTTGCATGCCTTAAGAGATTGTCTTAAGCAGACTACAACCACAATCAGCACACCTCAAAATCTTCAGTTAAAGATGTGTCCAGAGCCATCCAGTTGTTAGGGAGATCTCTTTACCTAATGACCTGGTTACATAGGAACCCTGATTGCAAAAAGCACAAATAGTTTCTGAAAAAACTTTGACAGTTAAAAATGTAATCCTACACGAGGCATAGAAACTTGTATAATCCTAGTATAAGATGAAAAACATTGACAGAAAAACCTAAGATAACAGTAGAGCCCTGTAAGAGTAGAGCTATCACTTAAGAACTTAACACTTGTTTGCATGGGTTGACTGTAGGGGTTTAAAACAAATTTCACTAATACTTTGAGAAAAATCATGAAGTTATTTGCTTTCTGGGATATAGAAAGAGATTAAAATGTCAAGAAAAACACCAAGCTTTCTAAGATGCACTATTTACTGATAATCACTAAACAACTTCCACTCATTACTGAGAAAAATGATTCTGCAGTAAAATATCCATGGATGTCTGCATAAACAAGTAGGATGTACTTTTTTTTTTTTAAAGAAGTTATACTGGTGAAAAATGTTACTAAAGGAAAGGAATTGCTCACTTTCTTCTTTTAAATGAAACAAAGGAAAAAATATGCTGACCTTGAATGTCCGTTTTATTACAGCAGCTCTTTTAGCTTCATCATAAACCTCCAAGGTTACTAGTGCTTTGGAACTAAAGTATACTGTACATTGCAACCAATGTTATTCTGTTTTTCTGAGCTGGGCATGGAAAGACCAGACTAGATCCAAAAAACTTTCTCACTGTCTTTCCTATAAAACCCTAGAAGCCTGTCTCTGTAACACTGAAGCTGCTGCTTTCTCAACTGAGCAGTGACTGAAGTAGTCAGAGAAGATCTTTTCCTATACTGCACAACACAAAACTACTTTTATTTTTTTAATCACCTGAACTCTATCTCCATAAGATTTCCTCATGCTCTGCCTCTTACATCAGAGTTGCTGCTGAAACTGGCACCTAAGCCCTTTTCCATCTCCTGCAGGCAAGAGCAGCTGATTTTCTAACACATGGAAGTTGCACATCACAGTAGCTCTTGCTCTGCTTTCCTGATCATCTCAGTGAAAGAGATGAATTAATAAATAGAAAAAAAAAGCATAGGGATACAAGGGACAGGTGTAAATGGAGAAGAGTATCCCAGATAGGAGTCCAAAGGGGACAACAGAGAATAACTGTTAGAAAGAACAGATAGAAGGTGAGAGGGAGGGAAAGCTTTGAAGTCAGAGGGGAGGAAAAGGAAGTGGCTGAGTAGTGCTGCAGGTAAAAGTTTCCTGTTGCTTTTGATTTCTGTTCAGTTAGGAGCAAAGCTTCCCTAGAGTTAAGAAATGACATCCCTTAAAGTGCTACAGAACAAAGTCCTACCTCCATAACGCCCTTGAGCTTTTTATTCATCCTCTTAATTCTACTGCAGTTATGTACTGCTCTTACAACACTATCCAGTCAAAAAACCTTGACTCTAGTTCTCTGCCTTTGTTACCAATACCAACAGTCTGATACTTCCAAATATAATTACTGATCCATTTCAGTATTCAGTTTTCCTTCAGCATTAATAGCTGCAAGATATTAAGCATTAGAGGTATTAACTTGAAGGCTACTGTATATCATAGTAGGCACACTTTTACCTTTAAAAAATGGGAGGCTGTTCCTCAGCTGGTAACATTAGCCCTTAAGTCAGGATGAAAATTTTCATTACACAGAACTCCCAAGGCAAAAATGCTTTTTATAAGTTGCAAGATTTTCAACAAGTTAACAGTACATGAAAAGCAGATAGCAGTGGAAATAGTTCTACTGAAAACTGACTTTACTGAGGAGCAAATAAAATCTGAAGA
Organism: Bucco capensis; assembly: GCA_013396975.1. NCBI lineage: Eukaryota > Metazoa > Chordata > Aves > Piciformes > Bucconidae > Bucco > Bucco capensis. The sequence continues at coordinate 1,738,714 of VWZO01011706.1, read as the reverse complement.
ATAACTTGACTTAGAATCTGATGTTCCATGAACTGCTTACTTTCATAGTGATGCTGAATGGCAGATCCTCTTGGTACATAATAGCTACTCTTTACTTTGTTAAAATGTAATCCCTCCAAATAAAACAGTTGGGTGTGGTTTTTGCCAGAATAAGCAAGATTGGACCCTTGTAATCATCACCAAGCAGTTAATGTATTTTAAGCATTAAAAATGTTAGAAATCGTTTTATCAGTGTGTCAGTTTATAAAAGACTAAATGATATATAAATCTGTGGAAATGATTGTGTTAAACATTTTCATGCTCTATATACTCCATTTTCACTATATCAAAGAGGAGTGCCTGCATATTTGCCATAAGAATAAGTGTTCTGCCTGAAGATGCTTCCTTGTTCTGCACTGGTGGAGAAACATGCTCAGCCAGCCAAACAGGTTTCTGAAAGAAATGTTTCCCCTTCAAGTTTAAAGCATTTTTCTTTTCCATTCTTGTTCATTTACAATCCCTTGACATGCTGTCTCTAGAAATGATCTGCTTGTACCTTGCTCTCTAATTTTGTTCAAGAATTTGAGCTTGGTTTTGGGGGTTGAGAGGTAGGTTGGTTGGTTCAGAGAAATGGCTCTGGTGTTTCTAACAGATGCCCATGATTTTCTTTTAAGCCATGTGTTGAAAGAATTTCACTTGTTCACTGCAGAAAGACAGAACACAGCTAAATATCATGTAGAAAACCACTTGAGTTTGAATACATGTCAACAAGGCACTGTACACTCAGACAGCAGTAGTTTCTCAGTCTTGCATAAAGTTAATCCTAAATTTCTCATCCCGAATGCTATGCTGATGTGTAACTGTGAACTTCAATAGCAAAACTGGAACAACCCTCACAGACAAGATGGTAAAATAAGTGATAAAACAACAAGAAAAAAAAACACAAAAATCCACAAACACCCACACACACTACACAAAACAAATGATGTTTTTATTTGATTACCCCAGAGTTTTGGGCTGCCAAGTAATTTGCCTATTTCTACTTCTTTTACCCTTCCCCTTGTAGGTTGCTGTTTACCTCCAAGAGAAATGTTTCATTTATCTCCACTGTACACAAGGATGGAAGTGAAAATGTTTTAGCTAGAGCCCTTACTATCTGTGGCTAATACTAACTGACATTTCTCAGTGCTTGCTGTTGATGATACTTTTGCAAAAGCTAAACTGGATGGAGTGTTAATAGTCCATGCCCCACCAGTGCCTCAGGCTAGGATTTCTGCTAGAAGTTCCAGCTAGAACAGTCTGTCATTTTCAAGAAAGATTAATTTTTTTCTCTTCAGCTTCTTTCCTTTTCTCCCCTACACTAGAAGAGTTTGTTCAATCCATACTGAAATACAGTTGTGGTTTTTTTTCTGCTAGCATCATGTTTCCATACAGATTCACAAGGAAATGGAGTTTGATGGTGTATAAGCAAAGGATATTCAGCTACAGATTAAACTAGTTTCTATGTCTACAAACATTCACCTAAATTCAGAAAAGCCAAGAGGGTTTTGTTTGTTTGATTAGAAGATTTAAGCCTACTTCCACCAATTTTCCAAAAACACTAAGCTTTTAAATAGAAAATAAATCAAGTACACAAGACACATGACACATCAAGGTTAATGAACATTATTGGCAAGTGATTCTCCCAGGGAAAAGAGTCTTATAGAAAAACAATTGTATATGATTAGGATCATCAAGCAGAGTTGCAGCTAAGTTACACAGGTAACAGATTGGTTGATACTTCCCATCTAGATATGAGTGTCAGTGTTTCAGAGTTGAACAATCCAGTTCAGCTACAGTTCAACATCTGTGTAACTGACTTGAGTCCTGGAAAAATTCAGCGGAATGCAGTTTCAGTAATGCTGCAAAGCAGTGGATGAATGTTCACAGTTCACTGCTGCTCTTCTCTCGTTTCTGCTTTCTCCCATTACTTGCCTCACACTTCTACTCATGTCATCCACATTAAGGATTCATTCAGCTCTAAAGTGCATTAAAGGATGGGAGGTGACAGAGCTGCAGCACATAGTCCTTCAGCATTAGCACACATACATAAACTGCCAAGCACGTTTGAAGCCTTGCTTGGCTTTACCAGCCTCTCTGATCTGCAGCTAGGGCCTGTAAATGTATGGCTAGGCTTCGCGAACGAAGCTCCAGGGAGGGCTCCCTCCACGCTCCTCCTCAGTGCCTTTTCCAAGCGCGCTGATAAAAAGAGGCTAGCAGATAGCACCCTCGAGCCTGAGCTATGGATTTTTAGGTGAGACACAGCATGCGCAGAGCTGGACCCACCCTTTAGTCCTAAGGTTCATCTGCCAGGGCCTAGCAAGCTTGGACGCTGGCAGCCAAGTCCTTAGGACGTAGGTTTTATTAGAGTGTCCTTCTCTTAGCTGGAAGGCCTTCCAGGGCTAAATGAGCTCCATCTGCCCAGGTTTGGAATCAGAGTTGTCCTTCTCCTAGGATGACTGCCAGAAGGCTAATGAGCTCATCCTACCCATCCAAGGATTCTAGGAACATGGGTATCACTCCCCACACTTTCCCGTGGGCAATGAGTTTAATGTTCCCTCTGCTGTCGGCACAGTTATGGCACCAGGGGCCACAGGAGACCCCAAGTGAGGGCCTGCAAAGGAAGAAGCATGCCAGCAACCAAAAACTACCTTCTGACTATCTGTGTAGTATACAAGGCTCAGTACTGCCTTTTCTAGAAGCACATTGTAGAGCCTCACTTTTTCAATTTGAATTGCAGTATTTACAGAACTAGCATCTTCATTATTAGAGTGACACCAGTCTGGGACTATCCCTGCAATACACTGCACCTTTTCAAAATGTGAAATATTTCATTTGTCAGGTATCTTAGACATTTAAAAATGTGTTTGTCCTTCTTGAATAATTTAATATTTACTGTTGCAGCATTTGAAAAATCTAAAAACTTATCAAACAAGCGTTAATGTAAATGAGGAATTAATAGCACAAACAACTGAGGTTGCAGACAGAACAAACAATACCATCATTGAGCAGAATTTACTTCCTGAAAATGAAACAACTGAAACAAACAAACAAAAAAAAATGTGCAGCAAGCATGCTTGGAAAAGACTTTGGAAGAAACAGAAGCTACTACCAGCTCCCACCAATAGGACTGTGAAGTAGTCCATACATATTTGCAGAAAGTCATGAAAAAAACTGTTCTCCTTTAAATTTTTCATTAAGTGCTATACCTAGTTTAATTGTAAGTGAGTCTTCTACATTATAATGGATATTAAATTTTCAGTTACTATAGCTTTTAGACGGCATGTCACAGGAGAGCACTCTCAGACATTCTGTATTGCATCGAGTACATTTATTTTTTATATTAAACCAAACACCCATGCCTGAGTTTCTAGCCAAATTCACAAGCTGACAATGAAGTACATCTCCCTGCACAAAAGAAACAGTTGCCTTTTTCTTTTCCACCAGGGCAACTAAAGGAAAATCTTTAGGATAAACCTTATTTAATGCAAAAAACACTCGAGGTGGTATGATACACCTTTCTCTGTTTATGCAATGTGGTCAAGGAGACATCAGTTCTTATCAGTAGAGTATTTATTTTCCAGAAAAAAAACAACCTGCTGCAGTCTACTTGAACCATCTCCTTTCATCAGAAGAAAGATGGGAGGGGTCAGAAGGAAACAGAAAAGTTTCTTCTAGCAGCTTTCTCAGGCAGGGGTTTGGAACATTTTATCTCCACCCATAATTAGTTCAGTTTATTCATTATTTTATATTCTGGTTCTCAAAATTGTATCCAAAAGGGAAAAATATGTTTTCTTTAGACAAAGATTCATTTTTCTATATCAAACCTGGGGTTTTGTCCCAACAGTACACAGATCTGAGACTGAACACAAAACAGGGTTTTACAATAGGATCTGACCATGGGGAAACAAAGCTGTTTTCAATGAGACCTGTTACATTTGAGAATCTGTGAACCTGAGCAGCCCAAATTTTAAAGGGTCCTCCTTGACATCTTTAGAACTGATTTACATCTTTGACTTGAAAATTGCTCAAGATGTATTTACAAGGAAAGAAGCAAGCCATTATGGGATGTGAAATGGTATTACAAAACCCAGGGCCCAGACACTGCAAGGCTTTATGTTAGTGGTTTGTTGGCACAAAAAGGAGGTTTCTAGTATCAAAATCTTTAAAAGCTTGCTATAAGTTTTTGTATTAATTCTTTCCCCTCTGCTACTCACAATCCTGTGACTCAGCCTGCTACACTTACATTGTACTTTAATACTGGGACATCAACTTTCTTTGTAAAGAAAAGTATTTTCACAGCCATCATACAAAATATTATGTCTTCCTCACTACCAACACCCAAACTACTTTTTGCCATGCTTACAGAGGCTAGTTTTCACTTCCTTGTTTCCTCATGGTTTGTAGTTATGATATTTGACCCAATTCTTACCACATTGGCTCAAGGCAACATAAAAATAAAATGTATTCCCAAGCAGACATTCGTATGCCAGTTTACAGAAAACACAGAACCTCCCACAAATAACTTAAACACATCAACCTTAATTAAAATAGATATGTACCTAAGAGGAAGGGACAGGCAAGAAGTAGATATGACATTTCTCAGCTGAGACAGATGCATTTTGGTGATTTTATGCTGATAAAATAAACACATATTTTACACAGTAATTTAGAAGTCAGCCGCCAAAGTATTCAAGACAGCACAAAGCTGCTACAGAATTATCTAAAATTGTTATAACAGCTTAAAAGCAATGTATCTAAGAGCTCAGTAGTTATTAAACGTCATGAGCCTTAACATTCTCAAGAACATTTTTGTTTGTTTAGTTATGAAAGCCTCTCTAAGAAAATATGCCAATATAACTTTGCAAGTTCACACAATAGGAACTGAGATGACACTAATAAACAAACCAGGATAAGGTCATTATTGAAGTAGCCCAGAGCCCTGTGCCCCTACAGCAGGAAAGGTCAGCCTGTGAGTGTATGGGGCTGCTTTCATTTCAGCTTCATCTGAGAGACCTGCGTGGCATTTGTAAACATTTCATCTCTTCACAGCAGCTCAAGCATTCCAGTGTTAAAGCTGAAGGCAGCAAAGCCAACTGGGACACGTTACATAGTATTGCAAATATTTTTTAAAAAGCAGAGGAAGAACCAACTAGACTGTTCAAACATGCAAACTGATCAAATCTATTGAGAGGATGACATACCTCCCACATGGATAGCTGCATTTCTGACATAGCAATATGCTATTAAGAGATATTTTGGAGTGAGAAAGGAGAGCCCACAGCTTCAGCAAAAAAAAAAAAAAAATCCCCAAATCCTGCTTTGACCCTAAAGGAAGATGACAACTTTGCAGAGAGGTGAGACCATATGGACACAGATAGCCCCAAAAAACCCTAACTTATCATCCCCACAGCCCAGGCTACCTAGAAGCTCTGAAAGCCTCTGCACTGCAACACTCCAGGNTTCCTCATATGGCTTCCCCTCCAGCCCCTTCACCAGTCCATTGGAAAGGCTTCAGTTGCCACATCAGAGAGCAACCATTGCAACCCCATAGCAACCCATAACATCTCTTTCCATGAACATTAATAAAACTCATCTGCCAGGCCAATAACTCACACATACCTTCAGTATGAACAATCCTGTTCATCCTCATCTCTTCTCTGAGTAGCTCCCATCACATTCAGCTCAAGAAAACTACATCCTCTCTCCCTTAACTCTTTTGTAAAAGCCACACCTAATTGCATGATATTTCACAAGTGGGCAGGTAATTATTTCCCACAGCTAGGACAGGTAATCATCAGCAGCCTTAGCAGCCCCTGCCTGGGATGCTGCTCCAATTTGTTACAGAGAAGGGAGAACAAAATGAAAGCTGCATTATTTGCATTTCAAACTGCATCTTATAGCTCTCTACATTGTAGTCAATGCACAAATTCCTCTGCAACGTGTTTCATGTCAATAAAAGCTGCACTGTGCCTCTCCTTTAGGGCTGTTTTGCAGGGAGTAACAGCCCTGGTGCAGAATGCTGATAGTTGTGGGAGGTTTGCCTGTGCTGAGTTCATTCAGCTGGGCTGCACACAGTGGGCACCATTTCCAGTGGGCTTTGTCCACAGACTGGTCCCACTGGCACCAGCTTAGTCTTTGAGATCTTAATTTTATATCATAGGCAATGTCACCTTTCAAACTGTTTCAAGCTTTATTAAATCCCAGCTAGGTATTTAAAATCATATTTCCTAGATCGTTCTGTCATAATGTCATTAGTAATAATAATATTTTGAATCTTTCTACCTGTAACCTCATCCATATAACCCAGAAATAAAAATCACCTCTAATTAAAGTGTGATAAGTGGTGACTGATTGCAAAAGGATTAATAATCCACTCCAAGGAAAACGAAAAGACTTCACGCAGCAATAAGTCTCATAGCTTTAATAGAGAAAGATTGTAGGATTTAATAGTGGTTTGTAACCTGCAAAATTTGGCATATTTTGCACTCTGTGTTTTGCAGTGCTCTGCACATTGAGGGAAAGCAAAATTACCTGTTTCTGTAAGTTCCATCTTGAACATTGGTAGTAGAGAGACTAAACAGGATTAAATAGGCAAAAATAACTCCAAAAGAACTGTGTTACAGGAAGATGAGAAAAATTAGACTCAGTTCTGAAGGAAATATTTACCAAATTTTCAATTAAATGCTTTTCATGGCAATTATTAGCATAGTTTTTATGAACATCTTTTAAGATTCATTTACCTCAAAAGGACCATCCCATTTCTTTGGAGATAAAGCTGATGGGATTAAGAATAAATCCACTACTGTGAATAATGCATCATATGATGAGTTATATTGGTTGAGTCCAAGCAGCCTCTCTGTTAGAGGTAAATTTAGCACAGGAAATACTGCCTACCTGCTTTGCAGAATCAAGTTCAGTTACATTAAATTTAACATAGGTAAAATACAGTAAAATACAAAAAAGAAGATGGCAAGTTATAAGCATTTCACATAAGTTAATGCTAACATTAAGAACCTACACTTTGTTGGTATCATATTTACTTATATCTAGCCTTTTTAACAATACCCATTTACTTTTGTTTTCACCAAGTTTATAAAAACCAGCATGAAAATAGTCATTGTTTTCATTTCATTCCAGTGTTCATCAATACAGAAAATGCAGCCACATTGTTGTTGAGTTTTCAGCCTTAATGATGCTAAACTGTATCATGGTGGCAAACAGGACATTCAGCATAAACTAACTCCCTCTTGCACATCCAGGAACCTAGGGGCATCCTCTGTGTAACAGGTGCTCATAAATACTAGAGAAAGTTGTCTTCATTAGAGTATCACAAGTGGTAGTTCTGCTGTTGAAAAGATGGTGCTTTTGGCCTTTTTATTGATTTTTGCTCAAAGGTTTGCCCTTCTATGCCCGATGTCCTTTGTCATTCACCAGTCCTTTGGTGTATGAATGAACTATAAGATCCTGGAGGACATAAATCTCTTTCACAAATCTTCTGCTCTTCTACCTTGCCACTTTTCTAATGGGATCATCTCTTCCAGACATAAGAAACTTCTAGTAATTTCAAAGCAGAAACACTAAAATCTATCCAAGAAATCCACTTGTTGGAGAATTTGCATCACTTACTACCACCTAAGAGAAGACAAAGGAGGGAGGGAAAACAAGGTAAACATGCACGATGATCCATTCCTTGGACAGATTGAATAGTAAATATCCATTTATTTTTCCCAAAGGAACAAAGGGTATCAGAAAAATCAAGATTTATTTTTTTTTTTTAGTTTTTGCCTCATAATTACACAGTTTTCAGTTTCAGAGAAACGCTACTGTTTTTATTGAAAAAAGGAAATTTAAGACCCATCATTTTACATTTCTGAGCACTGTATCCTCCTGCCAGCTTTTGTCAAAACAAAAGAAAGAAAATATTCTTGTATTTTAGAATTTTCTCATTAAATATAATTATGAGATACCAGACTCTGAACTTGAGCTATAGAGGATGTAGTAATGGCTTCAACAACACCCTCTGTGGCAATTTTGCTCCGTGGGTATTAATGTAGACAACAGGAAAAAATGTTTAGCAGTTAAAAAGTGAACTTTTCTAGCCAAAAGATGTAATTTAACTGTGAGAGCAATTCATGTTTTCAAAATTGGATCTTGGTCTCTACAATGGAAAAATCACTGTCAATGTATTCTTCAGCCAACAGGATGCAGTTTGCTTTTTTAAAGGTAAACTGGAGCCAGTCCCTGTTGAGGAGGTACTGGACTGCCTGGCATAACAGAATATTAACTGGCTGTAATGCAAGACAACTTCATCTTCATGCAAACTGTTAATATTTAATTTAGGCATGCATGGTGAACAAATATGTAAGTGTGTTAATTCCTTTGCAGTCTTCTGATACATATATAGCAGCTGTGTGATTTGATTTGAATTGATTTTGCTGCTACCTCTGGTGACCTCAAATAAAAAAATTGTTGCATTCACCACATTGATTTATGATGACAGGACTCTCGATTACATAAATACTTTCCAATGCATTAGTCAGAAATCCACTCTCTTGCTTCATTAAAACCAACAAATATAATCTATTCTTATCTGATTTACAGTTTTTTATGCAAGGAATGAAGATTCTACCTTTATGCCAAATGGAGTTAAAATGTAGGTCATATAATACAAAATGTCTCTGCATCAGTGTGTAAGTGCCACTAATCAAAATCAGAGTCTGCCTTTGAAATTTTAGCTCTGATCAAACTCTGGGTTGCACATTACAAGAATTAAATGCAGTACTTCAACACTTACAGCTAAACATGCATATGCATGTTTTGATAATAAATAGTGCTGAGCATTAACACTGTGCCATTTTGTAGTTATACAGCCACTTCATTTAATCACAACAGAAAACTGCAGGCATGACTTAAGCATGAGCATTGTACAAATGACATTGTACATTGTTGCATAAGCAATGTGCCTCTTATTTCAAAACATCCTGAAGCACTTTACTACCTGTCTGCACGTGCTTGTGCATGCTGATCCGTGCATGTAAAAAATATTATACATAGGAATCACTTCAATCATATCTCAAATGCAGATGTAGAATTTGTTTCCTATACACATGGAGAATAATACATTTTCAGAAATAATGGGGGGTTTATTTAAAAGGATCGATGTGCTACTGATTTTATGGCTTCTTATTACAATGCAGAGTCAGTAAAAAGAAGCTCTCATCCAACAACTGTGATCCATCAATAATTCTGCCAGAACCACTGAACTCTACTTTGGCTGCAGTGCCCCTCTGGCCCATTTATTTAGATAAAAATGTTGAAGTGAAACTCAGAGAGGGTATTTGGTCATTTTTTTCCACACTGACCCTAGCCCCTCATGTTTAAAGTGTGGGAAACAGTAAAGGTTTCAAAAATAAAAAGCAGAAAATCAAACTGGTTCTGTGTTTTCTGTGCCTCAGTAGTTTACTTATTGAGATACTCTTCAGAGTTGAGTAGGAGAGGGATAGTTCTCCAGTGTGTTCTCATCCTTTGGCAGCTATGCCAAAGAAATGAGTGAAACAGGCCTCTGGAGATGACAAGACTCACCATCTCCTGCACTTTGGATAGCTCTCAGGAGCCAGGCACTGGCCAGTCATCTCATGGGACAACTTCTTTAGTATGTTTCCTGCGCTGAATTCCAATAGACATCCAGCCAAATACCATGTTACTGCAGTACTTGGCTCATGATCACATCTCTCTGAGATACATAGCACAGACACACCTCTGAGGTAACCTTGCACTGTCTAGAAAGCCTAGACAATCTGCATAGGCTCTGAATGCTAATGCAAGGGCCTGCTACCCAAACACAAGGCACTGTAGAGCCTAAGTCCTTTTTAAGATTCAATGCAAAGATGAATGATTAATAGCAAAGCCAAGCCATGCTCGAGATGCTGCTGATACACACCACCTCCCTCACTCTCACATCCTGAGCGTAGCCTCAATGTAGGAAAGGGTCTTGCCTGCTTCTTTCAGGGGGTCTGTATTTCTGTAGCAGTAATTGCATGTATGCAAAGAGCACAGCACAAAAAAAAAAAGAGTCTAAGTCTAGTACAGTGAGCAGCTGCTGGCTGTATGCACACCTGCAGCAGGCTCAGCAGGAATCACCTGTTTGACTTTCAGCTGTCAACATCTGAGCTAAAGGAACAGCTCACGTAACTATCAACAGCTAACATTCTTGTTCTTTGTTGGCACAGCTTAGGCATCAGTGAGAGACTATTATCAACACACTGTTAGCATTACATAATTTGCTAGACAAGTCATTTATGATCATTTAGAACTCTCAACACTGAGTTTCAGAGTGGCTTTTTCCTGTAATGAGTAGCAGGACACTGTATAAATTCCTGAAATACCATGGGACTGATACAGGAATGAATCTGTCTCTCAACCCCTCAAGCTACAGCAGTAGCTCTGCTAGCTATCAGGAAACAACAATCCTGTCTCTCTCTGAAGCAAAACATCTGATCTTGATCACAAAGTCTATGCCCAACACCACTACTAGAAAATCCAGGAAATATTTGATAGCTTGGAAGGCACGATATCAGAAATCTTTGTGGTATTTAAAAACTGTGCCTTCAGTTTCTGTTCTCCTTTGTTTATGATGCAATAACAGGAGAGAAAGGATAAAAATATTTGCATCAAAGGTTTTTTTTTCTTTTAGGAAAGGGTTCATTATTGTCCTTACTAAAAGAATTCAACAGTTCAAGGACAGGTACACCTACCACAACTATGGAATTCTTCCAGCTGGTATATTTTTATCAGCTGGTGAAATGTTGATATATCTTCCAAGAGTTCCTAAACACTAAACTGATGTTTCTGGAATTAGAGCTTCTTTTATACATACTGGAATAGGCTAGTTCCTGATGTTCTGCTAATTCAAAGGTACCTACAGAATTCCCTTGTGATATAGTGTGAAACCATCTTCAAAAAGATACAGTTACAACAGACATTGGATGAACATATAGATAAAATCTGACTTAGAAAACTAGACTCTCTTGCAAGGAGATATTTCTACTAGACAAAGTGATTTTTCAGCCTGATGCATTGTCAGATGATTTTTGATCCCCATTGAGCCATGGCACTTTAGATTCTGTGTTGTGCAATGTCACATAGTAGGTGTTGAGGTGGGACAGAGATCAATGACACTCTCTTGATTGCAAGGCACTTGAGTGGATCAGGTAAGAGTGCAGTTTGTAAAGGCTGACATCTGCAGAGATATCAAGTCAGAAGAGGAATTCACTTTTAATTTGAAATCCCCAGCTTTGCAATTTAGTTCTATTGCTGAATGGTTGAAATGAAAAGCAATGACATAATAGTCCCCAAGACTCTTTAATCTGAGGCTGGCCAGCTGTTTCAAACATAGCTGCTCATGGGCAGAGGGCAAAGAAAAAAGGAAGGTTTTTTAACTACTACAAAAAGCCCTGATTGTTGTTCATCTGGCTTTATTTTTCACTGATAACATTCTGTACTTGAGAGTAACAAGTAGTGCACAAGCTATGCACGTGACACTTGGCTGCCTTTGTAATGGCAAAGGTGGATGGCAACTGGGGACATTTGGGTTACACAAATCCTGTTTTGACAGAGTTCATTTTTGGCCATGAATGTGCTGCAAAACTAAACTTGCAAAAAATAAATCTTAAAAAGTTATTGGTTATAGAGAAAATAAGGGTTTGTATGTGTTTTCAATAAGATGAAGGCTTACATCAAAGATTTCACTCAACTTATCACTGACAGCCTAGTAATAGGTATTTTTAGATACCTTTGGGTACCTTTAGGTGTCTTTACCCCAGCACAGACATCTCAGGGTAGATAAGCATGCACTTAAAACATCCTAGCAAAATGCAGCAATAAAAAGGGTAGTAAAGAAGTTTGACATCGATTATGAAAATGTAATTATTCATTGTGTTGGTAGCTTACATTAGGTACAGTGCTATTAGAGAGAAAGAGTAGCATTTTGAAGTTATAACCCACATGTTTTCCTCAAAGCAAATAGTCAGGGGTACAGAGAGAACACCCCAATGAAAAATGAACCTCCTATCAGTGGATGGATGTTTAGCAAAAAAAAAAAGGATGAAATGATCACCTCCTTTGGTGGAGATTTTTTTACCACAGTGTTAAAAAAAAATGCACACAAGAAATTTCTTGGTAGCCTAATAGTAATTTGTAGACAAGCCTTGTTTAAAAGATATCTTGCTTTGTGAAATGTATGTTTCTAGGTACTGTCTGCATATTCTTTTCTCAAATGTCTTTTCTCCACCTTTTCTATTTTCTACAAATGATTTTGTTCTCAGAATGAAGTGAAACCATTTATCCATTAGTTTCAGGCTTATCACATGAAATTAAGCACCAGAATGCTTAGTAATTAAAAATCACCTCACCCTGGAAAATGGGATAATGACAGAGTCCTTGAAATCAATGAAGGTTAAAGCTGCATGTTTATAATAACATTTCTATAAAACTGAGATAAGATGTTGATTAGGATATTGTATCAGCTACATAACAATTAAAAGTTATATTTAATCCTGTAGGGAGAGTTTATTTTGAGCATTTCATGACCTCACAAATTCATCCAGCAAATCAGCCCCTTACTTTGATGCCAAAGATTACAAATACCATTTTTATTCAAACTTGTCCCATGTCCACATAGTTCTCCCAGCTAATCACTTGGGGACATTAACTACATGTGAGGTATTCCTGAAAAGAAATAACACTCTGCAGTCTGGTTTGGTTGTTTTGTTTTGTTCGTATATTTTTTCTTTGTTTCTGATAGAAATGTATAAAAAAAGCTGTATGTCAGCCAAGTTAGGGACAGATTTCCCCATATAATAGCTACAAATTGTATATAGGTCAATTTTGGATGTATTGATTGTTAAAACAAATAGGTGTGTTCTCACCTTGTCCTAGAGGCTGCCTAACACATTTTTAACAACCAAAGACAACTTCAAAATTAGAAGAATCTGGGCAACCTCACCTCTAGTGTCCTAGCATCTTTACCCAGAAAACCTGACATATATAATCCTCAGTAGTGAAAAAGTATGGACAAAGACTTCTGTTCTCTAAAGCACCATATAGTGACTGTTTTCTACCAGAGAATTGTATTACGTTGCCCCATTGCTTCATGAACAAAGATATATAGATCTATAAAATACTCAACCTGTTAGATGAGGACATAGTATAGATTGATCTATATGAAAAAAGCTAGATGATAATTCTTTCCAGCTCAGCATAACTCTCTTCTTATGCCTTGTTTATGATTTTTAAGCCAGAGCTCATCTGTGCTTCTAAAGGGGATGCAACTCAACATTTGCAGCTAGGCATAGGGAAACTCTACTTTGTTAATGTTCATGTGCCAAAGAATAAATAATCAAACATTCCTTTCTGAAGCATACTGTGTGGAAGTTATATTGTTTAAACAACAGCCTTAGAACCAGACAGATAAAATCAAAACAAAACACATTTTTTTTACTCTTAGCCTTAGTTTCTGGGTAATAATAATATTCATTCTCTCAAATGAGTCAAAGCAGTAGGCTTGCTCCTTGTGTTTTTTTCCTGCTTTTGTTGGGTGGTAAGTTGGCAGCATCAATTGTATTAGTGTTTCTGTCAGCACCCACATTAAATATGTTTCTTTATGGGAGAAATCACATTCCAGCCTACACTGGACATCTAAATTTATATCTTTCATCACATCCAGATTGAAATCCAGCTCCCACCTGGATTTCTGTAGGGTTTACTTAGTGAAATGCTCAGAATATTTCTGTTCCAAATATCAAATTAAAAATTAACTGAAGTTTATATTTAGGCAGAACAGCCAGTAAACCACAGACAATTGCCTCTTTGGCTTCTATCTGTCTGCTTTTTTGTAGTGCCCTAGTGGTATTGAAGCCTTCAGCAATGTTTTCCATCTTGTGTGGAATTTAGAAATAGGTACATGGATTTCAGCAGGGTCTTCTGGGATTTTCCTAAGTATTGACTGGAGAGCTTAGGACAAAAATTCCAGCTGAGGGTTAAATGGGTAGAGGACCTCATGGAAGAGGTACTTGTTCCTGCTTGATTTCTGCCCCTCAACCTCTGTGAATGTTCCTGGATACCAATAGAGTTTAGACCTAATGCTGTAGTCTGTGTAGAAAGTATACAAAAATTTATATCTGCTTCAGAAAATATGTTCATTTCTGCAGAAATCTAGAGGTCAATAAATGTTCAGTACTAGCTTGTTCTTAGTGGGCAGAAAACAAAGGGGACTCCATCTACCCAGGAGCCACATTTTTCCTTTCTAGACAAGAGTGAATTCAGTAACCATGCTTCCAGAAATGCAGGTATTTTCTTTTGAATTTATTCCTATGCTTCAGAGTGATTCTTGTTTCTAATCTTACTCAGAAGATCTCACTAGTTTTATTTTCTTATCTTTCATTATTACAACAAGAACATAAGCATCTTAAATCTAATTCAAGCAGCATTTTGGGCAGAGTACTTTTGTTTTTTTATCTGGCAAACAGTTGTGGTTTCTACTGAAAGAGACTGACACTGAAACAATGTTATCTAATTACTTTGAAAAATACTATATATCTTCCTTCAGAGTCCAATTGTGTTTATGGATCTACAAGCAGCAGGAGCCATTATGACAAAATTGTATTAACTCCTGAATAACATGTTAATATGGCACTGAGATCAATAGCTTCAGTAAAGTGCACCTTTGCAAAAATAATCAGATTCAGAGACATAAAGCAATGGGGAAGTTACTTCATCATTCTGCAAGTGAGTGCAAAATTACCTTGAGTTTTGAAAGTATATTTGCCTTTGGGTTTGGTGAGTTCCAGATTTTAGCCATAGTTCTTGCTGTGGCTTTGTGTCCTTTGTTAAAGAACACTGTGAGATCAGATTTCCTCTTTTTGTGTAGGTAACTGGTTATGCTCAGACCCTGCTCTTGGGGCTTTAGGAAGCAAGCATATGCCATATGTGCCAATAGAGCACTCTGAAGTCTATTTTTTTGCATTTTGCAATACACTATTATCAAGTTTTATTCTGCTGTATTGAACATTTATATTTCACTGTAGATGTCCTTTATTCTTCAACTTGAGCTAAGTTATCTCACACAGCCACAATCATTAACCACAATTATATAAAGACTCCCAGATCAATTCCAAAAGGAAAACATTTCTGCATATGGTTTATTTGCTCATTTTGTACTAGTTTTTTTGGTAAAATTTTTAATTATTTTTTTTTAAGACATGACACTGTCAAAATTCTGTAATTCATGTCAGGCAAAGCCATGACA
This sequence comes from Bucco capensis, assembly GCA_013396975.1. Lineage (NCBI taxonomy): Eukaryota > Metazoa > Chordata > Aves > Piciformes > Bucconidae > Bucco > Bucco capensis. The sequence goes on along the minus strand of VWZO01011706.1, from coordinate 1,723,389 downwards.
GGATGGAAACTAAAGTATTCATTCTGTTCTTGTGAAACTCTACAACCCTACTAAAATTCTAGCTGAAAGGCAAAATTAAGCACATGCTTAACTTTAACCACTTACTGTAGACTTGTTTTGCTGAACTGAGATCTAAAGCTCCCTACTTACAATGGACAATATCATTTAACTTGAAAGTTGGAATCACTGTGAATGAGCTAATGCAGAAATCAATGGCAAAACATAATGGAAAGAGAAAACATTTGAAGTTTCACTTCTTTTGTTTCCTTTGCATGTAATTATGCCCTTTTAGTACTTTTTTTTCCCCAGTCCTCTCCACCTAATAAGTCATAATTATAAGCTCACCTTTTAGAACTCTAATTAAGAATATATTCACAGCAAGAATAGTGGATGAGTGGACACAGAGAAAGTGTTCAAGCACCAGAGAGAAAATTAATACACACAAAAGAGAAACAAAAACAAGAGGGAGGAAAGGGAGAGAAAAAAGATAGCTTGTTACGTGCCAGTAAATAAAGGTAAACTGAAAATTACATTCTCAGATGGATACCTACAGCCTTTTCTGTCAGCATTGCACCGCTATTACTGTCACATGACTGAACATTGCATATATTTTTTGGAGTTTAGAACATTTTATGTAAGCATTTAGAAAACAATTTAAACAACTCATCTGAGCTTCACCTATAAATGTGCTGCTCTATCTGTTTTTGCAGAATAATAGGGTATTAAAGTATCTCTGGAAATGCCTGTTTACCTGCTAAATGGATGTGCACATTCCTAAGTGTAAATACAAATCCTCCAGGAGCAGTTTTTCAGGTGTCATTTTAGGTGGCATTCAATAAGAGCACAGTGTGGCTGGGCAGAAGCTCAACTGCATTGAGGAGGCTGCAGGAGACTGACTACAATTTTCCTGTTGTAAGGTCAAGAACCCAAATATCTACTGTGAAAAAAAGTTATTGTAGATACTCAATACATCTTAAGCATTGTAAACAACACAGCTATTGCTAAGTAATTCTGATGGAAAATGTAGTCTTGCAATTATCTTGAAGAACACTTGCTCTGAAGTTTTATTCATCTACACAATTCAGGTAGGTTGATTTGCTAACATGGGATGAGACTGCTGGATCACTTGTTTATTAAGATTTGGTTAATGGAAATATCAAAATGTGATGAAGAGACATGCTATCCACTTCTCAGGAAATAAAAAACAACTCCACTTTATCCTATTTGATATCAAGGCTTTTCTTAGCCTGTTCAAAAACATGGCATACTGTATTTTAGAAACCCACGTAATCCAGGAGATTTCAGCTCAGTCTTTGTTTCACATGAGATTTAGAGATGGAAACCAGCATTTTGTTAAAATTTATTGTGCCTGTGGAAATACCCAAAACAAAACAAAAAATCATATATAATGTAGAAACAGTGGCTTCCTGTCCATACTCAAAGTAACAGGCATTTTAAAAATATTATTGTAATTTGAAGCACTTTTGAAGTCCCCAAAACAATTTCACAGTCACCATTGCAAATGTATCAGCTATAGCAAGATCAAACAGATGGTCAACACTCAGTAGATTATGTATGAGAGATTATAAATACGACCAGGGTAATTTTTACCCATTTTTAGGGATCTGCATATGGAAAGCACTGCCATCAGAAAATACACATGCAAAGGACAGCATGCTGCAAAAGGTGTTCAAAAAGTTGGGATTTGCAGTTTACTTAATTGCTAGAGCTATGAGCTATCAGGAAACACTTCCACCTAGTTCTCTGTGTCTAAGGTTGCTTTAAAACATGTCCTTAGCAGGAATTAAAGCTAGAGGATCTCTTACACAGAAGTCTTACTTTAGTCTACTTTTTCTCCTAAGAAAATTGATGAGTAAATTCCCCTTAAGGCAATGGTATCTGTAGGTTGAGCAGAGTAATAGACCTTACTGTGTACTATTCTAGCTAAACAGTCTAGTAATAAGCTTCCCAAGGAATGCCAAACCAAAGAGAAGAGACCCTTGTAATAAAAATACAACCCTCCTTACTGACACTTGGCATTTTCCACACTGCACTGATAAGTTCACAGTCACTTTACAAGAACTGAGACTGCAGCAAGTGATGATTTTTAAGTCCCAGAAGTTTTGATGCCCAATTTGAAAGATGTTGTAGAGGCCTTTCAAAAGTTCTGAGTGTCCATTCCCTGAAAATCAGCTACTTTGAAAATGCTTTGAGGAGGCAAAACCACAAGTGTTTTAAAACTTAAGGTAGTTACACATTATTTAGTTTCTAATGGGGAATGCCAAAGGTAAAGTTTTTCCAGTCTTTACAAGTTTTGGTTTAGGTTTGTGAGGTTTTTTGGGTGCATTGGCAATAAACTTTGCTTGTATGCTAAAGGCTGGCTCTGGAGAGCATGTGGAATGCAGAAATTAACAAAACAACCAAAAAAACCTTGACTTACTCCATGTGTTAGCTGTACCAACCACAGGGGTGACTTACAGAACTGAGAAAAAGTAGCATGGCTCTGTCATCTTTTCAGGCTCTTTGCAGGATATACTAAGGAACTTAATTTGAAGTTAGATATCTGGTATTCACTCTTATTTGTGGATAAAATATTTAATTATTTGGCTCCAGATTAATTACGAGCAACCAATATTCAACATGAAGATCATGTTGATCAAACATTTGGTGCTCTCACTATAGATTGTTTCCTAATTTTATTCAAGTTCTTAGAAAACTGGAGCCCTGATGTTTGCATTCACAATTCCAAATTTGCTTGTTGTACCTATTCTGCAATTGTTACTTTACACAGTCTGGTTTGACTAATCCTCATTGCCTAGCTCACAATACCATAAGATGGCTAACATAGTTGACTCAAATATGAAAGAACTCAGTGACAGAGGGTGAGGGACATAAAATACTCTCCATCAATTTTGACAAAAGGTTTCTCCAATAAAAGTAAAAGTCAAAGGGTCATATTCACCAGGGCTGGCACAGGAAATCATATCCAAAAGCTCAAAGGACAGATTTATCCCTGAGAGGAGATTCACTTGTAAGTGCACTCTCTCCACTTTCCCATTTACTCTGTTTCCCACTTGCCAGCAAATGCTTTGCTCAGACAAGGAACATACCCAACTGATGTGTCCTCTGGCAGCTCTCAATGTTCCTTCTCACACCTGGGACTGCAGCAGCTTCTCAGCTTAAAGTTTTTCAACACCATTTCCACCTTTTACCCTCCTACCTTTGCCTCCATTTTGAGACCTCAGTGTGAACACGACTCTGGGTAGCTTGTGAAAGGGTGAAATATCACTAAATAGTTTTCCTGCACAGCAATAAATCATAATTCTCTCACCTGTAACTCTTCAAACATGCAAGTAAAGTAGAATAATTTGGAATCAAGATCCTTTCCTTTTAATTTCTTTTTTTTCTCTCTCTCCATTATGCTTTATTGATAGTTGAAAGGCTAATTTAGTCTCAAGAGTGTTCTATGTCCACCCCAGCTATTTCATTTCAATAAATAACCTTGCTGTGAATGCATTTTAATTAGTGATTTCATACTTGGAATTGCACAGTTGTAATACAGTAGGTGTGAAGATCTATTGAAATAGTATAAAAAAAGGCATAATTATTTTCAAAAGCTCTGTTGGAAAAATGCAGGTAAAAAATTCCCCTGCTGGTGTCTGTTTTCTTTGTCCAATGTATCATTAGCATTTCACATTCTCTCTGGATAAAAGGGTAGATGATTGGACTTCAGGTTATGCAGGATACCACATACATCCCCTACTCCAGTCCTGGAGATTTTTCATTCTTTGTTTGCTGTTGCTTGCTGAGGTCATTGTAATGAAGACAAGATTTTGACTTCTTTCGATAATTTTGGTCTAACTGACTGAAAGATGTTACAAAGAAAAACAGGAACGTACCCACGAGATTCAGGAGGGTTTTCACAACTCTTTGGACCTGGCCTAAGATCTTCTCATGCACTGTGGAATAAAATGAAGTAGGGCCTAGGAACAAAAATTCAAAACCTTGCAATGCTTGTTATTGTTGAAGGCAGCTGACAAAGAAAGAGTTTTCAGGAGCTGTGAAAGAAAAATCTTTAAGAGTCGTAAACTCATTTCAGAACCAAATCTGAACTCACAAACAAGATGCTGGGCTTCAGCCTCAAAGAATGTGGTATAAAATTAAAAGGGGTGACAATGTGTAAGGTGATTCAATCAGGAATTAGATTTACTAGGTAAGCTTCTCCATTAATTTGTCTGTTGCTCTCAGGACACATACTATGGCATAGAACAAAAAGAATGATGAAGGTCAAATGGATTTTTAAAGACTACATTAAGCTGCATTTGTGTGTGAGTTCCCTTGAAGGCCCCCCTTTTTTTTTTTCTTTTTCAACATTACCATGTTTAAGAAAACTGCCAGAAATTCACTGGCACATCAATGAAAACAAGAAAATGTTCTTAAAATGTAGGCAATTTACACCTACTTACAGTGACTATAGTTAAGGAACATGTATATATAAGCTGTCATATCTACTCCTTTCAACTCCCTCATAATGTCGATGGGGACATTTTGGCAACTTTTGTGACCCTCACATAGTCTGAATGAGTAGGCTGCCTTCAGCTGTTGTATCAGCTGGCATCTGAGCCAGGCTTTTCAGCCCAAGGAATAGCAACCCATCAGCAGAGGGTGAGGGGAAGAACAGCAGGTTCTCAGCATCAGTCTCCCTGCAGAGAAGAGAGCAATGCAGTTTTCCCAGGCTGCTCCTCATTTCTGGGAAAAGGATGATGGTGGGAACAACTGACAAGAGTCTATCTTTGTGTTCCCATCTCCCACTGTTTTCTGTTCTCTCTGACGTAGGATTAAGAGAGGAAGTAGCTGCAAAACTTGGATCTGGTCTGTGTCTAAGTTCAGCCCCTTCTCTGACACAAATCCTGAAGTCTCAATTGGCTGTGGATCATGATGGTAGTTTAGAAGTGGAAATGTGCTGTCTCTGCAAACATGCTTGCAGCTGTTGTGCTACGGAAGGAGCACATCAGTCCTCAGGCTCTGCTCAACAAAGAGCTTGGAGTGGCAGCTGCCACTTAATGTAGTGTGGTAGCATCACACAAAATGCAGCTGACTGTAGTGGTGTTTTAGCCAGTGGCATTGTTGTTTTGGCACAGAGATAGTGTGTTGATAGCCCTAGAAGTACCTAACAATAGTCAATGGGAAGAGAAAAGCTTATGGTCGCAAAGCAAATTCATAGGAAAAGCAGTGAAATTGGAGTGTTGGTATTCTATTTGAAATTTCAGTAGTTCAGAAAACAAGACTTTTAAAAACTTGTAAAATTACAGATGACAAAAGCAGTTTACTGAATCTGCCAAGCTGTTAAATGGGTATCTCACTGAACAGGCCTGATAATGTCTCTGCTTACACAACCTGTTGCAATGCAGACTCAGCATCTGCTCTAGTCATCCCTCATTTGTATTCCATCATTTCACAATTTCTCCTGACCAGTTCTTAAACTTCTAAAACCTTGAACATCAGCATCTCCAGATGAGCAGAGCCTGGCTTCCAAGAGAAGGAGTTTACTTGGAGGTAGCTGCCTCAGCCAAGCACAGCAGCATCCCTCCTCTTGGCAGCATATTGCTGCTCATTAATTACCTATACATTGCTCTAGGTAGTAAGGCTCTTCGATCTAAAGCACCAAACAAATAGTAGGAACTTCAAGGTATAATTATATACATGAGATCACTTCTTTGAATTTATCAATTTTAAGGGCTTTGGAAAAGGATAAGGGAGGTTGGAATATGAGGACTGAGTTCAGAAAGCAATGGGGTCACCTGAAAGACAGAAGCCCTACAACCTGGGGTCAAAAAAAAAAGGGAAAAGGCAAAAACTAAAAAAAAAAGAGAACCATGGATGAATGTTCAGCCAGGGTTAAAAGAAATTAAGACTGAGTTGCATTTGTCTAGGATTTTCTACAGGATACTTGGAAAGAAATCTGTGAAACATACATAAACCTGAAAGGAATGCATAATTAACAAGAGAGTAGAGAATTTAAGGACTGGAGAGGAGTAGATGAAGAGATAAGATATAAAGGTCACTACACAAGGATCTCACCAATTCTGTATTGTATGCATTCTCAACTATCAAAGTTTTAAAAGAGGAGCCTATTAATATTACAAAGCAGAACAGAGTCTCGTCTGGCTTGTGCAGATGAAGATTATAAAATGCTGTGTATCACCAAGGAAAACAAAGCACAAAAGAAAGATCTTCTGGGAAAAATAAAGACTGAAATCAAGAAATAAATAAGGAATAATATTTATCCACACCTGCTGCCTTGCAGTTGCTGGGAAGTGAACACCTTGGATGTGTCTATCTACACTGGGCAAACAATTGTTTTTTACCATCCTAAGGGAAAGCCTGGAAAGCATTAGGAGATCAAAATCCCTAGGGCATATCCTTCTTTTTCATAAAGTATAGTCAATGAAGCTATGACCACTTGAAACACCCAATGATGTGCCTCCTCTAGTAACCAAACCTTTACTTTCCCCAGATATGGCAATCTTAAAAACAGAAGAGTAGAGAAACTGTCAATTCTATTAATACTGCTGAAATCTGAGTTAGAGCAGATATTTCTTATCCCCTAGGAAAGTGGTTTCTGTTAGTGTCTTGGTAAGGGATTCACCCTGGGAAGTTTATGCTCAGTTCAAGAAAAGGTAGAGGGACATAGTGCCTTTTTTTCCCCTCCCACTCTCTTTTGGCTATTTCATTTGGCTCACTGTGCATATTAGGAGGAAGAGAGAGGCCAGGTTTTAGTCCTGCCTGATTTTTTCAGTTTTCCAGACACAAGTAAGTACCCAAGACTGCACACCAATCTCAGTTCAAAGCATGCTCTGCTCCTATATACAAATCACTCACTTTCTCCTGAAAGGAGAAAAGGCCACGATGGTCCTGTGTGGTTGAACACAAAGAAAGCACTTTGGTGATGCACTCTTTACATCAGCACTGCTGTTCTTTTGGGGCCTCCAAATTAGGATGCAGAGGAAGAATGCAGTTTCTGCTTTAGCCAAATGTAAAAGGAACATTTTTGCATATTTTTGATATGTGATCTTATCAGCAGACAGCTTTTTCTTTTCAGTAAAATAAATCCTTGTAATTCCACAGTACAGAAATCTGACAGTAGAGAAAGTAATCTTTATGATGGCTAAAAGTCTTTGCACAGCATATATTGAAGTTCACGATAATTATTTATTACTGGAGTTACCATTACTGAGTGTTTAATGCACTTGTGGCCAGTGGGTAGAAAATAAGCAATACCTGGTGACAAGAGCAAGAATGCACTTCTTCACATGGCAAAGAACTTTTTTAAGTTCCTGTCAGGCTGTAATATTTTTCTGCTCCATGCAAGAGTATTAAAATAAAAACTTTGGATATATAAATCAGAGTAGGGTGAGTTCTCTCCTGTGCCAAGAGGGAGCCAAATGAATCCTGTAGATGTTAAAGCTGAAAGGGGCCTCCTAGATCATGTTGTTCTGCCTCCCTTCCCTTTGTTATTAACAACTGATAGTGTCATTGGAGTAGAATCTTAAACAGCAAAAGCATGGGAAAGAAATATTGGGTTATCCCTTCCAGCTGCTCATCAGGGCATTCACTTTTTCTACCAAATACTTACTACAGCTTTATTTTTCTATACCTTTCTATTTTCTCACATATCCTACCTAATATTCACATCATCCCCTCTGCAGCGATGGTGAACATTCTCTAGATAAGTTATTCCATGTAAGGCTGACCTTCCCTTAAGAATGCCTTTTTCTCCTAATGTATAGAATGAATTATCTTTTTCTAGTTTCAGCCCATTACATCTTGTAAGCACTCAGTAATTCCTCCCCATCTTTATTGTCACTATAATTAGATGTTTATAGACGAGTACATCCCTTCCTTATTGCTTCAATATGGAGTCACGGAAGTGACAGCAAATCTGCTTGATAAACTGAGGAATCATGTGGGAGAAGACTTTCCAAGACATAAATGGGAATTAATAACCCCAAGTGTAGGCATGTGTGTATATACTCAGATGCATAAAAGAGGAAGGAAAAAGAGGAAGGATTTTCAGCATGACTAGTATTTCTTTGTAAGGAATGAGTCTTTTAAGGTGTTTTTAGAGCAATGAGGTGGATCTATCAGTATGCAGTTCTATTTATTTTTATCTTAACAGAAACAATCAATCTGGAGATGGAATAAGGAGCATGAGGTGATCTTGTCCACCTCTTTTGCATTAGGCAGTGCATAATAATGCTTCATGTTTTATGCTTTAAGCTGTGCAAGCCTTAAAAAATAGGATTTCCTTGCTTATCTCCATTACAGCCTCTGGAACAGCAAGTCAACATGAGCCAACTCTGTGCTGCCGTGACTGAAGCTATGCTGTGCTTCCTTCCCTAGCTGAATCAGGACTAGAGCTGCTCAAGTGTTCATTATGACCTTCATTCCCTTTCCCTCTAAGTTTTCTTCAGCTCCAGTGCTCAAGTCTTTTACCACTATTTTCTCTCACACAGAACTCACCATTTCACATGTGACTTTCCTTCCTTCTTTTTTGTTGTCTTTATTTTCCCTAAAAGTTCTATTGGAAGTATGTCCTTGAAAAGAATCTATCATGACAAATTATGCTCGTAACTGGCTGCAGTTAGTGTTTTTCCAAAGGGTGTTCACTCTTTCCCCTATTTTCTGTCTCACCAACATGCTTTTGAATATCTGTAGACTTTTTGCCTAGTATTGACTTTCTGCTTTCTGAATACCAGAGGCCTTGCCTAGCACTCTTCTGATATATCATTTGAATGTAGGCTGCATTTTCCTATTATGCAAATAATTTTTTTTTACTGAGTTTGATCTGTTTTCATATAAGTCAAAGAGTATACCAGCTATTACTGTTATCAGTAGCTGCAACTTTTTTATATCTTGAAATAAATAACGTTAACACTGATAGTATAAGCTTAGTAAAAGATATTATGAGTACAAAGTGTTGGAAAAACAAAAATGGTCTGGGGGGAAATTCAAACTGATTGATCTAAATATTGCTGAATATCAAGGTTTATCCAGTATAAAAACTTTACAGGATGGTTTCTTATTGGGTTTCAGTTTAGTTCAGGCCTGTTTGTTGTTATGTGGTGGGTATTTTTGTTTGCAAAAAAATGCTCTTTTTGCTATGGTTCAAAACGCCATAAAGTAGGTGCAGAGACAGTAGCATAGCAACCAGAAAAAAAAAGAAGTATAAACACTGAGAAAATTAGCTTTTTTTGCTTCCTAATAGCTGAGCTTTCATGTTCATATCTTCTTGCTGGGTTTGAAACACCTGTTTCTATTTCAGCTGACTGTTTGCATCATTCTTTCTGTAGAAAAAGCTGTGTGGCAGTCCTGAATTACAATTAAACAAGCCTGTTTTCTGTGAATATTCTCTGGTCATCAACAAACAGTGAGCAGAATTTTGAATGAGGAGGAATAAATTTAGTTTTTAAATTAAATTAGCATTTCCTTGAAATGAGAGTGGGTTTTGGTATGAAAGAGAATTAGTTCGCATAATGGGCATGAGAATAAACCTACTTTTGACTGCTGACTCAGGAAAACTTTAGTGATCAAATAAATCCAAACAATAAACACTATGATTTTTTAAACCCATTTTAAGGCTATATGTCCTTTCTGCACGATAATGTGAACTCTGCCAGGACAGCTGAGAGATAGAGTTCAGTGTTTTTGCACATTGTTGACTTTTCCTATTTACTTGAACTTAAGTCTGTGACTCATCTCAGATTTGCATCTTTCTTTTGTAAGTTGTTGGTGTCTGGAAAAGTGGATGTGAAATGCTGACTTAAATAGCATCTCCTGCTAGTAACATCTCCTCTGCATGCCTGTGAAGCCTCATAACAAGAAAAACAGTGGAGAATAATAAATGAAGACTTTTAAACTGTTTCTTTTTGGAATCTTTCTTTAGTTAATCTTGAACCCTTTTGCATTCTCTCTTGTATTTTTAATTAGGGTTATTTTTCCTACTGATAAATTAACTTCAACAGACACAGAAGTTCCTTGAATAATAAAAAGTATACCACACTAGATATACCCTCAAAGTGTGATTTATCCTGAAATGAAATTATTTCTGCCAAACTGGAATCTCACTATCCCCACATTGAGTTAACAGCAAGTGATCTTTTGGTCAGGTTTATCTGTATTTTCACCCATTCTTCCTTCTGAGCTGTCAGCCTCCAAAATAGACACTGGAAGGCCTCTAAACCCATGCTAGAAGAAAATAGTTCCAAATATACCTTAGCAGATTGTGTAATTCCAATGTACCTGCATTCAAATTATGTGATTCTTGGCCACTTCTGTGCTTCTTGATGATGTGGGAATGTGTGAGGTGGAAGAGATGTGCTCATGAAAGTTGGATCTGTGTCAGACATTGTGGTGCCTATGAAAGGCAAAGATTAGGATAAAAAAAGCAGGAAATGACTGAGCACACCTCCTGGTTGTTAATGTGATGGCTTCACTTGTCTGTGACCTGGAGGGCTTTCAACCACCAGCATTTTGGATAAGAGGCTGAAGAGCTGACTGGTTGCTGCCAGAGTTGCAAAACAATGACAAGGGGACAGATGATTTTCTTTTCCAGATTGGCTACAGCTTCAAAGAAAATACTAATATGCTTACTCCACACATCATTCATATCTAATGGAAGAAAGGTTCACTGCCATAATTAATACTCTTCTTTACGACTTACATAAGTTTTCAATACATGCTATTGACACATCTTCATTTTCCATCTACATTTTCAATTGGAATGTCATTACCAATGACTTATTAGCAGCAAAATAACTAGAAAAAAAAAGAACAGTAGTTTTGGAGAATTATTGATTTTTGAATAATATGCTGTCAGAAATGTGTTTATATATTTTCACAGGAGTATTAGATAGAGCCACTAGCTGCTTTATAGCTAAAGCTGGAGTTTCCTATGATAAGATTTGTTTTTCAAATTAAATTCATCTTGGGAAAATGTATGCTTTGACTAGCTGGAATTTACTAAAATCTGCATTCTATCAAAAAAAAAAAGAGCAATTTCATATATTTATATAGTCTTCCAGATTTTCTCATAGATCATTACATTTTCCACACAACTCTTGGAAGAAGGAGAAAGGAAAGCAGATCAGAGAGTGACTACAGCCCAGCCTAAAGTAGGAAGGGAAAGGCTGACTAGAGTCCCTTAAGGAAGAATCTGAGACAGAAAAAGAACAGTAGATCTTTTTTGAGTCATGGAGCCAATCAGGAGTAAAGACAGGGGGGGTAAAAAAGCAAATGGAGAGATTTTGTATGTTGTGAAGATCATTTTTCTCTCCCATGACTAAACGGTAGAGCTACCTGTTGCTCAGTGGTAATGTGTATTTCTGTCAACACCATTTTGAATCCAGTTCAGTTGTATGCAATTCCATTAATGACACTACATTTGACATATCAGGTCTGAATTTAGCTTTAAATAGAACCAAAATTACACTTGCAAAGCAAATACTAAGCTTCTTTCCTTCTCATCCTCCCTTTCAGTAGTCTGTTATAAAACCATGTCATTTTAAACAGCCTCAATAAATGTGTTGAAGTCCATTTTTTAATTGATATTTTTGATCTAAAGCATGTATTCTTATATTTATCCCAGTATAGAGGGGTGTTTGGAAATACTTATCATCTCTATTGTGTTTATAAAAGTTGAAAATGTTGAAACTACTTAACTAGTGTTAAATATGTCTATCAAGAACATACAAATACTCAAGATGTGATTGTACAGAAACATTCCACTGCTGTAGTCTATTAAAAAAAAAAAAGATAATATAGATTGATGGCTACAAATGCAACAAGGTGTCATTAATTCACTTTTAAATAATCATTGAACATACAAATTAATGAGACAGGAGCTCCACAGGAGTGCAGAAAAACACAATCTACTGAATACTGAATTAGTTAAGAGTTGAAAACTGTCATTTACAGAGCATAGACCCTTATATTAGCTGCAAGTTTCCTATAATTCTTCTCTTTCATGGAATCTACCTATTTTGGGAGCCTGATTAATACAGTCACAACCTGCTCTATCCCACTATTTCTGGATTCTCAAAGTAATGGAGGGTAGAAAATGAGGCATATGGCTCCAGAAAGGAGGTGCTGGCTGCCAGCACAGGCTTGCACAGCAGCAAGGGGAGAGCCCCTACAGCTGCATCTCAACTCCCAAGGTGGAGGCTGGAGAGGATATCTGGATGGAAATATTTAATTCAGAGTAAAATATGCATATCTATCCATTTATGTGCCAAAATATTAGATAGCCCAGATCCAAATTCTAGACAAAGATTTCCCACTCCTGATTGTATCTCTAGGGTGTCTCCAAGCCCACTATTGGCAACAGGACTAGTCTTGGCATTTCTGATTGTAGAAGAACAGGTCTTCTTGGACTTAAGAGCTGTTATATGGAAACCAAGAAAGAATAAGAAAAACAAAGTAAGACTAAAAGGAAGAAAAAAGAGGAGAAATACTTTCTTTATCATGCATAGATTTCTACAGTAGATATCTTCAAATCTGTTTTATTCAGTGTGTTAACACTAGTGATACTAAACACCATTAATATTTATTGAACAGAGTCCCCCTTATAACTTTTCCTTGATCTAGTTATGAGATTTTCTCCCTTTTCTGGTACAAGTTACATTGGACTTGCTGCTCTCCTTGTATTTGTCAGTAAATTGCTCTTGCCCCAAGAGTGCTTCTGTATCCTGACATTACATGGAGTGCCCTACCTGAAGGCCACACTGTCCCCAGTGAGCTCTTTTTCTTTACAGTCAATTGTCTCACAATATTCTGCATTCAGTCAGCACCTTCAATGATCTAAGGTGTCCAGTAGGATCATACCACAGCTGCCTAAACTACATTTTCTAGTCTCCTTGGTTTTGCTGCAGTTCTTTGGCAGATGGAATGAGGCTTCACATCCCTATAGGGGCAATGAAACATACACAATGGGCAGAAGATCTACTTTTGTATCTGTTCCTGTTGGTTGCTTTTCTTCCCTACTCTGTGAAGGTTTCTGAGATGACAGCAATGAGAAACAACTGTAAGCCTCCCCGGACCACTTATGGTGGTAAACAGTTAGTGAAACAAGTAGTGCCACAGACTTAACTCCAGGGTCAAGCACAGCATTTACAGTGGGGCTTGTCATCTCTATCACTACTGGAATACAGATTTTAAAAACTGCTGTATTTATACAACTTAAATATGGGGGAGAATATGCACTTTTTTTTGCATTAACCAAAGCAATTTGCAGTAGTCCCAAATTCTGATACCTGTGCTCACATTTGAGAAGTATCTTTTTCCTGGAAGGGCTCTTTGTGGGCACATCCATTCTAGGTCCACACACTGCATTTCCTATCTTGCAGCTCAGCTGCATCATGCCAGGTCAAGACCCAAGGGACCACCTTGCCCTCTGCCCATACACAAGCACAAGCCCTGAGCAAAACAGCAAGCCAACTTATGAGCAGAGATGGGGAAGAACTCATCAAAATCCAACAGGCTTTTCTATCTGTATGATCAGGGAACTTGAGGTGAGGTATATTCCCCTCAGGTATTAAGATTCTGTCAGTGGGTTTACTCTTAGAAGGTGCTACATGCTAACATTAATAAAAGTACAGAACCTGCCTGTGCATATTTCAAAGGCATCTCATTTTCTGCCTAAAGTCAGTCAAGTGCAGTGAATTGACAGACTAGATCTACTAAGTCTTAAGCAAATATTTCTCATTAAACAAACCATTTTTAATGAAGGTTTGAAGGTAAACAGTATACTAGTCAGAGCAATAATGATTACTGCTAAATTCAGGAGCTTTCAGCAATACATCAACTGTTCTGATTTCAGTTCAAATCTGGGAACTTATCACCTCTTGAGACTTAATCGCAATTATGTCCAATGCAACTGAATCATTTAAGGACATCTCTAAAGGATTTTTCTTCAGATGAATTTCATTGTCATTGCCTGTAACAATATTTTCTGAAACAGTGGGGACACTTAATACTTTTTAATTGTAGATTTATGACTCTGAGGCTCCCAGGCCCCTGAAAGGAGCACTTGCCCCTCTCCAATCACTGAGCTCAGACCACTACGCTCTCACTCATGTCCTGTATAGGCAATGTGCACAACTTGTCATGACACAACTCCACAGTAGTGCTCATGAAGCAGGTAAATAAGGACAGAAATTTAATAGATGAGCATATTTCAAAGGGACATGGATCTTTCCATGTTTCAAGTGCCCAGGAGGCTGGGGCAGATTGAAATTCAGGGCTTTGTGCTGACAACACATCAAAATCAGAGCAGCACAAAAGTAAATTAAAACATTATAAGTTCACCCATGCATTCTCCAAGAAAAAATAGCAGTTACAATACAGAAATGGAGATGATTTCCCTGCAGCCAAGACACATCTCCCTACAAATCCTCTTCCCAGGAAAGCAACACCAACCTGTGTCCTATTTCTTATGGGTTTGTTCAACCAACTTTTTAATAAAAGAGAGCACTTCCTTTGATGCAGTTACTGAAAAGAAAATTATGAGCCAAAATGTGATGGTTTTTCCTATTAAAACCTACAATTAGGTAACCTGCAAAATTAATTTCCTTCACCTTTAACAAGGTTCAGTTTTGTGGTTTGGTGTGTGTTATTTTGTGCATTCTTCATAGACTGACTGAAGGGAAATGCAACATCAAATTTATTGTAACATCAATTTTCCTTAAAGTGCATTAACACAGATGAATTGGCATGTCCTTAATACATAGCTTAAACCTATCTTTTATACAATATTGCCCTCTATGGGAGTACAAGATATAACAGAGCTGAAATATGCATGCTGCTCTTCTTTTGCCCTATTAATTCTTTTTTTTTTCATAATATCTACTTTCTTAAAACACTTTTTAACATAAATGTTTAATGCCATTAGGAAAACCAACCTATGACCCTCTCACATCCTTTAACCTATTTCTTTTGAGCTTGTGTCATTTTGTAACAAATACATCTAATACTGGTGTTTAGCTTTTACAGGATAATCAATTCACAGAGTCACTACTCAAAGGCTGTGTGCCTTTCTGCCATCTTTTAAGGAAAACAACACTTAAACCAAAATGCACACAGCACAGTAGTCACATCAGTGGTAGAAAAAGGCAAACAAGGTTTTAAATATTATTTCTGAAATGCCCAGAAGTCTTCAGAGAGCAAAGAGGCAACTCCAAAATATCTTTATAGATAGAAATAGATACTTCCAAATGTAAACTGTGGAGCATGAGTGGCATAGAAAGAGAAGGAATGAGCATGATAAAGAAGCATAATGGTTAAGTATCAAGAGCATGTGATCTCACTCTTGATTACTCAATCCATGTTTTTATTTGATCATTTTAATTAAAGCACCTTTATTTTGTTCCCATAAGAAATATATATATTTAAAAAAGGAATTTTAAACCAATGTTTGAAGAATGATAACCATTGTGCTTAGTTCACACAGGTCTCTACTGCATCTTAAAAACCAAAATTCTTTCTGCTGCCCTCCTCATTTTTTTAAGTGAGCAGCACTGAAAATCTGCAATTCCTACGTCAAGGAAAGTTAATCAATAGCACTCAGACATGAAAAGCATTTCTTTAGCTTATTAACTGTTCTCCTTACAGACATTGCAGAGAGATTTCACACTGCTAAACGTGTTCAATGTAAATATAAAATCATGGTCTTGATTTCATTTGTCATACTACAATTTCTTGAAGTATGTTAACTTCCCTTTAGCTGAACCCAGGTTTGTGTGGGGGTTTTTAAATTTTGAAACACAGCATAGTTACATCAGTCTCAAAATAGACCTCAGAGGGAATATTTCTGTCTTCCTGTTTTAATGTGGTGTGTCCTGTTTCACGGTTTGGAGTGGCTTCTGTAAAGTGGTGCAGTTCAGCACAGTGTGTTGTGGCCTGCAAGAGAAAGTAAGTGAGGGCTCCAAATATGTACTAGTGTAAGCTAGAGCTTCTACCAGACTGGAAAGAATTCCAACATCCCAGCACAGCTTTGAGTTAGGATACCGAAAATCTTCCCATAAGGAACACCTATTGCTTATTGTAACGTTAAAACATCGGACCCAGAGTACTTATTTTAGTTACACAATCCCACTGAAGCTAACAGAGCTTAGGGGGACAGATGTGTTGGCATACCTAAAGACAAACAAAAGGCTATACAACACATTCTGGAAACTTTCAAGTGCAGAATGTTCATGTATCCATTAATTACAAAAAAGAAATCAATTTTCTTAAAAGAGAAAAGACAAAGTCCCTCCAAGTACCTTGTACCTGCCTCAGATCCATGGCAATTTGTAAAGGAGTAGAGCACACAAAAGAACAGAAACTGATCTACAAAACTTCATTAGACATCAAGATTTCCCATGCTAGTAGGAGCATTAGCAAAAGTAGCTCATGAGCATGAGGCCTCCTCCTATAGGACTAGATGAAGCAGAAAGCAAATGATAATGGATTATCTAAAACAAAAGAAATTCACTAAAGGGTGAAACAAAACACCCTGTTTAACAGGATCCATTTATTACAGTAATGCTAGAATACCATGTTGAAAGTGGATCAGTAATGGATTTTACACTTTGAGGGTTTTTTTGAGTTTTAAATTAGGGTATATAAAAAGCTATGCTTGTGAGAGCTAACCTAGAAAAAAGTCATCCTTAGATTGTAATGGGAGCTTGATATCTAGATCGCAAGGACAGAAAAGTAAAAAGAGAAAGATAAATGTTCTTTGTAGTTTCTCTTTTGAAAATATCATTCCTGGTTTCACCTTTTATTTAGAAGTGGATTAGGGTATTTAAAGAGCCTCTGTAGACACATTAAAGGGGACTCCCATTGGAGCTATGGTCTAATTAAGCTACTTGGTGAATCATTCCACAGTTTGAATAACTCAAACAGAGGAATTTGTTTTGTTTTTTAAAATCACTGAATACACTAAATCAAGAGTTCAAGCTTCTTAAATTTTAATAATCAAGGAAGAAATTCTTAGGTTTAAGATTTCTATGCTATCACTTGATTTTATGGATGATGTTCTTTGTGAAAATGGCTTTGCCAACAGTTGGTTTGGATTCCTCTTTTTTAGAAGCCACCTCCCTCTAGACATCTACCAGGCTTATTACAACTTCACTGTTTATACTGTTTGTTCTCCTGAGTGAGCTGTCAACCACATTACATCCTCAAAGAATTTATTTGAACTACTGACTTGCCAATTTATGCATCAGGAAAACAACATACTGTAGTGATACAACCCCATTACTCTCTTTTTACTTAGAAAAAGCTGCCAAAGCTCAGATATGCAGCTGGTATATGACAACCAAATGTTGTTATTATATAGAGATAATTGTTCTCATGGTCCCAAGTGTTGTGACATAGTAGTAAGAATGAATTATCCCTTTCTTTTCTCCCCCAATACCATGATTTGTTAGATAATTGCTCCTTAAAGAACAAGCAAAGGGGAGAGGGGAGAAGGATATCTCTTACCCTCCAATAGACAAATTACAAATCTTTCCTTTGAGCACATTCTGGTTTCCTCTCTCAGTTTTTTTTTCCCAAAAATAGCCCCACTAAGTTTGGATTGGGAAATGCTGACATAAAAGATTCAGCAGAAGAGTGATGCAGGAAGGACCAGCCTCTCCACATTGCCTAGTCTCTTGGTTTGGTTTCTTCCCTCACTGGAGGTAGAGTGGAATTGAGCATTTTTTTTCCCATTCCTCATTGCAGCACACACTCTGCAAAACAAGAGGGATTCTTCCCATTTTATGGAAATCATAAGTCAGCACAAATCATGATGGGTTGTCCAGATATCATCAGGAGCTGGGAAACAGCTCTGCTAAAGTTCATGTCAGAGAAGCGTATAACAGTCTTCTTGTAAGGTGTTCCTCAAGCTGCTATGAAGCAATGTTGTACTATATATATTATTCATTAAAATAAGTCATTTCCTCAGTCTGAAACTGGGTTGTGAGCAATCACTAGAGAACAACACCATGCCTGACGCACAAGGAGATGACAACGATTCTGCTGTCTGCAGTACTGGGTAAAATCAACTATATGATGATCTCTGATGAAGGATAACCTTCATGAGTCACACAGGAGAAAGAAATGCAGTAAATGATTCTTCTTACTTCCAGAGAAAGGGGAAATGGGAGTACTATCAGAGATTCTAGATCAACAAATGTCCATATTTGTAAGTTTGCAATGCAGTAGAAATAGCAGCGAGCTTTGCTGAGCAAGGCAGTCAGATGAATTGGACCTGCTTTTAATCTAGTTTTTCTGAGGATTTACAAATACAGATTGACTTGCTTATCAGCAGGGAGGTCACAAGAGCTGTGCTGATGAAAGACCAAATGAGAAACAGCTCCCATAAGTTGCTAAGGTGTTACAGGTGCAAACACAAATTAACAAGGGAGCTGAGCAGAACATAAACCTTCTCTGGTGCTTCAGTCTCTCCTGCTGCATTAAAGCCTAGCTTGCAAAAAAGCTCTTCTCTTTCTAAGCTCCACTTCTACCCCCATTTACCTCCCACAAGCTTTCTGCTGACTTCAGGCCAAAGCTGAACCCAGGAAGTATTTTGTAATGAAAATTGTGGGCAATAGCCCTAAAGGTTTTTATGGGTACAAATAGACATGGTTCTCTCTCATGCATGAACCCTTGTCTCAGTGTCACAGTGAGCTGCTAACCCAGGAAGTGGTCACACAGATCAGATTGTGGATTAAGCAGATCAAACTCATTTTTTGCTTTGATAGCATCTTGAAAACAGAGTTATATTTGTATAGTTGAGGAAGGACATAAGACATGAAACAGTAATATAATTAGAGAAATGTGGAGCAGCTGTAATGCTAGAAGTTAATGAATGTATGTTGGTTTAGCAGATATTTCAACATTAATTTATATCAACATACTCTCTGAAACTAATACATCCGAAGCCTTATAGGACCCAAACCACACTAGGATATCAAAGTTCTTTTATAGTAAAAGTTTAGGATAAAAGTCATTACAGAACTGGTATGCACTGATTTGCCTTTACCATTTGCAGAAGAAGTGTGCTCAGCCATGAAGAGGAGAGGATAATAGAAGCTGAATAGAAACAGTGTAGTTGCAGAAAGTCAGCAGTCAAGGAATCTAGTTCATATTCTTTGCATATATTTTTTTTTTTTGCTTGTAGAACTTTTTGTCATTTTTGTTGTTGATGTCTCAAATCAGGGTTTCATGCTTAAGTGGACTACTAGCAGCATATTCTCCACTGTCACCTGGGAAATAAGAATAAGCCATGACAAGGCAGGCATTTTCAGTAGAAGACATGAATGTCTTAACCGAGTTGTGATGCATGAAACTTGGTTCCCAGTGTATCTATATTTCATCCTCACATTTCTGAGTACATAAAACCTCTAACACATCTTGAGTCAGAGTCAAAATATTCAGATTAAAAACCCCAACAACTTATTGAGACATCAAAAAAAACAAACAGACTTTTCCTAATGAAATATATCTTTGAATACTCAAAAAATGCACATTGGCTATGCCTTTATGTTTCTTGCACTTTTGATGTGAGTGTAATTAAGTTCTGCATATCTTGAGGAGCTGCTAGGGTAGTCTGTAACTCTTAAAAGTTGTCGTAGTTCCACTGAAATCAATGGGTGTTTTGACAATTTATACCAGCTGAGGAACTGCTTTGTGTTTAATGAAAGAGATACTGTTGTTTAATTACAGTGAAGTTCATAAGAAGTCTTCACAACTCAAGGAGAAGCTGGTCCTTTCAGCAACAGCCATTTTTTTTCTCTTTTAAACTCATTATGAACTTGTCAAAAGCCATCTTTCTTTCAATAAAGACCATAAAGGTGTCTTTAGCTGAAAGAGACAGTTATATGTATTGTAGTCAATTTTGTAGCCTGGCCTTCATGCTGCAAGGTAGTTTTTGATAGGAGAAGTAGGAAGTATCTATTAAAGTGTCATGGGAGCACTGTAATAACAGGTGAGGATACTGGGAGCAGCCAGAGAAAACAAAAGCTTGACATAACAACAACAGAACATCAATACAAATATTTCAGGGGAAGTGAACCAGGGAGATACCATACATTATATATAATTATATGTAATTTCTAAAAGTCTCTTACTCTGTATCATGTCTCTAAGCACAGAACTACAGGAATTGTGTTTTTCTACCTCATAATGTGCTATGAATGTAAATATATTAAAATATGTGTGTAGACATTGTAGTGACAATACAGTACTTAGAATACATAACTTTGAGTATTTGAATCTGGATTTAAGCATCTAAACAGGAGAAGGATGCTGAATTTTCAGCAGCTGCTTTTAGTGTAAATACAGTTAGTTGTCTCTTCTAAAAAAATCTGATTCAAAGTCTTGTTAACTTACAGAGTGCTAAGCAGAATGTCTGTGTGAAAGCACTATGTTTAGAAAAGGAAAGGACTTGTATGTCTTGTAGCATGTAAGCTCCAAGAGAATTTGGACAGAACAAAGAAACACTTCCTCTAGGGAGTTTGAAGTAAACCAAAAAACTCCAACAAAAACAAAACAAAGGAAACTCCAACAAACTTAGAGTCATAAAATTAAAAGCTCATATTTTGGAAAGGTAATACAAGTTTTGGGCAGAGGACTGGTAAGTTTCATCTCTAACATTTGAACTACTGAGATGGAAGTTGTGATACAGTGGGAAAAATAAATCACATGAGGATTAACTAATACAGAAATCCCCCCAGCTAATGCAAAATCTGTGATGCAGGTAAGATCCAGAAAAACACATGCCCTGTGGCAAGGACTTCAGCATAAATGTGATACTGCATTAATATGGTGGTTTATTACTAGAATTTCCCTTCTTTTACTGTTTCTCTTCATCCATACTCTGTTTCTGTTTCTTGCTCTCCTATTTTCTTTCTTGTATATTTTTCCCTAAAGCAGAGCATAAGAATAGTATCATGATTGGAAGGGCATTCTAGGCAACTCAAATGTATTTGTGTCCGAGCAAGAAGAGTTCAATTCTCACTACTACCCAAAGGAGAGAGAAGTGAAAATTCAAATAATACTGTCTTTTTCCCAAGGGTTGGTGTGCTCTTTTTAGTACATAAAGAGAGTTGGAGCAATTCTGCCAACTGATTTCCATGCATTTCTAATAAGGGCAGACCCTGACATAGTAAGTTGCACAATCCTCCCCTTAAAATGAATCTCTAAGCAAGCAAAAAGGTAGTGAGACAGTGTGAATCAACAGCCATACTGCTTCATGTTGAATTCATCTAGCATGGCATACTCTTAAGCCAAGGATTTAAGTTCAAAGAGTGACTTTAGCATCTGAATTAAAATACACTCTAAACAATATGCGTAAGCACTTGGCTGCTGGCCTGCCCTGAGAACATCTGCAGCAGCAGCTTCAAAGGACCAAATTCAACTCCCACCACATCTGGCAGCAGCCAAGAGCTGTCCTGCAGCACACTTACACCCTGCAGCCAAACCCTTGTGCTCACAGCGCTGTCTCTAGTGCTTCAAGTACAGCTATGAGTCAAGTATACAAGAAGAAAGAGGGACAAAACAACTGGACTTTTTACACCATCAGATTCATATGAGGAAGCTTTCCCATTTTCTGGTCTTCCCTATGTTGAGGTTTCAGTTTACAGCCTGCCTACAGTTCTGGTGTTCAAACAGGATGCCAGCCACCCAGTTGCAATGGGAACCCCATAACCAAGCTTGACAACATCTTTGGGAAACAAATCCCAAATCCAGAGCCAGCCATAGGGGTAAGGCATTTTTAAGACCCCTAGAGAGTGCTTTGTAATTAGAAATTGCAGGAAATGACTCAGACTTACTTTGAATTATAATTTTCCCCCTTAGTTTCTAATTTAGCCAGAAAGAATAAATTAGTCCCTAGTTAGGAATATCTACCATCTTTAAAACTTGGATATTCACAGAGAGCAAATAGTTCTTCATGTAGAAGGTCCCTGCTGAAGGATGTAAATGGCAAACTGTATGGAACACCATTTATTTACACTATTTTGGAAACATGAAAGGTTGAGCTGACCCTCCTATGATTCAAATCTGAGTTTACAGCATCATTCATCATCTCAGAATGGGTTTGTTCCAGTCTCCTTGAACAAAACTATTTTCTCCTCACATTTGCTGCACAGAACTGGCTGAATTTCAATTCCAAGGTGTATCTTACAAAGAACAGCTTTGGATTGAAAGGTGTCAAGCTGGCAAAAATTGAAAATTAGATTGGTATAAAATCTAATTTTTTAATATAGAAAGCATTTAGGTTTTCCTCTGTAATATAATTTAAAGTCACATAACAGTCATATTTCTTGGCTGTGGAGGTAGGTTTCATCTCTAGCTGGGTGAGATAAAGGATTTTAATAAGAAATTATGCAACAAACAAGCAGAATTTGTGTTGCATACAGTAGGAAAATACTTTGCACCTCTGAGCACTGCATGTTTGCTGGTATATACCCAGAGGTGCTACCAGGGAGGTCATTTGTAACCAACTTTCTGGGTGACCTTTGCTTGATTTTGGACATACAAGAAAAAGAATATTTTGCTTTACCAGGTGATCTTATCAGTGACCTAACAAGAGTAGAACCCAAAAAGTCTTGTAGTATCGTGATTTCCCTGAGCCTACTTTAGCATCTGGGAAATGGGAGGGAGGGGGCTGGGGGCTTGAGCATTCTCCTGCTGGAAAATTACTCTTCCAACTTTTCCTTCTTCCCAGGTTTTCAGTTGGAGAGTCCAGTTGTAAACTCAAAAGCTGAAAGTGGGTTTTTTTGGGGGCAGGAGGGGAGGTGGTGCAACTGCACAATGACAGATTATGCACATCTTCGGAGAGTATCTAATCAATCACGGCAGGGCGAGAGGAATGCAGCTCATCTCCGAATTAGCCTCCGTCGCCGCGTCCTCCTGGCGTGCAGCATTCCCCTCGGCTGGAATGACATCAGAGCAGCTCCGAGTCCTTGAAAGTCTGCGGGTTGATTAGCTGGAGGAATTGGCCGCTTCTGCCAATCACCACCCTGCAAAGGCGCCTCGATACTCCGCTAGATATGAGGGAGAGGGAGGCTGACTACAGCAAACAGGAGGTACGGCAGCAGCACCGGCACTACTAACGGCAGCAGCTGGTATTCCGGTGATTAAATAGTTCTCAGAGCCTTTTTGCTATAGCCTGGTTGCTCCCCGGTATAATCCCCATGTCCAAGAAGGAAGCTGCATTTTTAACAGTGTGCTGAACAGAGGTTTGAATCATTCCATCTGGCTGCTTGTTTTGAAAAGGACAGTCTGTGTATAAACGAGATGTGACTGTGCCGGTAGAGTTCAGTTACTGGGGCTGGAGCAAGAGGAACCTTCCCGGGATGCTGCTCAGACAGCTGCTATCAATTGAAAACTCTCCCTAGCTTACCTGGAGCCATGTGAAGAGCTTTGAATAGCAGATGTCTCTTTCCTGCACCCTAGGAAGAGAAATTCTTCTCTAGGTAAGCTATTGTTCAGCTTCTGCACATATTGCAACGTTAACCTATACTACTGGGTATATGTTCATACGACTATATAGACAGTGCCTGTACTTAGAGATAAGAAAACAGTTCCTGAGCAGATATAAATAGCCACACAGTGTGTAAAATGATTTGCCTAGAGCCTAATTATGTATAGTAAGTACTTCAGAAAGCTCTTAGAGCCTGATGTTCAAAGGATTATTTGAAAGTTTAAGATAGTCTTTGCTTTGTTTGCACGCAAGTGCCCTTGATGTAAACAGATGTGCACCCTCTGAGGGGAGACAGTTTTCTTACTAAATATATGAAAGACCACAGAAGTTAAAGCATGGGACATTATGTGAGGGGAATAAAAAACTAAAGAGGCTAAGGTTGCAATTCTTTAGCCTTCTCCATATACTCTGCTTTTATTTGCTACTAGCTAGGAAAGTTAAGAAAACTAGTGTATTAAAATGACAATGTGAAAGCTTTCCATGAATATATAGTAATCATGCACTCTTTAAAGCAGGAGTAATTGTCCTGTGAGGAAGCCAAATGGTCTGCAGATCTGCTCTCTTCCAGCAGATTAATATCCAAATAACATCCATCAGCAACATTTTTTTAAGACAGCAAAACTGCTCATAGTGTGGAAGCAAGGATTGTTTCAGGTAGTCAGAGGTAAACTAAGGAAATCAGTGTCTGCTCTTCAGAGGACTACAAATAGGGCACAGTGGCTGCCCAGTGTTTGCATCTTACAGCTGACACACCAGCTCCAAGTCATTGCTGCTGAGAATAAACACTCAAAGCAGAAATGTTTGGAGGTGAATAAGCCCCTTCCTACAAGCATTAAACAAATATAATCACACATATATACAAAACCCAAACTCATTAAATCCTCTTTTCCCTAGGGAATTTATCATATCGGTTTTTACTAAGTTCTGCAGCTCTTAATCATATTGGTTGTACCTTCCCTCCATGTGAATAAAGGCAGCAGAATCTGGCCTACTCCACGCAGCAGATTATTCTACCTTTTCTACCTGTGAATGTTATCTGAGCAAAAGATAAAAAGAGAATAATTTTCACCCTGTTTCTTCTGTAGTTTTTAATTATGATCCTTATACTATAAGATGTTCAGCTTGCAGAAGAACAGCAGAATCTCCTTGTTCATAAAGTTCAAATAGTTAGGGATGTTGCCAGGTGCTTCCTTGTCTTGTCCCATCATGTCTGTATACTTTCCTCATGCATGTTTATCATCAGTCAAGCTGTGCTGTCTGACTTGCTTTCTGAAATGCTGCTCCAGAGAAAGGAGGTTGGGAAGGGAGAAAAGCCAGATCACATTTAACTATGGAAATCCTTGGCTTCCAGTTTACTTCTAAATCTTATCAATTCAAATAACATGAGCTGCTCAATTAGGTTAGGTGTTCCTAATGGCATTGCTCTGTGCAGAAGTTTAAGACTGTGTATTACTTTCTGTGCCATTTTTTCAGAACATGGCCATTTTTATTTTTTTTCATTCCTAAAAAATGTCTGGTGGCTGAAAGCCTCAGAAATGAAAGAGGGAATATCTTAATATCTTGTTGACACTACTGTTTTCTGTGAGGCTGGAGAAATACTGCTCTAACTTTCATTTTATTTGAATAAATCAAATCCAAAGGGTTAGATTTAAGCACAGAGCAGGATGCTTTAGTGACTGACCACTTGCACACACAGACAAGATAGATAGATATATATAGATATACATACACAGCCCTACATATACTTCCATTTCAGTCTGAACATCCTGTTAACTCACACCATGAGGTTCTGGAAGTCCTATTAGAACTTTATGGCTGTTTAGAGGTTGTTATATCTGCTGTATTGCTCTTTGTAATGGCATTGATCAAACTTAGCTGAAGTGGCAGCATGCAGGGAATCATGAACTTCTCTAGAGTTCAAATATCTTTCAGTACAAGTGGGAGAAAAATATGCTAACAGTAAAGATTACTATGAGATTTTTTTTTGACAGCTCCCAGTACAGGAATTATCTCAGAGGTATAATGAGATACTTTAAGGGAAACATGTCCACATATTGCAAACTCAAGGCAATGCTGATCAAAGAAAATGATGATGAGGTACTAGTAGTAGTAACTATTAGTTTTCAGTTAAACAGAAAATTACATTTAACCATATGCCACAAAAGAAGAAGAAATGTTTCTCAATTTATTTTTCTATAAACAATAAGGGAAAGGATGTCATGATCTCTCAACAACAACAACAAAAAAAAAGAGATTATTCCTGTTACAAATATTTCTGATTTAGCCTAAAAAAGATTTTGATTTGACTGCCTCTGTGACCACAGGGCTGGCTGAGCTTCAGCTGCATGTGCACACTGATGTTTGCTACCATCAAGTGTTTGCTTTGCAGAGCTTTCATAATGCTTCAGCTGCTTAGGTGCATCCAAGAAACTGCTTTCCATACCTGCAAAAAGGGCTTCTCTGAACAAAGCAAACCCTGGGCTAAGAGCAGCAAGGCATCTCACACAGGTGCCAGAGTGGCTGTAGGAAAGAATAACTCAGAATTGTGCAGAAAGCTGCAATTTCCCCAGCCTATGGAGTCATTTCAGAAACACAGCACTGAGCCTTAGGTGAGCCAAGGGCTCTCCACACTTTCCAAAGTGAAGGGAGCCTGGCTTTGAAACCATTTACAAGGATTAAGGAGTACAGAGTAAAGTGGAAGTTTAACAGATCCCTTTTTGTCAGGCCTGGGAAGCAGCTGAGGACCATTACAGCAGGTTGAGGGGCTGAACTATAGGAGATGGAGGGTACCTGTGCTGGAGATTTCTTGGACCATTATGTTAAAGTGTCTAGTCTCACATTTTGAGAAAGGCTGAAGAATGCTCATATCACAGCAACAAGTCTACTTCTCCTATTGAGATGTTAAAGCAATGCCCCTCAGGAAGTGTAAGCCACCCAGAAGAGTGTTATACACAAATACTGAATCTATTTCCCATCTATGTCAACATTTAAATTAGAAAAATTGTTTGAGCTATAAAAAAACCACCACATAATTATGTGCTGGAAGAAAATGAAAATTGTCCATGTCAATCCAAAACATTTATTGCATCTCCTGTCAGTAATAATTACAATGAAATCAGAGATTCTTCTGAAATGAAGAGTTGCTATAGAAAGCTAATAATATTTTATCTAACCAGTAATTCCACCAGAATCACATGGCAACAGCACCACAGTGTAGCAACCATGTTAGTATTTGATGAAGAAAACACTTTGGCACCAGAAGTAATGTATTGTGATGAGATGATTTAAATTCCATTCTGTAAGGGGCAGAGAAGTATTTAAACCTATTTCCTTCCCTCTGGCTACAGGAAGGGTCACAACTGCTTTCCCCAAGTGCAGGCAAGTGGAACACATTAATGCTCCCTCCCCTGCTGTAAAGATGGGGTTTTAAGAGCCAGAGCCAATACAGAAGTAAAGCCAGGGTAAAGTGGGCTTCTTTTATGAGCAAGGAAGCAAAAAGAGGTTCCCTCTTCTTCCTTCCATGTTGACAAAAGAAGAACTCTACGTGGCTTACTTAGCTTGGCCAAGGGAAAACCTGCTGAATACCCATTTTTCCTTTCATGACCTAGGGCAGTCTTTGTTTACCCTGCTTCTTCATGTCACATGGAGACTACCATCCAAGTTTTTTCCTCTTCCAAAACATGCTAAAGCAAGGTATTCCACAACACAGCCTCCAAACAGACAGCATAACACAGACAGCAATTTAAACTCTGCACACGTCGAGCTGCTGATGCATTTGTCCCAGACCATGGTACAGCTACACTTACAGAGCACATGCTTTTGCACCCAAGGCTGCTGTTGCAGCATTTTGGCTAGGACAATCTCACAACTTCAGAGGTAGTCCTTACACAGCCATGGGATAAGAGGAGCATCTGCCATCCTGTCATAGCCCTCAAGAGCACCAAGAAATGCACACACAGCTAATGCTCAGGGCTGATGCATCTACAGCTGTGGAGCTTTACTAATGGCTGAGGTTTAATCTCCCATATGTATCTATCATTATCAGACATGCAGCAGGCAGACAGAGTGATGTGATTGGGCTCTTCCCTGAGCAGAACTGGCCATGAAACAAATCCTCCTGAAGGACTATCCACAGCTACTTATTTCAACCTGCACTCTGCCAGCCCTCCACTGCAAGGATTGCATTTAGCTTTTAGTGTATAAATAAGTGTTCTGATAAATAATTAATAGTAGCTGCTGGCCATAAAGCAGGCGACTGTTTGGAAAGTTAAAACAGTCTGTCATGAAATATGCACCTACTTCTGTGTTCTAGTTTCAGGGGATGTTTTATCCAAGATCTCTTCATTTTGCATAGGACTGCATTTTGCAAGTAGAAGGCCAGAGCCTGAGTTCCAGACCCTCAAGGTATTCTTTGAATTTATTTCTTCCTTATTGGGATGTTTATCATTCCCAAAATCACCAGAGGGGAGGGAAGATGGTCAGTGATTCACAGAGAATTTTTGGAAATGAGAGGAAGATGCAGTAGCTTTTAGCCTTCTGGGTAAGATACAGAAATTACACTTACTGGTCACTTCTGAGTTTTAAAGCTCTCATAGGTGTAGTTTGGTTTGGTGGGTTTTTTTCCATTTAAACAGAAACATGGCCATCTACCTTGTTACTTTTGCCAGAATACCTGAATTCAATCTACCTGAATAGGTGGTATAATGTAGTAGGGCATTTTTTTTCATGACTAGTCAGTAGACTGTGTTTGTTGTGCCATTTTAAGAGGTTTCACTGTTCTACCTGCATAGGATTGCACTGTTAAGGGCAGAACCACACACACACACATAGTGTGTGGTCCTTTCCTGCACAGGGCACTCTACAAGCCAGTAACTACAGAGGGCCCAGGTTTGAAGTTATAAAGTCACCATTCCTCCTTCTTAAGGTCTATCTCATTAGTAACTGAGAAGCAGTGATTCTGGAACTTCATCTTCTAAAACAAGATCAACTGTGTCTCATTTCCCCATACCTTGCTGTTACTAAATTACCTGCATTACTATCATTTGTACCTGGAAATTCACAACTACAGATCATAGCATCCTCATGACAAGAGAAGCAAGCAGTGCATGCCTCAAAACACCTGACACTCCCATAAGACTAACTCTTCATCAGCTTTGGAGTAAGCTCCACATGCCAGCATCAATCTGCAGCAGTCATTCTGCACATTTAGGTTTTTAACCAAAGTACCTCCAAGAAGGCTTTCTCCTCCATCAAAAATATTTACTTTTCTGCCTGAACATAAATATTTATATCTATATTGTCTAAAACAGAACTTTATGGGTTACAATATATCACTGTGTCAACTAATAAGTCATCATTTTGTTGGCTTGTAATCCCCTTCCATAAACCAGGGAACCAGACTGGATTTCCCTGCCCAAGAGGCATCCTGAAGATGCATATTGGAAAACACAGTGTAGTTGTGCACCCAGGAGAGAATAGGAATGGAAAAAAAGCATAACAAATGCCAGCCTGGCACAGAGGTAGTTTGTTCAGAATGATTTTGACAACCAGCTGGATTATTTCTTTTATTCCATAATGCCCCCTTCCAAAAACAAGTTAATGCCTCAGGAGTTCAATAAGTAGAGATTTTCATGAAAACAACAGGTTAATCAAAGCTTCACTGTTCAATCACATAGCTCTAATGGTATTAGTTCTAGTTTCAGTCTCTGAACTTAGTGTGTCTCCACAAAAAACTCCCTTGAATTCCCAAGTAGGACCATGATCCTTCCAGTGACATTTCAAAATTTCATTTTATCAAGACAAAACAAATAAGATGTTTTGGAAGGAAGCATTTGTTTATATTTTGAATCAAAAGCAAACCCAGTGTCTATAGGTCACAGATGACACACCAGAAATCTCAGAAGAGATCTTTCACTTGGCTTCTCTCAGAAAAACCCTAAAAAAGTGGTAGAAATAAATAAGTTTAACCAGGGTATGAAGAATAAGGAAAAGGAAGAAAACACTAGAAACACATCTGACTGCACATGAAGGTATGAATTTTGCACTGGCTTTCTTAAATGCACTCTTTGCAACATCCATGCTATATACATTTGCACCAAACATGATTCATCTTAGAACATTTCACAGATAATGCCCTTGTAAAGGTAGAAAAAGATATTATTGCCACGAAACAGACAGGAAAACTGAAGTACTGAAAAAAAATCACTGGCCTCCAGAGGGCAATACATTATGTTGATGACAGAATGAAACAGAACTCCCAAGTTTCACCCCTCTGCCTTATCCTTTCACCAATAAGCAAATCTTCCCTCTTCCTAGATAAATAATACCCATCCAATTATTTCAAGATAAAAAAAGTTGGATTTATATTAATACTTTCTATAAAATTTCCTTGGATTATCTTGCAAGTATTTTGTGAGCAAGATGGAAGTGCTAATGGTTTAGATGATGTTGTAGCCCACACCACAGCTATGATAAGAAGCTTCTGGGACCAAACTCACAATGTATTCTATACCTTTTTCCAGCTAATCCTCTCAGTGATAACAAAACCCTTCAGCCAGCAAGGATGAAGAAGAGCAGAAAGGACTCTAGTAAAATTTACTTGAAGAATAAATATAGGGAAGCTATTATAATGAGATTTAATGTACCCAGAGCTCGAAAACGGCTCTGGCTAGCTGGAACCTGCCTTGAGTAAACTCAATATAAACCTTTGTTTAAATTTCATGTGGTAACTGTGCTGCTCAAAGGACTTAGGTACGAAGTCTTTGTTATTTGGGTTTAAACAGACCTCTTTTGCATTAGTAATGGATCATTACTATGTGACAACAGTAGTCTCTCTGAAATAAGTTAGTGGCCTCCTTTTAATTCCTAGCACAGATGTGACCACATCAGACTTTCTCACAATTAGTCCCTGTGACAGGATAAGGAGACCACAAAACATGTTGGTTGGTGAACTATATAAGCATGTTGTCACTGATATAAGGGTGGAGACATTTTAATTATCTCATATAATGGCAAACATTTTTAAGTCCCATAAAATCAATAGGAAAACAGAAAGCTTCTAATCTAATAGGCTCTTCCAGAGCCTGTGACTATGTCTTGAATGCAAAGGGCCTCTTCATGAAAACAGGAGCTTTTTAATTTCTATGTAAGAAACCTCCAAAAAGTAAAGTTTCAATAGTTATCCAGAAGGTCTGTAATCCTTGGTAAGTTTTCAAAACAGATACAGAAAATCCACAGTTATTTAGATGCCTGTAGCACTATAAAAAGATTTCATTTGTTTTTATGCCTTAGCTTTTATATAGGATCAAACAAGATGTACAGTTTGACTATTGCATTGATTGACTTTAAGGAGTTCTAGTTAGGCAGTCATTATATTGCACAAACCTTTCTCAACTGAATTCACAACACAAATCATTCTCTTCAAACTGGATAGCTAATTGACAGCCTTGTTAAAGCAGAAAACAGTAACAGAATGGATGGACTGTAATAACACATCTGATACAGCATCTCACAAAAGTTTTATTTGAAAAGTTAAATGAATTCAAATTGGCTTCCATTGAAGCATTAAACTATGAATTGAGAAGTGTTGAAGAGCCATGAACCAAGCAAGATCAGAAGATTTGTTACATCAGGCCAGGAGGAATGTTTTCAGGCTGCCTCAGGAAAACATATGAAGCCTGCTTTTATTCACCAGCTTCATTCAAAAGGACTGGGGCAATCACAGGATGTTCATTACACCTATAGTCTCCATTAATCCCACTGGGGAATCAAAGCATCAACACCAAGGACTCAATCCTGTAGCTCACACACAAACATGGCAATCTGCTCTGCTTTCAGCCACAATTTCCTGCTGTGAAATTCTGACTCTGTCATCGTAGCTTAAGCAGCAAGCTTCTGACATTCAGATCATCTCTCAAAACCTTCTTTTCACCCTTACTTTTCTACAGAAGTCACAAGGGTTTTAAAGACACTTGTTAAAGGGCATTATGCAAGAGCAAGTGGTTATTGCTTTCACATCAGCCATGGGTCTGCCAAATGACCTTGGAAATGTCAGGGCTGTACCCAAGAACAATGCTCTTTACCTTTTTTGAACTGTTGGTGAGTTACTGGTGAGAAGTGATAGCTCTTATTATCATCACTCAGGCAAGATGGATACATCTATTGTATCTGCTCAAGAAAGTGGGACTTGTGGCAAGCTGGTGGTGGCTACCTTTGGAAGTATTACAGGAATAGAAATAATTATTATAAGGCTTTCTCTAACCACAACTCCCCTACTCAGTCAAAAGATGAGTAAAACACTGAAAAATAAAGAAAATCCCTCTTCTAGTATGCTTCAAATCACACTTGATGGTACCAACTATGATAAAACCAGGTCACAAACTTCTAGCTTTGCATGAGTCTGCAGTGATCAGATGTTATTAGTTTATCAAGAGTGAAGTGTTTGCAGACTTCTTAAGTACCTTTACGTGATGTTTCCAACTATCTTACACACACACTAAGAGGTGGGGGAGTGTGTCTGTGTGTGCATGTGTGAGAATATGTGTATGTGTAAAACCTATCTCCAAGTATGCCTTTAGCTGCCTTTCCACTAGGGACCCTTTCTTCTTCAAAGCTCCAAGTTCTGAAATCATCTGGAAAAGTTTAAAGACAAAGAAAGATAGAAGTCAGAAGGGTCAAATTGCTAGCTTTTAAGTCTTGTTTTTCATTCATAAGATCATGCCAGCAGCTTCCACTGAGTGCACAAGCTGAAATATTTCAAACCCTTTGCTTTATATGCATTGGTTATCAACTTCAACCTCTGACATCATTTAGCTTTCTGGAATCACACAAGATTATGTGTGCACCATAGACTGATCAAATTGCTGAAAATACTGAACAATTGGTGTTCTTACAGATGATTAAGCTTTGAAAACAGAGAGAGGTGAAAGTGCTGAGCAGCCTCTCCACTGAGAAATTAAGAGAGCGTTACAACAAAGTTAGAAGAGCTGCAACAGCTTTAACCACCTAAGAAGCTGTCATCCTAGGTAAAACAGTTTTCTAAAGGCTTGTGATAAGCTATGAGCAGCTGGCAACAGCACCCCTCGTGAGCAAAGCCATGTTTATAAACACAAAACCTGTGGCAACCTTAAGCTTGAAAAAGAAAAAAATTACTTCCTAGAAGCATCCACATTTCGTAAGCTCTGTAAAAATTCTCCTGAAAACTTTTCTGACAAAAAAAAAAGCTGATTTTTTTCCTCTGTAATTTTTGCTAATGGTCAACAGCAGTGGATTTTCACTCAAATCACTCTGCAGTGAACGAACAGTCATATGTAAGGAGTAGTAAGGAGGTATTATGGATCATTGGGCTGCTAATAAATGGCAGGAGACATACAAGCTAAGAAAGGAATGAGAAGAGGAAAGAGTTTACATTATTTTTTTAGCCTAAAGGGACGTTGTATTTATAGAAAATACAGACATTATGACTTCTGATTTATGCTGGAAGAAGATGAGAGGAGAACTCTGGCCTGCCTGCAGATGAATTACCCACAGAGCATTCCACACAGCCTTGCACTCTGGTGAAAACCAGAAACTAGAAATGATTGTACTGCAGTGACACAAGTGTCCTGCTCAGTACTGGAACAGGCAACACTCTTAACCTGCTGCAGAGGTGAAGTCTACTAGCTCAGTCTGTAGGCTGGATAAACACAACTGTTTGCTCTAAAATCACTGTTTTCCACAAGCTGAACCAGCTCAGAGATCTTAGCCTATTATAAAGTAGAGGTTAGGAAAAGTGAGGAGCTGACAACAGTCCTGTGAAGCTGTGGTCACCTTGCCCTTTGGTCAGCTGGCAGCCCACACACCAAGTACCTACCACTGCTCTCCTGCTAGAGCCAAGCTCCTCACCTATTTCTCCTGCTGGGTGGTGGAAGGCAGCAACTCTCACTCTTAATGGAGTTTTCCCTACTTACCCAGGCAACAACTTAGTTATTTCAGTAACCACCTATTGCAATGCCTGTGTTCCTCCATTTGTTAGTTGCTCCTGATTTGGTCAGGATACTTGTTAAATCACTGAGGTCTGTAAGAAGGTCTGCATATAGGAACTGGACCATGAACAAATCAGCTTTAATTCCTGGTGCAGTGTTAACATATGGCATTAATAAAAGGCTGTTTCTCCTCACTATCGTGCTATCAGTTTTAAACAGTTGAGCCCTAATCTCCCAATCAATCATCTTCAAAATCAGCATGCTTTAATCATCAATCAAATGCATTTTTATGGGGAAGCAGGAAGTATTATTTAGCAGGGATGGAGCAATTTTTAAACCACTGTTATTCTTTGGCTGCCTGAATTAGAGCAAAATTACAGTTCCTAGAGATGGCTGTGGCATCACTGGGGTTGTAGAGTTCTGCTGCAAGATTGGAGATCTACTAAAAGATCAACTCTGGGTCAACTTAACCTTCATTCCTTGATCAAATATACCCAGCTTTGGGCTTTACCCCTGCAGAATCAACGAATGCTGACCAGTAACCATAGGAACACAGGACCTCAACATCACTTTCTGAAATGAAATTACATTAGTAATGTTAATTATGAAATATGGCCTATTTTCATGTTTTTCAAATTAATATAGCACATATACTCCAAAGATATTTGAATTTCTGAGCCATTGAACTTTAAGGGGGAGAGTTTCAAAGGCACAAATGGCACTTAACTTCCAATTATGCCTTGGAAAATGTCCCACTAATGGCTAATACAGCTGATTTATTTTCATAAACTTTAATTACTTCACTTTTTTTTTTAACTGAATAGTATAATCATTTCAATGGGCCAGTTTGAACACAGTGTGTAAAATAAAAGGTAGATTTTCTTCAATACCAGGTTTCCATATGCAAGTTTAAATTCCTTATTTCTAATATTAAAACATCTGGACAAGTGTGAATACTTATAACAGCTGCATAGCTAGTTTACATCAAATCAGTTTACCAATATTTTAAGTGGAAGAGGATCAAATAATTCAGGATGAACATTTTTGTTTTGGCTAGTATGAAGTCAAGGGGTTTTCATATTATAGTAATACTAGCAATAGTAGCAGCAAAGCAGCATATTATTTTGGCAGCCTGCAATACCAGTTTCTGAGGCATCCAGCAGAACAGAATAGTGGGGAAAAAAACCATGCAATTTTAGGGTCTCCTTGCATGCTCTACCCTTGTATTACAGGTGCAGGTTGAGGCATCTGAGAAGTATTCAGTATGATTTAGTGGCAAAACTCTTAGAGCAGAAGTCCTGGTTTTTACTTACTTTTAAACATAAGGCTCTTAATTAAAGTGTTTTACCTGCTCTGAGGATTTCCGAGCCCCTTCTGGCTAGAGCCTGCCCGCAGGCAGGGCTGTCTGCTCTCCCGAGAGGTGAGAGCAGGTGCTCGCTGCTAAAAAGCAAGAAAACATTGCCCTCTAGTGCTGAAAGCAAGCAGAGGCTGCCGAGTCCGAGAGGGAGTTGTAAGCATTGCTTCCAAGATCCCTGCGTCACTCCTGCTAGCAAAACTGCGGCTCGCTGCAATTAGCTGTTTTGGGGGCAGATTAGCCAGCCAGCGATGCGATGCTGCCCTTCCCACGGAGAGCAAGCCTCCTGATCCCATAAAGCCTCAGAGCCAGGCTGAGTGACTCATCAGCACCACTGAAACTGGAGCATGGCCTCACAGTGGATGCTGCACTTGATCCAGTTTTATCTTTTGATAAAATCTTAATTGGAGGTTTAATAAGAAGCAAGATCCCAGCAAGCAGACATAACTGCAGAACAAGGGAAGTGCCAAAGGGGAGTAAATACTATTACAATTATCAGGATTATTTTAATTTCCCAGTGATAGCTGTGATTTCTTTTTTTATTTCTTTTCTGCTGCATAAGACATGATTAAATACAGAACTTTTTTCTCCTTTTTGTTCACTTCTGTCTGGATAAGCTACCCACCTTGCTCACTTTTTGACCATTTGCTGTGTGGTACACAACAGGGTCACTGATGGAATACCCCAAAACAAAGGGGTACCAATCTCATAGCAAGCTTCCAACTGAGAAAGGTAAAAAACCTGAACCTGGCAATGTTACAAATGCCCTCAGCAACAACTCCCTCTCTAAATTTTAAGAGTAGCAACCAGCCTCTCATGAGTAAGTAGACCTATTAATTCACAATTACTTCAGCGTTCTGTTCACTGTTTGATAAGCTCCCCAAAGCAGTACTCTAATTCTATAGAAGAGTGGTATACAAGGCATTTAAAACAAAATCAAAACTTGGTTTCCATTTTTATGGCCCTGAGCTGACACAATCAAAAGGTTTCTTAGAAGATATACCTAGGTCATAAAATATACCACTAGAAAAATTTCTTCAGTATTGTTTATACAAGCATTTTCCTGGTTTAAGTGTAAAGCTTAAGGTGAATGAATAGTTTTCAGGACAAAACTCAAAAGTGTAATCTGAGTTAATAGAGGAGGACATATCAGCTAACAAGTATCTGCTGGAAAGTCTGTTTATTCCTTGCAGTTCACAAACTCATCCATTGTTTACAATCTCATAATGCTCCAATAGGTAAACAATATAAATAATTCAGAAAGATGTTAATTCCTATTTAAATCCACAGAGCAGCATGGGCTATTTATTTGGTTAGTTTTAATTGCCTCTGAGTCATATGGTTTATTGTTACCAGTGGTAATTTTCCATGAGTCTAGGTAGAACTACCAGGAATTGCACAAGGGCTTCAGAGCTGGCCAGGCAGTCGGGTTTAAGCACCTCATACTTCAGTCATACAGCACAGCAGGGACAGACTGAAGCCCCAGTCCTTTTGCTGGAGGTGTCATGGCCCAGGGCACACCTATGTGCCCACACCAAACTACTCCCTTGTGGTGCTTGTCACGCTCCATGCCACCTCCCTTTCATCCGTGATGGAGAAAGAGGCATGCACAGCTGCATCCTACAGTTTCAGTAGCAGACTCATTCACTTGGAAAACCTATGCACAATCTTTATTGTTCCAAGCAGTCCTTCACCATACTGTAAAGCACTGATCACTCCAGATACAGAACAGAAACTGGAGAGTAAAGTCCTACCAAGCTTTCCTCAAAGTCCTCTCGTGTCTTTCACTCTGGTTTCATTAGTTTCACAGTTCAACATAGAATTTGTTATCCCTTTCACAATACTTAGGCAGTTTGAGTTTGACATGGAACATGCAACATGGCCCCATATTTAACAAACTTTGTCCTAATCTTGTCCTACCATCTTTAGTCATTCCCATTTGCAAGAATAATTAATTGTTTTAGATAATAAATGCCTATAAACGAAGAGATATCCTCAAAAATTTAAGTTTAGGCTTTATTTTTATAACCTAAGCATGTGGGAGAGCAGCTTGTCTTAATACATCCAGAAAGCAACACTGAGTGCTCCTTGAACTGCTTGTAAACCTCCCTCTTAACTCAGATTACCAGTATCAATCGCAGTCTTTATTAACATGTGTTTTTAATTCCTTTATGGATTTTATTGTGTTTCCTCTTCTTTTCCTTCTTGTTGCAGATAATGTTACAAGCCCTCTTCATTGATTATTGGCAGCTACTGCATTCTGAGAAAACCTCTTTCAATTTACCTTTCTGGATCCTTTGACTTCTTGCTCCAACAGCTTTATAACCTCCTCAATAGCTTCACAAATGCACTGCAATGGTGACATGAATGCCTTGGGAGGGGAATTAGCACCTCTGCACCTTCTTTTTCCTATGGCACTTTAGGAAGAGACAACGAAACAAGCAGCAAGTCCAACAGAAGTTGGAAGTCCTGCAGAAGATGAATCTAATCGTAAAGCTCCGCAGAAGTTTCAGAACACTGGTCATTCTCCTGGCAACCTTCTGCTTGGCAACTATTGTCATTTCTGCCTATTACCTCTACACTGGCTACAAGCAGGAGATGGCCCTTGTGGAAACTACTGGAGAAGCAGAGTGTGAAGATCTCAGGCTTCTGCCATACAGGTCCGTGGAGCTGAAAACAGCTAAGCCAATTGATCCATCTAAAACTGATCCCACTGTCCTTCTGTTTGTGGAAAGCCAGTACTCCCAGCTAGGGCAAGACATCATAGCCATCCTCGAGTCCAGTAGATTTCAGTACCACATGGTCATTGCACCAGCTAAGGGGGATATTCCCCCTCTCACAGACAATGGAAGAGGAAAATATACGATTGTTATATATGAGAATATTTTAAAGTATATATCCATGGACTCATGGAATAGGGAGCTTCTGGAAAAATACTGTGTGGAATACAGTGTTAGCATAATTGGTTTTCATAAAGCCAATGAGAACAGCTCCCCGAGTACAAAACTGAAAGGATTGCCACTACATCTTTACAATAATGTAGCCCTCAAAGACTGTGTGGTAAACCCTCAGTCTCCCCTGCTGCACATTACCAAAGCACCAAGGGTTGAGAAAGGTCCACTGCCTGGTGAAGACTGGACAATTTTCCAGTTTAACCATTCTACCTATCAACCTGTGCTTTTAACTGAACTGCAGACCTCCAGACCACCTCCCACCGCACTGCCAAAGGCTGCTCTGCATGCAACTGTCATCCAGGACTTGGGGCTTCATGACGGGATACAAAGAGTGCTTTTTGGAAACAACCTGACTTTCTGGTTGCACAAACTGATCTTTATTGATGCCATCTCTTTCCTGTCAGGGAAGAGGCTCACACTGTCCTTGGATAGGTACATTCTTGTTGACATAGATGACATCTTTGTTGGGAAGGAGGGAACAAGGATGAACATCAACGATGTGAAGGTAAGGCAAAACAATAGGGGATACCATCCAAGATATACATGTATGTGCAAATGGGGGTTTAGAAAGAGACAAAGCTTGGAAAAGCTGGCAAGCTCTATTTCCTAGTAGAGGCTGGAAGTGCACAAGCATAGCTAGCAGATACAGAAACCACAACCTGAGATTACTTTCAAAGTCTGTTCCCCCACCTACATACAGAGATGCATTCGTGGATGTGTATATACTTTGATACTCAGAGATGGCCTCATATAGTAAAGCAAATAGTGAATGTACTAGCCTCTTGTTTACACAGGCTTTACTCAAGTGCTTCACCCAGAGCACTTGGGTAACAAAGGAGACATTTATACCTCATGTAATGGAGATATTTCTTTAAACTAAATAAAAGGATCTGGAGCAAATTTGCTCCTGAACTATCTGGATTTTTAGATAAAAACACATTTTACACTGTATTAGTTTTTCCCTATATGCATACAAACACACACATGTATGTGCACCATATATGTAATACCATTTATAAGCATTTTCTGTATTCTTTCTTTCACTATTTCTGAAAAGCATACAGAACAATAGGAGATGGTTCCCTTTTTAAATCTCATGTAATTATCACTATATTTAAGAAGAGCAAAAGGAACAAAAGGGAAAAAGGCCTGAAAAAAGTTACAGTCATTTTGACTTATAATTAGCAGGATAATTTTAATTAGCAGACTAGCAGTAAAACATTTAAAGTTACCAGTGAGAGGGTGGAAGCATAGCCCTACACTTGAGCAAATGACATAACCATCTGAAATGGTGAAAAGGCCACAGACTATTCTTTGGGGAGTCTTTTAAACTCATTTTCACAGTCTGTAGTATCCAGGGACACCATTAGATTTGTTCAGAATAATTATCGGAGATTTGTGCAACTTGGAAAGAATAGGCAGAACTCAATAGCATGACAGTTACTTCCTTGCAATTTTCCACATGTGAGAATGGTCTTGTTCAGAGATTCACTGAAGTTCCTAAGCATGCAACATCACATTCTCAAGCCTTTATTCTAGAAGTTTTGGGTTGTTTGTTTTCCTGTAAGTACCCCAATGCTATCACGAGCAATAAGCGAGGCTATAGATTTTAAACACAGATTTCTGGTTTGTTTCTTAATTCTTATTTCCATTTCTACAACCTCTATATTGATCTACTTCCTCACCCACAGCATTAAGAGAGGTATCAAAATACTCTAAAGCAGCAATCTCATATACAATTACAACAATTTTGCACATCAGAAGAGTTTGGATAATTCTATTAGCCAAACCAGGCGTATGAATGCTCATCAGCACTGATTTCTAGCACCAGGCACTCTAAATGCCTGGTGTCTTGAGATCTGAACACTGCTCAGCAATCAAGTGCTCTCTCTCCGGAAATATATGGTAAAATGCTCTGAGAAAGGGCCTGGATACAAGAGGAAATTAACTGAAAAGGCAATTGTGGAACAAGTTTTTCAGTAACAGCTTTCCGCCTGCACATTTTTGAGAGCATCTTTTTCTGATACCGTTTGCTCCACTAAGGAAGTCGATTATTCTACATTGGTTGAAGAGCCCCTATTACTCTAAGAAGAGTGTCCACACAGAGTCACTTGGAAATTCAAATCATACTTTTGACTGAAATAATCTCCCTAGGAAGAAAAAAGCACAAGTCTCTTCCTTTATTACCCAGCAATCAGCAACATTAGTAAGGCAAACCTTTCCACACGTGCTTGGCACAGCAGCCATGCTCCATTGCTCATTATAGGAGACACAGCAGAAAACTCCAGGTCCAGGGGCTTGAGTAGGAGACCCATAGCTGTTAAAAGCATTCAACATCACTTTTATGCGCTGCACACCCTTATCCACCAGGAAAATGGAGCAGTTCATACCGCTGAACATCATAAAAACAAAAAGAGAAATTATCTACTAGGATTCATATTTTTAAAAATTATTTTATTTTTATGGATTATATTTGAGTCAAGGTATGCAGGGAAGCTTTTATTCTCCCATATCACTCCATAGCAGCCCACTTCCATTGTATAACCACCAATAGTGCCACTCAAATGATAAATCCCTTTTTCACCTCAGATAAGAACTCTTGCCACAAACACCAACTCTCTTTTGCAGGCACAGGCTCAGAACCAACCTTCCCATCAAGCACTCTTTTAGGGGCAATAAAAAGTTTATCTCCCTTCTACACAATGTTCACACATAAATCCACTCTGCAACTTGGCCATCCAATGATATTCTGTCCTTACCATTGTGGGGCTTCATTTCAAATCAGTTAGCCAGTACAGATTTGTTCCTCAGGGTATTTCACAAACGCTGCACAAATCATTCTATTCTTATAGACTGGACATTCCCAGAATACATTAACATTCAAACCAGATGCTTCTTAATGAACGTAACACTGAAATCAGAGTGTACTTGGGTTAGTTTACAGAAAAGGATAATTACAGCCAGTTAGAGAACAATCTCCCAAGTCACTTGGGGAAGGAGGCAATTAAGAACCACTGGGCCTGACTTTGTCCCTTAGGGCAAAGCAGCTCCTTTGCTTGAAAGGCAAAAAGAGCAAAGGGAAACGATAGTTAAGAGGCTGATATTTAAGTGCTGTTAAAGTTATCACCATGCATTTTGCAGCAGCAGCTGTGGCTCACTGCTCCTAGAGGGCTGTGTTCTCAGGGTAGATGAGAGGCTGTTTCTGACACACACAGGCAAAGTCAGGCTTAGGGGCAGGTTGTGCTTGTCCTGTAAGCTACAATAAGGCTGAATGTGTGAATGGGTCTGATAGCTAGAGGGATTAGCATAGGCTCTGTATGTTGTTCAACAAGAAAGTGACAGAATTTGGATCATCTCTTTCCTGAACTGCACGTTAGAGGCATACTTAGCACCAAGAAAACACCACAGTCCACATTTATAATATCATGTACCTCAAAACTCATTTCATCCTGTCCCCTGTTTAAAAGCAAGTTCAAAACACCAGCATCACCAGTATATTACAAAAAAAGTGTTATTTATACAACTTTCAAAACTAAAACAAAATGAGAGGACCATATAAACAGCACTTGTAATGAAATGATTTCTCAGTACTGTACAATCCACATCACTACTTCTCCAATTCCTTCAGTTCTTAACATTTGTTACTGCAAATAGCATAAGTTCACTTTCCAGATTTATACAGAGTCTCAGTTATGCTCTTCTTAAGTGCCATGCACATCCACTTGCCCTGGGATTGCTTTCATGCACCCAAGTGTGTACAAGGAAACTGCAAATGAATAGTTGCACACCTCCTAAACTGTATAAAAACACAAGTAAAGAACATCACTCTGACCAACCTCTTAGACATTTCCTTCCCAGTGACCAAACATACAATACTGCTAACCCAAAGGATACACAACTAGAAATGAGTCTTCTGGTAACAGTTTTGGTAAGTAACAACAAAAAGAGTAACACTCTTCCTGTGTAATTACTTCCTCCAACTCAAATGTTTTTATCACCTCACAAAGCCATTTCTCAATTAGGTGCTTCAGGGATATATATGGTTTTATAAAAGGTGGCATCAGCTGGAGAAACAGAGATTAGAGAACACAGTTATTATGGGCTCTGTTTACCACAAAAGATCTCCTAGTCCTTTGTATTACAGAAGTTGTCCAAGGTCCTATCTGGCTAAGTAATTAAACAGGAACTCAGCAGAGCCACAGAAAGCTGTTTTCCCAAGCTTCGCAGAGATCTGTCTTGAGCCTAGCAAGCCTCTGCAAATGAATTTCTCCCTCTCCCTCCTGCAAAGAAGTTATCTCACTGCTTGATTTTAGAAGACAAAAAACTCAAGAGTTCATTGGTTAATTTGCAGAATTACTGAACTTGTGTACTTGCAAATGACATTAGTTCCCAGCCACCAAAGTCCAGGATCACTGGCACCAGTGATTTAGCATAAAAATATAGAAACATCTGGTTATGCTGTGTCTGGGATTGCCATACAGAAAGAATACAAACCTTTTAACTGAGCACAAACAGAGCTGCAGTACCCAAAATGATAGTAAGAACTTATTAAATTCTTTTTTTTCTCTTTGTTGCTATAGTATGAGATAATACAATATTTACTCACCCAGGAAGAGCTTTATGTAGCAATCCAGGGCTTTTCCAACACCTTTCACAAATATACTTTCTATTGTTAACTCAAAATACCCTGCAAAATCACCACACAAGCTAAGGCTCTCACTGTTAAAGAAATAAAAATATAAACCAAACCAAACAAAAAGCATTAGCTCCTTACTTCTATTCTTATCTCTTGGACTTGCACTGCAACACAGCTTCCTTTCTAAAGCCTTCTAGGGGCACTATTTCAGAAACTACCTGCTTCCCTTTCTTCCCCTACTGTCCCAGCTGGAGGTGATAATCACATGAGACTTGCTTGTCCCAGCACCACTATATCACAAAGCTTCTTTCTTTAAATGCCACACTTTCTTTTTCTGTATTCTCCCTAATTGCTGCTATAAACACAGGAACATTATTGTGCTTTCTGAGATACTATAAAATGATGGAGCAATTATTGTAATGTCCTTTGTGTTACTGTTGACTACAGTCCCTGCTTCTCCTTGCAGCACCAAGCAGCCCAATCTGCATTCTCCTCTCTTCTTCCATTCTAAGCTTCAGTGGAAATAAGAATTGCATTAGTCTCTGACACCTCCTCACTTCCACATGTCTGCACTTTGTCTTTGACCTTCACTATCATTAAAATGCCTTGAACACATAAAGGCTGTGATTTCTTGCTCATTTTAGTATTTTTAAAGGTAAGAATTCATGTTGGAGTTGCATCCTTTCTGATAATCATTCCAAATTAAGGAGTACATGCTCAGCAGGAGGCTGAGCTCAAGAACTGCACCTCTCCAACATT
The DNA here is from genome assembly GCA_013396975.1 of Bucco capensis. Taxonomy (NCBI): domain Eukaryota; kingdom Metazoa; phylum Chordata; class Aves; order Piciformes; family Bucconidae; genus Bucco; species Bucco capensis. The sequence goes on along the minus strand of VWZO01011706.1, from coordinate 1,680,209 downwards.
TGCTTTTTCTGTTCTTTCTGCAAGGACAATAGCTTTCAGGTGGAATAATTAGAAATGTCTGGGCCACATCACCAGGCATGGCAGAATGATAGAGCTGGGCACAGAGGAGGTAAAGCTTTTTGTGCTGTGTGTGCAAATCCTTCTCCCTTCCCCTGCAAACTTTCAATGCCCTTTGAAAGAAGGAATTCAATAAACTTTTGTAGACCAATGCCCATTCCAGCTTCAGATCTGCTGGTCTCATGCCTTATGTCTCATGCTGTTTGGAGTTGGTGCTATGGACCCAAGCCAGGCATGTGGATAAGGAAACTCTAACAAGGGACAGTAACACATTTCTGTACCCCTTCAGCTTCCTGTAGGCAGTTGCCAGCAGTGGTTAAGAGTCAGGGAGGATTATAATGGATACTTGGATTTCTAACTCAGGTTTCTGAAGTTTCTCTCACTGCTCTACTCCCTTGTACCCATCCTATACTTAAATTCAGCTGTAGGGAAGAATATGATGGAATTACAGCAGCCCAATACCTCAATCTGCATCCAGTTACTTCCAAATGTACTCAATATCAATCACCAAAATCCCAAGTGCTTGAGCAAAATTTGAAACTCTTGGTGCTACAAACAGGAACTATAAACAAATCTTTTAGTGTTCATTCATCTGCAGCTTCTTCCTTCAGCAGAGGCTGCAAAGAGCAATTGCTTTGCTGCTGATAACATGAGATACAATGGTCATCTCTATAGCCTTTTTAAACTAATAAACTCCTGCCAATAGACAATACAAGGAGAAATGAAAACCCAAAGATGTATGAGCATAGGAAGCAAGAGGAGACAGCCAGGTAGTAGTCATTACAGGCTGTGCTACCCTTATGTCCCCTTTTAAAGCACTTGAGAGTGGCAGTGAAGAGCACAATGAAGTAAAATTCTGGAGTTCCCACTTTTGGATGGTCTTAATGACTTTAAAAATGAATTGAAAAAGCAGCTGAGAAGGCATAAGAAAAATTTAATAATCAGACAATGTTTTTAAAATGAAGAGTGTCTACACCATTCTGCTTCAGCAGAGATGACAGTTCATTCAATATTTTCCTTGTTCTCTAGAATCATCCAGTTCTTTCTGCAATAACTTGAGTGTTGAATATTCTTGTCAAGATACATCACACAAAACATTTCATACTTCTTTTGTTTCAACAAAGCCTGTTCTTTCATTCAGAATTTCAGTAGTGATGTAGTTGAAAAATACAACAGTTTTCCCATCAGCAAAACATTTATTTTTGTCCTTGGGGACCTGGCAGATTGACTGTACCCTGCCTGAATTCTAATAGGTTTGGGGTTCTCTCATCTGCCAGGTTTCCCACTGAAGATATGGTAGGTCTTGACAGCTGTATACAGCTTGCCAGAAAACAAATTCTGGTGGCTCTAATTTTCTAGCTCTCTAATTGCATTAGTTCAGATAATTATGTTCCTTCCATGTGTTCCACACATTTGAAGGATACCTCAATCCTTTTTAACTAGCTGTAAGAACTAGATAGAACTTAATTTTGAAGAAGATTAACAATTCTTAAATCTGTAAATGCAGCACAATACTTTTTAAAATATAGAAAAAGCAGGGGGGGTCAGTTATTGGTGTAGTTCCAAAATACCTAGTGCTCACTGGTGTAGTTCCAAAATACCTAGTGCTCACAGCATCACTGTCTTGTGAGACATTTCTCTGTCTATGCTTCCACTAAATTTCCTGGATTTGTACTGATTTCTCAAACCTCTTCTTCAAAATAATTCTGAAGTCATAGGTGGTATCATACTGGAATATATTTCCAGGCTATGTGTGCTACTCTGTTTAATTCAGCTTCACTTAATTTAATTTAAATCATTTTCATAACGTTTAAGGAATTCATAGGAGCCAAAAAAACATAGCTGCTTTGTATCAGCCTCTCAAGAGGACAACATTAACCTGAGTTTTAAAACTGTGCATAGTAGTTATAAAGAAGCAATAACAATTGCTTCTTGTATAGCAAAACAGCACTGTCTGAAATGATCAAATGCCTTTTGAGAAAGGCCAGCCAATGCAGACTTAAAGAGCAGTCATAATTATTGTCTTAAAAGCACTTGATGCAGCAATAAATGCATTGCCATGAATGCCATATATAATGCAGTTACTAAAGTAACTTTAAATATGCCTTTGTCATCCAAAAGTGAGCAGAAGAAGAAACACTTGGAGCAAAAGCTCAGTTTAGTATCATTAGCATTATTCAAACCACTTGAAAATGTCAATGCTCAAAAAAAGGGTGGAAGAATGGACAAATAGGTGTGATAATAGAGAAAATCTCAAAGGGAAAAGGAGAACTTTGAAACCTAAAATATTTAGCAATAATTAACTAGGTGTCTTCTGCCCACCTCTGTATCCTAATGTAGTATGAAAAGAGATCTTCATCTCTGCCTGGTTTCAAGTTCTTAGATCTATCTGTCTCTCTATAGATATACCTATATACACATACACTCACACAAATTGAATCTTACAGTCGTCTTTGTCTCTTCTATGAATATGGCCATAGGCCCCTTCCACTAATACTTCTAATGTTCATTGCCTCCACACGTCATCTTGCCATTCAGGCAGAATAATGTAAGGGCTTTTAGGCAAAAGCTATCAGATTCCAGTTTAGGCAGAGGGCAGAATATATCTAGCAAGAGCTGCACCTCAAACACTAGGCTTGGTCTCTATCCAAAGTGAAAAATTACTTTCTAGTTGGACACTTGTCTGTTATTTATTGTTCCTGAAGGTAAAATCACATGCCAGCATGAGGAACTTCAAAACTGGTATCCTCAGCAGGTTATAATACGAGGTAGCAGGACAAGCTTCAAGCTAAACTTCCTGCTTCATTTCACAAAAAAACCCCAAAACCTTTGGTTCAAGTCCAGGACATGACCATTGCTTGTAATGAGCTGTGAATTCATTTACAGGAAGATTTAGGCTTTCCCCGAAGGCCTGGACAATTTTCATAAGGGTTTCCATTTCCTCTGGACATATACAGATTCCAAATCCTTTTACAGAGACATAAGAACAAATAACCTTGTGACTCCATCACTCAACATGAGTCATGCATAGCTTGGAAGAGTTAGAATGAGTCATATATTGCTTTCAGCAGAGAGTAGCACTTTGCATACAAACACATTGATTCATCTGCAGAAATTCACTCTGTAAGAAACTATTTTATTTAGGAAATTTCATATGGACTCTGTGTAGCTACTTTAATAAATAAACAAAAAAACCTCTTTCACTGAACATTTGAAATTGTGACAGTCTGATATAGTTACTTCACTGCTGAAGGGGACAACTGTGCATCAGAGAGTTTCTTGGGGTTTTTTTTGCAGTGATCATAAGCAGACACAAAGAATCAAATTTGATGAGAAAAATCATCCTGCCTTTTATGTTGATGTCAACAGATATTATTCTGGTGACTGGCCAAGCAAAAGAAGATAAAACTGTGCAAAATATGCAGGTTTGCTGTGAAAGTGTGAGCTGTAACAAAACACTATATGATGCATTGTAGTTTCCCATCAGATACCAACTTGTTAGACCTAATGGTTAGTTTTTGTCCTATGGCCATTGGCATGGCAACTCTCCAGCCCTTTGTAGAGTCACAAATCAAGGCTCTCAAGCTTAAAACCAAGAGCATAAATGGCAAGAAATGGGTAAACCCTTCATTATTTGCTAGTGTTTAATAGATCTCTCAGGAAGGTCTGGTAGGTACATCTATCATATTCCTAATGCCAGCTCCTCTGAACAGGGACACATTTGGGAGTCTTGGGCACTGAATGCTGTCTATCAGTCTCTTGCTTTATAGCAGACTGTGTGGCAATGCAGTATGGCTAGGGCTTTCAAAGGATGAAGTCAAGAAACTGCAGATGGTTGACTCTAGATGCCAATCTCCTGAGTAACCTGTGCACACCAGGTTAGCTCAGTAGCAGTGCTGATCCATCCATCTGCATTGTCAGGTTCCAGTACACATTACCATTTCAATTGATTCTAGTTGTTTGGGGTTTGTGTTGTCATTGTCAAGATATATGGCAGGTTGAACCAGAAATACATGGAAGATCACACTGTTCTCCATTCCCATGGCTCATGCTACAGGTGCATGTCACTGCCAGGGTCCCAGGAGGAGAGGCAGCCTGTTGTCTCTGCTCAGATAGCAGGGCAGTGCTCACAGCCATGAGTATCAAACTCTGTTCAGGCTGTTTGGGAATATTTGGACCAAGACACACTACAGTGCTGATGTTATCTGGAGCTAGTGGTGTGCTAGCTCATGAGGTTTTGCCCATGCTCACATGAACTTATAAAATGATGAAAACACAGACAGCATAGAGCTGGGAATTTCCTGGCAAGTCTTCCCCTTCCATAGATTACTTTCGCCACTTCGCTTAGGAATTTTATATGATCATATCACTTTTTTGCTGTGTGCTGCCTGCACAATCAGAATGCTGGGCATTAGATACTAACACATCCCAAACACAACCCCTGACTTCGCTGTTCCGAGCACCCTGACACCATTTGCAGAGCTCACACTTTGCTGCCCCACTCACAGAGAGACTCTCACTTCTTTCAGGTGTTTTTCTGCCAGCACAGATTACTCATACACCAGGTCAGGAGAGCTTCTGTTTATTTACTGCCACACACATGCTGGCAGGAGCAAGGTTCTCCAATAAATCCTCCTGCTTCTCCATCACCAGCCTATTCTCCAGCATAAATGCAGGAGGCGAGAGGACTAAAACTTTGTTTCTCATGGGCCAAATGCACAAGGCAATGGTTTCTACAGAGATTTTCTTACATATAAGTAGCAAAAGTAATTTAAGGACTACTGCCCACAGAACAACAACCACCTTCTATTCTGGAAACATTGTCCTAATAAAGTAATACTTCTCCTTACAGTTAGTCTGTTATCTGTGCCAGAATCAGCAGTGCTCATCAAATCAAGGTTTCTAACTGTTTATGAGATTCATATGCATAGGATCTTATGTCTTTTCAGTTATTAAAGTCATTTTTTTTCACATTCTTGTTCTCACTGTTGTATATGACACTGTGAAAAACCCTCATTAGGTTCTACAATAATTACATAAAAAATTAATTTTTGATTGTTATTAGTTTCTCAAAAAAAGGTAGAAAATAATTTTTTGTCTCATGGGCTAGTTACTATTGTTAATTACTATTAATTAATTAATTTTACTATTGTTAAATAGTAAGACTATTTAGTGATTTAAACATCATTTCATGTGGGCAAAATGTCTAGACTTATAATGGAAATGTTAAATATGTCACATTATAATTTCAATAGTTACAGTATTTTATAAAAGTTAAGACTTTCTCTCAAGAAATGCCAGGATGAAAACAAAACAACTTTTTAAATCTGAATTTCATTTTCAACATTAACAAGAAAATGAAAGGACAATTTATTCACCATTTCCTGTAAACCAATGTATTAGCAAAACCACTCTGAAGCTTTCTGAACAGTGCTTTTGTTCATTAGGATTTTATTTATTGCAACACATTGCATGTGTTAAAGTTTTCTGGTTTAGAATTCTATCATTTATCATTGATTAGTATAGCATACAGTAAAAAGCTCTCCTATTTCCAGTTAAGGTTGGCACAAAAAGACTACTAATGCAACACACGTCCTTCAGATCTAAGAGTTTCTTTAAAGTGACTTTGCCTGTTTGGAGTTCAGAGTTTGTCTTACCCAGATCTTATCCAGGTCTGTTGTCCAAGTCCATAGAGCTCACAAGTGTGGTTCTGGGGATAGGTTGAAGTATGCATGGCTGCAGTTTGGGAACAAGAGTAATTTCTACAAGATGAAAATCTTGAAGTTGATCGAAACTCATGCTTTTTTTCTTAATTTGATTTTTCTGAGACAAGGTCTCCTAAATCCTCGATTCTTTAAAAAAAAAACAAAAATCCCTCCTTTTTTGTTTCATTACAGTAAGATTTACAAGAAGCTAGTAAAGGTTAGACTAGCCTGTTCCTTTCTGAGGCCATTACTTTTGAGCAGTAAACCCATTATCTCAGCTCTGGCTCATTTTAGAAAGCAGAACCAGTGACCAGCTGGTTTAACTTGTGCCTAAAAGAAACTAATGCCTCCCCATCCCCTAACATACTCTGTTAGCAAAACATCACCTCAGTGGTAATCTCCAATAAGACATTTTCTTAAGGAAATAAAGCCACAGATGAATTTTGCCCTCTTAGGAATACAAATTATAAATACAATTTACTAAGCCACAACAATATCTGTAAAGCCTATAAACAGCTGTAAACCTCACTCTTCTTTCTCCATGTTGCCAGCACAACTCTCAATCTGCTCTTCATCCAGAGAGCACCCAAAGAGATGTGGGATCTATGGTGTGATACACACTCAGCTTCTCTAGCACATGACACCTGTGCTACACATTGGAAAAGGCTGGATTACTTATCTGGGAGAGTTTAGTTTCTTAATTTTTTTGTTAGTCATTTGATTGGGATTAAAATAAAAATCACAAGTTAAATACATTCATATATCTACTTCCCAATATTTTCTGACCAAGATATAGTGAAACTCAAAGAATCAGAGATTAGAGTTTTAGTTTTCCTTCCTTCTAGCTTGTTTAGCCATTTGTCTACAGGTAAAAAATCCTTCCAAATTGGCAAAGTAGCAAGGAAGAGGAAAATGAAGTTTATATTCTTGTTACTCAATCAATTTGGACTGCTCCAGTGAAACAGTTTCCCATGGCAAAATATTGATTTATTAAATGCAGAATGTTCCACTGGAATGTGATTTAAACAAAATTATATTCTTCCAGCTCATCTGCTTTGGCAGGCTGAAGGAAAAGTAGGTAGTTTGAGAAATATTAAAAAAAAAAAAATTAAATCCAAAAGAACATAATTAAATGTAGCTTTGGAAATGCTGATCTTCCAGAAATTAAAAAATGCAAATAGTTCACACTCTTCTGAGAGATTTTTTTAATATGAAAAAATCCCAGGAAATTGATATTTCAGGCTCTTACTGCCTCTTCATTTTCTGTAAAAGCCAGAATTATTCATGTTGCTTTTACATTATATATTAAACCCCAAATACTAACATTTAAGCAATTTTTAAAAGTTGTCTCAATGTGATACTTGATCTGCCTTGATTGAATCAGATTGAATCAAAGTCATGAGCTTCAGGAATTGATGGTTTTCACCCCAAAACATCAGACCTGCAAATAAAGAGTACATAAAAAACGCTTGAATTCCCATTTTTTGACAGCATACAGTATGAAATATTGGCTCTTAAAAGTGTCAGTGATTCTTAAAAGCACAAGTGCTTTTTTGGTTGAGATCTAATTGTTTTCACAGGGTAAGTCTCAGTATAGTTTCCCATTCCCTGGGTTTGGAAACTCCTCAGATGTCTGTAGGTCTGTACATTAGCCTGCTCATTAATAGTGCAGATACAAAGCCAAGATCAGAATCATTTTACTTAAGAGAAGTTTTGATATTGATTTCAATATCAAAAGCATTTGACCTCAAAAATGTTCTCTGCAGGAGCAGCTCCAAGCAACAATCTGAGGGCTTTGGAGAGGAGGGAGGCCAGAGCTGGTCCCCCCTGGGCTGTCTGGGTGCTGCCCCACACTCACCTCCAGCCCCAGGCACAGATGCAACAGCTCAAACCTCTGCCTGGGAGAAGAAAAGGCAGGAATCCCAGCTGGGAAAGGGACTGTAAGAGGCCATGGGCAGCAGGGAAAAAGCAGGGAGAGAGGCACAAGGGAAAAGGATCAAAGTGGACCCTAGATCAGGGCTGTGCTATCTCTAGTTTCCAGTAATATTTAATCCCTAAAGGCTATGAAGACTGAAGGCTTCCTTTGTAATAATATCTGCTGTAGGTTTTTCAACAAATTAGCACAAGGGTTTTTTTTGAAATTAATTGAATATATATGGAAAAATAAGTTAATTGATATGTATCTATAATTAATAGAGACTAAATACTCAATAATCTTATTAATTTAGGAAATCTTTAATGGAGCTCCAGGCAGAAGTGTGAGCTGCTGAGGCTACATTCTGCATGGTTAATAATAGGAATGCATTTCTTTTGTTAAAAAATAGGTTCAGCTGCAGAATGTGAATTCTTTAATAAAAAAAGCTCTGCATGTGTCTTCCTACTAACATATCCCAAGACTTATGTGCATCATAAACAAATATGTATGTGGTATTATAAAGTGTAATTCCACTGTATTTGTTATTAGGAGAGGGAATAAGGTTTCCCATATGCTTTCACTATTATTTCTCTGGTAACTGGATACATGCTGCCAGTACATTCCCAGGAAATAAAAGCTACCCATTGGTGCTCTAAGTATGGCAAGGTGGATATTACAGAGCAGCTCTGGGTTAAAGACCAGAGGGGATTTACTCTCAGCCTTCAGGTATGTTTCAAAGCTCATCAACAAAAGGCAAAGCCTTGGACTAATGACATCTTCTCATTTATTTGCTCAATATAAGGAAACATTTTGAGTTGATGATACACACATTGATTTCAAGAGTTTAGGATGATGCCAAAGGGAGGTTTAGAAATTCCCCAAATCAGGATCTTGATTGAGACTTGGATGTACATTTACCTATGCTCAACTTATTTGTCCCTGGGAAGGGTAAAAGGAAACTCCTTTCTCTTCCCTACTGTGTTGATAGCACATAGAATCCTAGAATGGTTTGGGTTGGAAGGGACCTCTGGAGGTCATCTAGTCCAACCCCCCTGCAGTGGGCAGGGACATCCCCAACTAGAGCAGCTTGCCCAGAGCCCTGGCAAGCCTCACCTGGAATGCCTCCAGGGATGGGAACTCAGCCACCATACTACAGTGGGCTAAGCCATAAGGGAAAGAAACTGGTCATTACTTTTTTGGTTATTGTTTACACTGAGGGGTTATGGCCAGTAGTGCACNGCCTCACCTGCAATGCCTCCAGGGATGGGGTTATGGCCACTACTGCAATGGGCATTCTCTGAAGGCAGTACAAAGTCATGACATGAGGGTACAAAAGGGTGGTGTAGAGCTGGTTGAACATGCTTTGAATGCTCACCAGGCTAGAGGACAATCACTTGCAACTGTGTAACTGACTCAATGTGTTGGGGGTAAATTTTTGGGTGGATCATGTACTTCCATAAGTATTGTCCTCGCTTTCCTCTGTTGCTATATTGGACAATACTCTGTGCTAAGCCAGTGCAAGGGCAGGCAGTGACAGGACAAAGAGAAATGGGGTTTAACCTGAAAGAGGGGACATTTACATTAGATATTAGGAAGGAGTTTTCCACTGTGAGGGTGGTGAGGCACTGGAATTCTTTGTCCAGAGAAGTTTTGTATGCCTCATCTCTGGAATTGTCCAAGGCCAGACTGAATGAAGCTTTGAGCAACCTGGTCTAGTGGAAGGTGTTCCTGCCATGGAACTATAGGATTTTTATGGTCCCATCCAATCCTGTGGTAACAGGATGATCTTGTGAAAAGTTATAGTTCATTGTGATATATCTGTAGACACAGTTATGTGCCTGTATGTCCTTGAGGAATGAGGAATATTTTCCACAATGGAAAAGCAGCCTCTGTCTTTCAGCTATTTCTCATCTTACAGTTGAAAATTCTTTTCAGGATTTGAAAATATACCTTGTCAAACAATCCCATTTGGTAGCAGAGCATTATCCAAGTAAAACCTACCAGAACAATCCAGTATTTATGATTTTTAAACAGCTATTCCCATAGAAAATTAAATTATAATGCTCTCTAACAGCTAGGAGAGTAATAGAGCCTCTTGCTTTAGAAATTATTGGAAATTTAGGGTAACACCTATAATTAAAAGGTTGATACTTTGCTGAACATATTTTTTTTTAATAATCCTAAGTTACATGGATTCATACTTTACACTGCAAGTAGCTGCACAGTTTTCAATGGTAATATTTAGAGAGAAAAGTACTCCTTATAATGACTAAGATCAAAAGCAACTAGAATTAAGTTAATTGGCTGACTAATGCCACTTTCTTCCTGCCACCAGAATGTGTGTGAATGGCTTTGAAACAGGGATATTTCTTGAACAAAAATCAAACTAATAGTCCCCCCTCAACCTCTCTGTGCATCTTTTGTTTTCTGAGATAATAATATGCAAGCATTGAATGTGCTGAGGAGCTTAGCTTTCTTCTCTGTTCCTAAGTGCTAGAAACTTATTCACCACCAAGATTGACAGTTGCTGTTCTCATATACATGACAACAGAGGAAAACACAAAATTTCAGTTATTGCAAGACTTAGGAAAGGATCACAAACATTAGAAACACTGATTTTTCACTGCATTATTATTTTCATCAGACATTATTATGCTTGGAATACATACCCTTCTTCTAGGGTAGGGACTGTATTTTTCACCAAAATCTATTTTCTGTTGAAGGTTCTATATACCATGGGAATGTGTTCTTTTACAAATGATAACTTGGGGAGAAGAATAAGAAACTTTAAAATTATATTGCTATTTTCTTCCAAGCAGCCAAGAAAATATGTCATAAAAGACGTCAGTAAACACTCTCTGATTAAAAACTGCTTGCTCAAAATGTTGACTCTCCCTTCCAAATAATTAGCTTTGTGTACTTATGGCATAGCACAGCATTCATCCTGTGTAATTTAGAAAATCAGGAGCTTGAAGGGAGCCCAATCACACTTTTCTAACAGGAAATACTTTGCAGATGCATAATGCTTGGGGAAATTCAATTCATTCCAATACCAAAAATGGTTGTCAGAAGCAGTTTTAGAAGCTCTAGGGGTAAGTCATCCCTGTCAAGAATGATTTAGTATTATCTAGACAGGGATAAGCCTCATCAGATGGTAGGAAATTGACCCAAAATCTCTTTTTTCTCTCTGGTGGACAAAATTCCCTGCCAGACCTCCTATTGCTGGGTCGAGGGAGGAGATAGTGTCCTTGTTCAGGGTCTTCTCCAGAGCCTAGCAAGCCAGTAAGCCCTCTTCCTTACTCAGGGGCTTGAGACAAACTAGCTTACTGTAAGCTCTTCACTCAACATATGTGGGCACTCTCTTAAAGCCACTAGTTATATCCAGCATCACATAAACACACCCACTCTGAAAAGTGAAGGTCATACCTGAATTCTGAATATATCACCCCTGTTCCAATCTCTCCTTTATGATTGAAAGTGTGTTTAAAAAAAAAAAACAAAAAAGAAAGAAAAAGCTTAATTCCACCACAAGGCATATACAGCACTTAGTTCAGAAGCAGTAAATTTAAAGTAGAAATTTGAGATTGGGGGTAGGAGTCTAGAATTTTGAGATAATGTCCATGATGAGAACTCTAAGGAATTTTTATGACAAGGTTCCTCAAGTAAATGATTTCCAAGGGCAGTAAAGGAGCAGAAAACCCACTCTGATTAAACCTTAGCAGATCCACATCCATAAATTAAAGAGAAGAAATAAGGTAGCCTCCATTAGTCCAGCTCTTAAATAATTTATAACAGCTGAGTGCCCACCTATAACAGGTTGGCCTTTTTTGTTGTTGGATTGGTGGTTGGTTCTTTTTTGCTTAAAAAGCAATTCTGAACAAGCAAAAAAGAGAAAGACAGACAGCAAGAAAATGCAGTTGTTCATGTTTCTTGTCCTTTACTACATATTTGCATTATAGCAAAGAGGAGGAGATTTTGATCTCTTTTAGGCACAGCCCAAACATTTCTTGAGAGGAATTGTAAACACCATTGCTTGTGTTTTACTGTTAGTGCCATGCAGCACAATGACTGACACCAATTCAGTTTGCTGCAATGTGATTAATATTGCTAAGCATGAATTTTTTATTAACATACCATTTTAAAGCTTGATGTTGTCCCTTTAAAGTCTTAAGTTGGTTTTCCCATTCAATGCTTATTTTGAGGGTTTTTTGGTGATGAACTCAAAGTCTTAGATGGGAGAGTAAGGAGCTCCAGTTCAGAGATGCACAAGACAAATTCTTAAATCCAAGGGGAGAAGGAACCATCAGAACTATGTTGCACACTGGATCTGTTTTACAGAAGATTATCTCTTAATGAAGGCTTGCCTTTACTCTCCCTTCTTGGAGGCAGCCAAACCCTTGCAGCTGAACAGATTAAAAGAGGGAGTGGGGAACCTAATATTTCAGCCTATTTTCTACCATGGTCTGCTACAACAGGAGGAGGAAAGGTTGATAGACTACACATAGATTTTCAGTCCTTCCCAGAAAGCTGAGCTATTACTACAGCCATTAAGTTCTGCCTCAAGTGATAAAACAGTTAGCTGCAACATTGCTAATGTTGATATTGCTGTCATATTACTAAAAAGGAAGGGGCCATGTCCTTGCAAGGACTCCTCATTCAGGGAGCAAAACACTTACCACAGGTTTCCACTGAGAGGGCAAGTGTCCTGGGAGAAGATGGGAGAGCTATTTAAATTAGACTAAGCATTCCTTATGTTGTTTTTTGTTTTTAAAACTGGATCAAAATACCTTCATCTACAGCTGGCAGATTACTTTATTTCAATTACCAAGACTGAACAGCCTTTCTTCAAGAAATTTCTTTTGCTGAAAATGTTTAAGCTTTTGAAAAATCACAACTGATAACAAATAAGATCTAAGTCCCTTCACTGCCCTGCTGAAAGTGCCACCAGCTCCTATCCCTGCTGTGTGCAACCTGTGAGGAGGGAGCTTGGTCAACAGCTGGGCTAGTACCAGCAGCCTGTCCCTGCCCTAGCTCCAGCAAACATTCTCAGCTTGGGAACATGCTGTTTTTTCCCCTTCCAGGATTTGTCAGTAGATTTGGTTAGTATTCCTAAAAAATCCTTCAGTATCAGTAGTGACTTATATTAAAGACCCTCAGTGATTTCCCAAGTAGGCAGTAAATCTTTTCAGTGGGTAGTGTCAACACAGAACATCAATCACTGCTAGCAGGTAACCACTGCAGCCATGTCCTGCTCTAACAGAACTAGCAGCAGGTTCTGGGGCTGCTTACTGCAGTGCCTAGTGCCTTTCATCTTCCCCAGATACTGCTGGAGAACTGGAAGTAATTGCATGTATTTGTCCATATAGTCCTGGGTAAAATAATGCTCTTTAATATATACTTTTTGCCCTGTTAAACTTTCCCCTTGCTCCTCATTTGAGCTTTTTTGTTGGTAGATCAACAAGTACCAGATGGTCTGCAACAAATTCCTGCTTCCAGGAAGAGAGACTGAGTAATTGCCAAGGCTGTTTATATACATGCACCCACAGGTGTGCAGTTGGTTAAGGTGCTTTCACTGCTGGGGTGTCTGTGTCACTGTCATGATATCATCACCAAAAAACACCTTTTGAGTTCCTAAGTGGTGTTAGCCAGGTAGCTCTAGTTACTAGTGTGTAGAGTAGATAGTAAATTGGATGCAATATCATCCCATTCATCTCATTCAGTTGAAACTAGGTGAACCTCTACTGGTCAGATGCATTCTTCAGTGCTGAATTAAATGCAATTAGGTTCCTGATAGTTTTCTGACTTCCAGACAGAGTTATGAAATAGTAGCTGAAGTGGATCTTATAAATTGTGTATTCCACTCATTCCATTTGCAATAAACATATTAACTATGAGCACAAAACATGACTTTATTTTCTTCCTTCCAATAAACCCACATATCCTCTCAGACCTCACACTAAGACAGCTACTCGAGGGAAATGCTGAACAGACTCAAGTAATAGCTCTGTAATAAAAAATAGATCTGCAGACAGAGCTGACTGTGTTCAGCACCATCAGAGCCCTTCCTATTAATTATTTATCTGGCACTATGGATTAGCATAGAACTTTGCAGAAATAAATACAACAAGAAGTGAAGTCTCATATCTCAGCAAAGCAGGGCAATGGCCAGAGCCCTGCTCGCCTCGCTGCTTGTGGTGGGAGATCTGCAGCCAGAACAAGGAATTACTCCTTTTGTATAATTCACTGGGTGAAAAGTGCCTTAAGAGGGAATGTAAATCTGTGAGGCCTGACAGTTGCCCATTGATCCAGGGCCTGGTTAACACTTTTTCAAATCAGTTTTGATATAGGCTAAGTAGTACAAGTGATTTCAAAATCTCATTAAGGATTTGACTAACATTCACCCCTAAACTCCTTTCAAAATCTAGCCAGTAAGTCAATAATGTGAATTATTTGTATTTTCTACATTAAAGTATCAAAGAATCTTCTATTATGTTACAAACATGTGAAATCCTCACCACACAGAAATCTGTGACTCAGCTTAACAGGATTTACAAATTCCTCTCCAATTTGTGTTTTAAGCAGTGCAGATACAGCTGATTTGATTGTCCTCACTTATGGGAGAAATCTGTGCTCCAAACAACAAGCTGAAACTGAGAAACATGGAGTCCTGGTCTTGTGGTGACCCTCTCAATATTGTCAGGCTAGACATCACTCTTTTTTTCTTTTTAATTCAGTTTTCCTATTAGCAAAATGACTAGCTATTTCACAACATCCTTATGATGGTTACTGTAATTATAACTATTTCTTGGTAGTCCTATGAAGATTGCATTGGCTTAAAGGATTGCCAAGACATCATCAGGCATTGTCAGACTTTTTTCCTAGCATAGATTTCAGGGAGGGAGCAAGAGCAGGAAGAAGCAATACAAAATCACATCCTGACAGCAGCTGCTTGCAGTGGAGACATTGCTGAAAGTATTCCTTGTTTTTTTCCTCTACCAATTTTCAGCTGGAAATCAAGAGCAAAATTACCACTTTGTAGTCCTGCAACTTCCCACAGACCACCAGCAAATTACTGCAAAGAACAGCTTGGCAACAAACCTCAGGGCTATAAATCTGCAAGTCCATTAAGGACAGATGTTAGGAACAAAAAAATAATAAATATGTTAAAAGACTTCTTGGTATTAGTAGCAAGTATGTACCATAGAAGCCTGGGCAAACTGTCTTGAAGTGAAAAATGCAATGAAAACTTTCATCAAATCTTAATACAACTTTGGCTGGAGGGGATTTTTGGAAGTGGTCTAGTCTAAACCCCTGCTCAGAGGACAGGTAACTTCAAAGTTAAATCAGAACATCTCTCAAAGGATTCCCCAGTCTCTCTGGGCTACCCATCTCAGGCAAAAATCTGCTTTACTAAGCAGTGTATATAAACATCATGTATAGAAAGATTTACTGTAAAGAATATCTACATTTATATATTTGCACATATTTTACATCTACAGTACAGATAAATAAATGGTAATGTGCATATAGTGAGCATCTGTACATATAAGTTATGCACACACAAAGGAAAGAAAGAAAAAAAAAACCTGCAGCAGTGGAATCACTGACCAGCACTAGGATCCATTCCCAAATGAATGATGACTTTGAGTAATGGCAAGTTAGCCCATTTTTGACAAGATTCTCAGTCATATCTCTCAGATGGTGATAGGGCAATGTAACCTTGGCCATGTAGCCCTGGGATGCCAAATTCTGGCACATCCTTCTGTGCCAGAAGCACTTTCCAGAATGAGTCTGTGGAAATAAAATAATTCATGATGACAGCAAATTACAGATACACAGAAAAGCAGAAATATCTAACTTCCCTTCCTGCCTTTGATCTCCTTCCAAACTGCATGAAGAACTATATCCTTTGCCATCTGTCCTCCACATTGTGCAGTCCTCATGGACAGGCTAGTGGAGTGCCTCACAAGCTGGGGACTCTGGGCACCATGACCACAGACATCTCTGCCACCACAGACACAGCAACCTCCAACATCTTGAGGTTTTGCTGGTTCCCACAATTCACATTCAAAATATTGTCTCTGGAAGACCACATGTATGACCAGAAGCCCAAAAGAAATGTTGAGCTTCCTGCTTCACATTGAGGTAATGTTGAATACTGCAAATTTGGGGTGCCTTTTAGGCTTTTCCTGATGTCCTGTCCAGCAGCTTCTAGGAAGGTCCCTGAAACACCTGCAAGAATCAGGAATTTGGTTCAATTTTGCAGGAATAATATCTAGATCTGTCATAAGAACATTTGGTAATTTCAATTTTCATGCTAAATAATGTCTGTGTTTCACAGACTCTTAGGATTTTCCTAACAAAACCAGATTTTAAGTTTTCACCAGCTGGTGGTCCCTTCTTTCCCAAGTACCCTTCCTATCTCTATGTGAGCAGCTTCTCAAATGAAAGGCACGTGAACCAAGGTTGGTTAGCCTGCCTTTAAGATGGTGACCAGCTATAAAATGCTAGACAAAGGACAAGGATCTCTGTATTAATTCCTTGTTTGGTTTGACTAAAGTTTCCACTGTATTTTCAAAGCAAGGGATCACCAATCCCCTTTATATGCATCTGCACACACACAAACACGACTGCATATACATCTCTCTCACTAGAAACAGCCCTCAATATTGATCCCTTCTGCCCCACTTGCCCTGATAAGAAATATGAGATTCATTTTTGTTGGCTCAATTAATCTGGCATCTGCCCCCTGCACCCTATAAATCATTCCACATGCAAAGAAGGGCTCATGCTTTAACAGTAATATTGATCCATGCAGACCTTTGGGTTAGGAGTAAAGCCTCTTTAATTACTTTGGCTGACATTCAGGTATGGGGAGGGGGTTTTACAATGTCTTGGGAAGACTAGTACCACGTCTTAGTGTTGTTATCACTTAGCTTAAATTTGGAATTCTAGTCCACAGAGAAACACCTTCTAACTCAACCTGGCCTGCCCATGCTTGGCACAAAATCAGAAAAAGTCATTCTTTTACCTTCTCTAAGGATTTGATAACCTCTACACTTTCCCTAGCCAGAGGTGTTTTGACCTTTAATTAAAAGGAAAATTTGTTGTCTTCCATTCAGAAGGCAGCAAATAATGAACTCATTAAAATGAGGTTAGTGTTCAGGCCTTAGAGCAATAAGAGCTGAAGTCTCATTAGCAGCTAACAATCCAGAACATAGCACATAAATAAACCTAATATGGCAGAGCAAAATGCCTTGGTGCATTAAATTTGAGCAGAATCAAATGTTTACAGTCAATGATGTCTGGGGCATGAAGTTTTAATATGCTTAATAAAGGAAAGCAAATTGCTTCCCATTAGGCATGAAATGTTACAGCAGAAATCGCCCCAAAAAGTTTATTATGTAAATGAAGGATAGAATTATAATTAACAAGGACATAGTGGGAAAATATCACTTCTTCTTAATAGATGCACCAATTATGAAGAATAAAGACACAGCAACTTCAAACCTACAAAAAGTAATTATATGGATTAATGTAAAAGACTGCTGAATGTAAATGCCATGTAAAGAAGAGACTGTATCTTGTGGATGTGACAGAAAGAAGCCTCATTGACAAAGCAAAGAATCAATTAATAGACTGAAACCCATGAGTTTGGGGAGATTCCAAGCAATTAAGGGTTGTGGAGTTGAAAGAACAGCTTGAATTACCTTAAAAAACCCACAGACACTCTTCAGTCCAGCACAGAGACATGCCTGTGCATCCATGTGCAGATTTGTTCCATGGTTCTTTCCTTGGAGAACAATAATTACTTAGCATGATCTATTTAACTGTCCAGAAATAAAACAACAGTGAGTTCCAGCTTGTGCTTTAACACACCCCTATGAGTTCAACAGGGAACACTAATTGTATTTTCACACGCAAGTAGCTTTCCTCCACTTACAGCTCTTTTAAGCCCCAGTACTCAGAGGGGAAAAAAGTAATCCCACTGACTCTGAGGAGCAGACACACACTGACAGATAGCACTGAAATATTGTGGCCAGATGAAATATGCAGGAGAAAAATCTTTTCTGTGAAATAAGATTTGTCATGTTTTTTTCTCTTTTTTTATTTTCCACCTAATCCCCATTCCTCTATATGAATTTCCCTTCTGCTGAAGTTCAGGCAGCTCCTACCCTTTCTCCCACAGAGAAGGCAGCAAAGTCCCAAGGTCTGCATGAAGTAGAGACAGGGATGGGATAGGGAAGGAGGACTGCCAAGGGGAACTGGGGACAGGACAGCAGGACCAGGCAGAGTGTGAACAGCTGTGTTTGCACCTGGCCTCGGGTAGGATGTTCAACTGTTCAAATTCAATAGCCCTTCTCCATCCTGCAAAACCCTTCAGAATCAAATAAATCCCTTCTGCCTCACATAAAGACTGTACAAGTCCCAGAAAGGTTTCTGGCACTGGATGCAGGGAGGGATGCACATCTCTTCCATTCTGCACCATCCTGCAGCCAGAGGACTGCCCGAGAAGTAAGGTTTGCAGCTATCCTCACAATGAGAGATATTCCCAGCAGGAGTTCACCTACCTGGGAGAGTGTGAGAAGGGTGATGGAGCAAAGTTGTCTGCTCTTCTCCTGCTGCAGCACTTTGCTATATGCCCTTAAGGTCTCTGCCTACAGGAGACAAAAATTCTCATTATTTACGGTGCAAAATTACCAGGGAAAGCAGTGCATGTCATTAACAATTTCATATGAATATAGATTTATTAAAAATAGGGAAAGCAGACCCTAATCACCTAAACAAAGGTTGCTTTTTATATTGTGGATGTGGAAGATGTTAATCATCCAAGTAGTGACAAAATAAGTTTGGACTGGCTTAGCCAACAATACCATCTTAGTATTAAAATTAGGTGAGGTCATGAAAATGAAGTTTAGCAGTGTATTATGTGAATTAATATGCATATATGGAAATAGCAATAAAAAAAACCAACCTTTAGGACCAAGCCAAATCCAGTTTGAGTGACAGATTTGCCCTTTAGACAGAGGAAAATGCTTGACACACTGCAGTTTACAGGATTTACATCTTAATCCTTGCTCTGTGGTTTTAATGAGGCCTCACTGGGCTGGAAGGCTTTTGCCTATCCTGCAGTTCTGTCATCTTAGTGAGATGTGACTGTGAGGGAAATCAGAGAGAAAAAGTGAAGTGATATAATGGTGTTTGTTTCATGTACCTTCTTACACTATATGTTAAATGATGATAATTGCTCAAGAAATTCTTTCCTCGAAAATATAATTGATTTTTCTCAGCCCATCAGTCTTTCTCAACATATATAAAATGCTCTAGATAGCTTGCAAAATTGTGTTCTAAAATATAATGACTCCCATTCTATGCCTGTGCCTTCAGTGATTCCAATTTAGTGCAAGTTTTTACCAGCTGATCTTCCTCGAATGTCTTTGCTAACAGTGATGTTGATGTCTAAGGTTTTCCATTTTAGTGAACATTAGTGTTATATATTTTATAACTACAGTCCCACATGTGAACTTGTCACAGGACTTAAATAATGAACTTATTAAATGTCTGGCAGGATAGGCTGGAAACCATACTGCTCTCTTAAAAATGTAATGTTAAAGCACAAGATTTACTGTCATTGGATTACTTGGTTTACTTTAGCAAGGAAAGGAATTTACCTAGTGACTATTGTAGTCGATAACCACTATCTTTGTTTTACCTCTTCCTTAACACTCAATAGATGTTTCTATTTAAAAAATGAAGGCAGACACATACTGTCTGACAATCTTTTGTACTACACTCCTGAGCTGCCTGGCCCTCAAGTGATGCCTCTTTAGAAGGTGGCTGTTAGCAAGTGATGCTTCAGAAGAGGCTTGTGCTCCAACACATACATTGCCCAAGTATCTGCATAATCAGGAGGGAGTCAGCAACTTTAAGAAGTTAATGTCCTACAACAGATGCTGACAGTAGTTGACAGCACCTCCCAAGCCCTTACAACATAAAGGAAATATGATAAATCATGAGACCACAGACTCTGGTCTGGGATCATATAAGCTATCAATCTGCATCTCAGCTTAAACTCTATTTTCATCATCCACACTGGACTGGTGATAATTTTGGGTTATGATCACAAGCAGAGTTTTGTTGTGGTGGTTTCTAAATTAGACCAGTGGGTTGAGTTAAAAGGTAAAACTATTTTCCTGTAATGTTAAGTGAAATTACTAATGACCATAAAAAAGGTGGGTTTTTTTTTCAAATGAAAGGAAACATTACCAGGGCTCGGGCTGTGTGCAAACCACTCCATTCATTTTGTCTTTGAACTGTGCAAGAACATGAACATTTGATCAATAGAAATGTTATTATTAGATAATGGGAAAATTTCTCAAGAACCACATAATGGAGACACAGAAAATTGATGAAAATATAGCCTATTCAACATTGACAAGACCAATAGGAAGATAAATGCACTATCCATTGCACATATGTAGGATGTCCAAATTATGTGGGCTGGTGATTGAAAGCAGACAGATATATGTGCAGCAAGGACTATCTTTAGAGTTGACAACTAACAGTAAATGTAGATAGCTCATGTAGGCTGAACCAACTTTTTGTCTACTGGTTAAAATAGGTCCAAGAAAAAATGGATAGGTGACTAAGACTACATCTATGTCTTCAATAAGCAATACCCTTTTCCTCCATTTCATTTGGATTGGTCTTATCATTGCTTGGAGGAAAGAATAAAAATAAACAATGTCCACATCAGAAATTAAATCTATTTCTACTATAGGTCAAAACTGGAGTTCATTCATTCTTTAGCCTGAATTTGGTATTCAGACACAATCAAAAATGTTTCTGCAGGTAAGTAGATCCCAATGCCTCCACTCCTGGAAGGCAAGTAGAATTCCTAATTTTACTTTGGTTTTTAAGCACATTTTATTCAATAACCCAAAGCATGGGTAACTCAGTGATTTAGTATCACTAAGTCACTGCAAACAACTTGGTCCAAGATACAGGACCATCACCTACTTTGGTACTTAGGTACTATTGCTATCTTTGCTAGACCATCAAACTCTGATGGAAGAAATCCAGCTCACTGTAATAGTCTTATAAAAAGAATGAGCACTGAATAATATGTGAAAATTTTAACAGGACTTTTTTTTTTAAATCTCCTCAGTTGGACACAGCTTTTAAAATTAGGCATTCCAAAAATTAATATTCTTTTTTCTAAATGCATGTTAATTTCTTATTTATTTCAGGCTTTACTAGAGACTCAAAATTTACTGCGCACTCAGGTTGCAAATTTTACCTTCAACCTTGGATTTTCAGGAAAATTTTACCACACAGGTAAGAAAGAACTTCATGCTCTTAGGTAGCTGCAGTTAAATAGGTGACAGGACTTTAAAATTAGCTTGAAACATGCTCTTTTTAACTAACACCTTGATGCAGTGGAGCACTGGGAAATATACACTCCACCATCTTACACCCAGTGCCTAAGTCAGTGTCAAAAGGGGCAAAGGTTTGCTACAGATAAAGAACATCTAGATGCCCCTGGTGCTTTTCTGAAAGATGTGTAGTAGTAAATCTTAGAGTTATGAAGGAGGCAAAGTAACTAAAATATCTCTATAATTCCACAAAAGACAGGACAGCACAGAAGACATAACTAAGGTTTTCTCAGTATGTTGAAATATAAAAGATTGGAAAAAATCATGTCTCATAACCTTTGAAGAGGAAGACATGTTGGAAGAGAATGAACAAGATTTTGTTATGACTGTAAAGGTAATCTGTCTCAGAGGTCTTCAAATCAGGAGGGATGATAAAAGGAAAACAAGATGAAAAGAAATTTGTACTGCAAGCCTGCTCCTTTCATACTCTATGCAGTAACAAGTTGCACACTTGCACTGTGTTTCTGTGGAAGATTAGGTGCTTTAACCTCTTCTTCTTTTCTTAATGCCTCTTTTCTCTCTTTTGCTCCATTTCTCCACAGAACAATGCCTCTTTTTTACTTTTTTTTTTTCTCTCCTCCTTTGCCTTCTCCTTAACACTTTGCTGCACCTCTACACAGGCTTCCCTCTGCTGGCATTAAGCCATGCTGCTCCCTAGTACTGCTAAGGCAAAAAAAACATATTCACCTACTAATTTCAAAACAGAGACCTTCTGTCCTTCTCCTTTCCAAACCCCACACCCTTCCCATCTTTGAAGACCAACTTCAACCTCCTCAGGTGCCAACCCATTCAGCCCCATTTTGTGCCACTCTCTGGGGGTGCTAGGGCCCCAAGCAGCTTATCTGGAGCAGAGGAGGAGGCACTACAGCACCAAGAGGATAGGTTGGTGTGTTTAAAAGCTGGGAACAATGCAGTCCCAGCTGTCAGAGGCCATGAGATATCTGGCGAGTACGACAGGTGACCCTTCTCAGTGTAGGCATAGCAGTACTCCCCTTTCCTTTGCCAGTATTTGAACACCAAACAGATGAGCTTACCCAGCTCTTATCTCCATTTTACCATCCATTAAGAGAGTAGAGAGGTCTCTGAGAAAGGGAGAGATGAGGAAGCATTTGTAGGATGAGTAGAGAGAAGGAAACCAAAATTATGTGTTGTGTCACTGTTGTTTTCAAAGTCCAGGCTATTTTATCCTTGTGCAAGCACATAATGCTAAGCAACTGCTGCCCAGGAAACCTTACAGACTAAAGATATAGGGTGGAGAGCCTGAGAAAAATGAGAGGTAGAGAGAGATGAAATTACTTGCCTGGAGTCATATAACAAGCCAGTGGCAGATCTGTGATTAGAGAGCAACTTCAGAGAGGGAAATTCAGTATTCTCATCACTTCATCTCGACCTGCCTGCGTCGTTATTCCTTCTGGAGATTAATTGGACACACATGTAATACAGTAAAGTAAAGAAAAATAGCCCAAGGCTCTGAGCCACTCTACAGTAGGATGCTGCTTGGTTGTGGTCATCTACAGAGTAAAGCTGGTATCAGTCATTAGTGTCCACTGCAGAGAAAGGTAATTCAAGGAGGAAAGAAGGTGGAGAAAGCTATTTGATTATAAATACTATGACATACTGCACAGTGCCTGGCACAAAACATGCAGCCTTTCTACAAAATCAGACCCCTGACCTGCCAATACATATTTTCTTCATTTATACCAACATCTTGTCACATATTCTTGCCCAGCTGATATAATGCTGACCAATTTCAGATTTGTGGAGAGAGAAAATAGGAGAATGTAGATGTGTGCCTGTCCTCCTAAAGCTCTTAAGGCTTACAAAAATAGTACAGAACTACTTAATGAGTTGAAGCATGTCATTGCCTCCATTAAGGGACCTGCTGCTGCCTGTACTCAGCATCCCAGTTTAAGTGAACACTTCATTTACAGGTTGTTGGTGGTATTTTGTCATATCCACTTAGTGGGAAGGTTTGCAAGTATTCTCCATGCAATATAGACTTTATCGACTCATTATAAATAAAACAGGAAAAGGTATTCTTTAATTACTGTAAATGTGCTTTGTTTACCCAGAGAGACTTTCAGTATCAGATATTCAACATGTTTTATTAGCTCACTGCAATTGCTGTGCCTTATTGACTTTCCTAATGTGTGCTTTTGCTCTCCTTTCCCAAACTTGGATCATTTTAAAACTACAGGAGGGAGGTGAGCATGGGAATAAGTTGGCAGATTAAATGGTTATACATTTTCATCAGAAGATGTTGCTGACATCTGTACTACAAAAAGCAGTTCTAGTTGGTATGCCTGTGCACAAGCACAATAGCTGACACATCAGCCTCACTGCTCATCAGCTCTGTGGCACTGGTAAACTCTGCACTTTAGATTTAACACTATTAGCAAAAAACTGGGTAGACCCCATTAGTCATGCAGTTTAGCAAACACTTTCTACTTGTTCATTCTGTGGCAGTAGAAATGAAGATGTTCTCAGAATTTGCATTTAAGATTTATAAGATTATTGATAGCAACGTCAAACTTCATTTTGAGCTCCAAAGAGACATTCAAGTTATGGTTGTAGTTTTAAAATATGGGATTATTTCTTATGCACCAACCTTGAAGTATTACCTACCTGTGTAAAGTTCCTACTGCATCTCAAAGGAGATACATGTTCTCCTCCTTGATGTAGGTCTACTGAGTTTTTCAGATTTCACATTAAAATGAAGATAGAAAGTTACATAAAAAAATGTTGATTGCCTAGAAAATTAAAATGTCAGAATGCCTTGTTTTACACTGTTATATGCCTTGTTATACACTGTGTATAAGGGACTGGGCAAAGTCACTTAAACAATGCAAGCACTCACCACATGCTCCATTAAACCTTTGCATGAGATTTTTTGGAAATAACACTACTTCAGAATTGTTAAAAATCAAATTACACTCTTTTTAAAGCTTGTAAAGAAAATTGTTCTCAAAAGCATCACCACCACCAAATGTTAATCTTGCAACCTCTCTGTTTCAGCTCTGTCATTACAAGTTGGGGTTGTTTGGTTTTTTTTTTAATCTGGAAAATGTTATGCTTTATCTTGTTTTATTTTTGTTACAGTGAAAAAAGTACCAAGTTTGATTTGTTGTATCTCAATTTGCTAAGAAATTAGTAGGAATTCTAAAATACAGTTTTTAATACTGAAAATATTTCAAGACCCATGCTCTACTTTAAATGTTGACAAGGAACTAAACCATACTTTGACCTAAATCTTACGTTGAATGATTGTAATTCTTTATGTATTTCAAATATCCACATCTTCCCCCTCCCACTACACTCAGTTTTCTGCCTGTGACTTACCAAAGAGATCCTCAATGTCCTCACAAACTCCTACCCCTCTCTCTCCTGTTCTCTTTCAAAAAGTCTGTTGTTTCTTCCTCCAGTCACATTTCCCATCCATGTGCCTGGGGGACTGCAAGAGAACCACATACCCCAAAAACAAGAGAGCAGATGCTGTACACAGAGTTTTTGCACAAAGGAGCAGACATTCACAGAAGGAGCAGCCATCAATCCTCTTTTTCAATACCTAGAACACAAGATAGTTTTCTTTTTCCAGCAGTGCTCCCATCAGCAGGAGCAGTTTTCTTGGAACTTGCAGAGTGCTGCAAAGAGGGGAGCAAAGTGATTCAGGAGCAAGTTTCAAAGTTAGGCTCTCCTAGTGTAGTAGCATTCTTCAGAAAACACTGCAGAAGTGAAAAAAACAAAAATAAAGAGGTGAAATGCATACACCAAACAGCCAACTCTGTATGCTCATGCTACCAAAGTTAACAGTGACATCCATGGAGCATTTCCTTCCAATGAGTTTTGCAAAATGCTGAAAGGCAGGTAAGAAGAGGAGATGTTTATGTTTGCATCAGTAGACTGATTTTGACAATTATTTCTTGGACTGGATCTACATAAAAGCATTTAAACGGTAAAGGAACAAGAAGCAAGGAGTAATTTGAGGGTGAAGTTACTGAAATGTAACTTTGCCTTCCCATTTGAAAAAGCACCACAGATATATGCCTGCAGATGGTGGAAGCAGCAGTGTATCATTTTTCAAATCAAAGGTGTTCTTTGTTAGAACCACACAGGCTTGCTTCTGCCTGAAGCAGATACTCTTCTTCAACACAGGAGTTTTTATTGGTTTTCCTTCAAGATTAAACCTGGCAAAAAGAGAATACTGAGTTATTTGGAACTCTTTTGCCATTACAGCTTCATGTTTTCCTCCTAATTATATTTTGAAACTATCGCAAACTCATTTCACACTTTCCCAGAAATTATCAGATTTCAATTTACTTGAGGGTAATAATGAGGTAGCTATGAGAAGAGAGTGTTTGACAAAGCTCTGGCACACAGGTCTTTGTGATGCTGCCTTGACCAGCTACAACTCTGCAGGACCTGCAGGACCAAAGCAGGTGGCTACAAGGCCATCCAATCTCCACCTTCATGGGGAACATGAACTTCTAAATACTTGTAGTCCTGGCTGGACTACTAGTGGAAAATGCACTGTGTGGTCTTTGACAAGGCATAGAAATGCCAAGCAATCAGAGCCACTCATTACACAGCACAAAAATCTGCCCTTGAAAACTAATTCTTGTTCTAATTGCTGTCAGTTAACAACATGCCAGGAATATAAAGGCATAGCTACCATTCATGGTAGTTCACCTCACCCCTTTTGTCTTTGCTAGAGCCTGTCCACAGCACTGAGAGTCATCCAGGTCAAAGATACTACATTTTATAGCAGCTTCTGTTTTAAAAACCAATTATGGGCCTTTTCTGCTGTTGCTTTTCTACTACCTTTGTTTTCTTTCTGTCTTTTGCAGGGACTGAGGAAGAAGATGAAGGTGATGACCTGTTGTTGAGGTCTGTAGATGAGTTTTGGTGGTTTCCCCATATGTGGAGTCACATGCAGCCTCACCTCTTCCACAATGAGTCCTCACTGGTGGAGCAGATGATCCTCAACAAAGAATTTGCAATAGTGAGTTAAAGCTACCCAAAGGCTCTCTAGGATACCTTTGCATATTATAGCTATGCTTTCTAAGATGATTTTGGTTTTCTATGACACATTTATATATTTACATAGATATGCAAATACAGCAGCAAGATTGGAAACTCATCCCCCGAAAAAGCCTTTCTGTGACTCAAACTGAATTTTGTCTTAGCCTTTTGCACTGACACAGGCTTTCTGGAGAAGTAGCAGCCCTTCACCCAAGCAACCTTGCAAGACCATAGGGATCAGAAGCAGTGAAATCTCAGCAGATATCAGCCAGCCTTCTAGGATTCAGGAAGGACTTTATATACAAGTTATCAGCCTTCTGAAATTCAGGGCAAATATAATCAACAGAGGAGGGAGAAAGTTGCCATGAACCCTAAATATTGTGTATGGTTTGTGAGGAATCTTGAAGCTAATGAAGCAAATAAGTAAGGCTGCTAGATTTCACTGTGGGTTTTTTTTAGATGACCTGCTTGAAAATATGCTTTTTACATAGCTATCCTGTTGCTAATATTTATAGATAATGATGTTTCATTTTTGCTCATTTGTGTTGTTAACTTACAATAGCTATTCTCCTAGCATTGCACAGAGCTCAGAGTACTTGTACTTCAAGGTCAGGTGGAAAACATTGAGAGTCCTTTCAAGGGTAATTTTACTTGCTTATTGAGCATGACAAAGAAGACCTGAAATCTATAAATGTTCACTTTGGAAAAGGCACTGTGTGGTCTTTGACAAGGCACAGAAATGCCAAGCAACCAGAGCCACTCAAAAGAGCAGAGTGACAGTGGGGCTTTTTCTGCTGCTCAGGGACCACAAGTCCCAGCCCTCTG
Source organism: Bucco capensis (assembly GCA_013396975.1). Classification (NCBI taxonomy): domain Eukaryota; kingdom Metazoa; phylum Chordata; class Aves; order Piciformes; family Bucconidae; genus Bucco; species Bucco capensis. Next base: position 1,653,252 of record VWZO01011706.1, on the reverse strand, counting down.
CAGCTCAGAAAGGCCAGCCAGCAGCTGCCCCTTCCTCCCTTCCCTCAGATGAGCCAAAGCACATCAGGAAACCAGCAGATGCCTGAACAAGCAGTTGGAAGCAATTTATTCCTTTGTTTACAAAAATATTTTCCTAACAACCTTTGAAGAAAATTCATTTAAAATGGCTTAACTGTTTACTCTTCTTGCCAGACTTCCCCTTTCCTGCCTCCTACTCAGCAGGGTGTTAGTACAGAGGTATTTTGGATAACTACTATTCCTTTCTATAGTTCTGCTTTACTGTCAGCCTTCCTTCCTGGCAGGGCATGTTCATAGCTTTTGCCTAGCCTGGCTAAGAGGACCAAATAGAGTTGAGCTTTTAAATACAAAAGTAATGCTTTGGGGTTGTTTTTTTTTTAATAATCTGTATCTCAAAAATACATAGTCCTTTTGTCTTTAAACCTATGGGGAAATTCTCCTGGTCTTTTCAGGAAATATTAAGTCCTGTAGGTCAAACCACTTTTAGGATTAAAATACATAGAATAGCCTAAAAACAAGTCTTGTAATAGAGTCTGTTGCAACTTCAACAACAAGATAAAGCCCAAGTCCCTATCATCACTGAAGAGAAGAGACTCCTTAGGGTGCCTATAAATAAGGAGCTGATGTCAGTGAAAGGCTACTGTTATTACAATTTTAATTCCTGATAACATTTGGACAGAGGTTGTACCAACCTCTCAACCTTGCATCTATATGAGCTGTACAATTTACTCACAAGAACATTTCTTTTCAAAAGGCTTCCTGTGAAATCCCCTCTGTAGGAGAAATTTATCTTCCTGCTATGACAACCTTCCTGATAGCTATCAGAGAGTTCCCAGCCATGACTCCAGAGCAGTTTTGTATCCTCCTCTGTTTTCTCATCCTCAGCATCACATCTCCTCTGCAAAAGGAACTCCCTGATCTACAAGATGAACTTCTCTAAGTCCTCCAAAGTTAAAGCAAATCATTTTTCTTTATTCTTTGACTTCACAGTAGAAATGACACTTTGTGTCCGTTTCTGCAAAGAAAGTTGTAATACTTATTTGGAAGTATGATCACATTCATTCTTAACCTAATGTGGTAGTTCTTCATTCATTTTAAAAATATGGATAAGAGGGAAATGGAGTCTTCAAGATGAGAGAGCACATCATTATGCCTGAGAAGAACACTCAAAGTTGCTTTAAAATACCAAGTACCACAACTAAAAAAATCTGTTCATTAAGACCTGTTGGCTCCTCCTGGCTTTATCATTTTAGAAGAAAGGTAAACACAGACCAAGCTATGTGGAGACATGCACCCAAATCCCATCACTGTCAGCAGTTTCTCCATGCAAGTGAGTACCGGACTTGGGATCGACATTCACTGAGGGAAAAGGTTTCATGAAAGGAATGTTGTTTTCTGGAGTCTTGTGGATTAACCTCAAGCTTAACAGACACAAGGCAGTGCACTTGAAACACTATTTCATGGATATTATCATATAGAGCTATAAATGCACATAAGCACAATTTTTATTGGCTCTTCTATTTACGCTGTATGCACAATCTTCTGTTTACAGGAGCTCAAGTACACATGCAGTCTGCTGAACACCAGTGAGAAATTGATGTTACAGCTGGCAACTAGATAAAAGACCTAGTTCTGTTTAACATGGATATATCCATACCTCATAATGATGCTCTATAAAACGGGGGCTTACAACTGCAACCTGCCTCAAACAGCTGTATCACAAAATACATGTAGAAACCTGATATCTAAACAGTTGTGTATACATACAACTAATTGCTAATTGGATATCTAATTGCCTTCTTTTCACTGAAGATCTACAGCTTAATAAAATCAACAATCTTTAAAGGATTTCCTTACACATGAATTGCTTGTGAACCAGGAGATTGCCTTTCACAGGAGCCATCTAAATTGTTATATTTTATGTGTCACTGAGATACTTTCTACTGCTGTTTCATGCCTACTGGTAGAAGGAAGAGATGTCCTCACATCTTTCATAAATGTTATTGGCCTATTGCCCCAGAATTGCCTCACATAGGAAGTTTTGCCTTGCAAAATTCTTGTCCACACATGCCTGAGAGATGAGCCCCACTGTTCCCCTCATCCACATCCCCATTCTCACAGCACTTGCTGCAAAACCTCTTCTCAAACACTCATGATATCCTCAGCCTCAGAGGAACAAAAGCCATAGATTTTAACTCTGGTAGAGTAAGTTGCATACTACCCAGAACTTTGCTATCCCAATGCCATTTTATGTGCTTTGTATGCTCTGGAGCCTGGCTAAGGAAACTGCAAATGACATTTGTTTTGATTATCGGCTGGGTTTGACTTAATCGTATTTGGTGGGGTTTTTTTTCTATCAGACAATCTCACAATCCTTTAAAGACACTAATGGATTAAGCCTTGGATTAAATTTTGCAAACTGACAATATCTTAAGTATTTTTTCCTTGTTTACAGGCAATGCAATCGATACACAAAGAGGTAAACAAATTGCAAAAGCAGAAGTCTCTGATAGTACCTATTCCAAAAATAAAACAAACCAAGTTTTCACTGCCATCCTTTAATCACAAGACATCCTTCCTCCTCGCTTTTGTACTTTCTTATCTAACAAAACCAAATAGAATCTATTTAATCCAAAGCCTGTAGCTCTTTATTTTGTCCCTCGATTTGTTGCTCAGTGATTATCTTCAGTGCTCATTTGTGAGCACGTGTGCCCAAATCATGGCAGAGATAGGGCAAAAACTATCAGCAGCAGTAAAAACGTAGCTGTGAGCTGATACGAAGAAGTGAGACATGTACAAAACAAACACATTGATTCAGAGATAGAAATATAAGAAACAAATCAATTCAGAGCATGCCTAGTAACACTCCTTGGCTTCAATCTCCTGTTTATAAACCAACTACAGATGCACAGCTGCACTTCCTCTCCCTAAAACTTTTGAGCTGCCCAAACCACAAAGAAACCATGAGCTTTTAATATACCAATTAAATACCAAGAATAAGAAGACCAGTGACCACATATCAGAGCAAAGTATCTACATGCACTGAAAGGAGAGTCTACTTTGTCCTGTTATTAATGTTGGGAAGAAGAGCTGGCCACTAGAGATTCTCTTTAAAAATATCCTGTAAGTGCTGTGCATAGATAGGATAGCATCATTGTGTGCAGAGAGGAGGAGATTTATTCTGCCTAACCTTAAGGTCCTTCTGAAACAGTCCATCTTCATTAGTGCTTTTGTCTGTATCAGGAGTGTGCTTTGACAGCACATCTCTAAGACTGCCTTTACTTTCTCAGCTTTGTTTGGTACCACACATAAGCAGAATCTACACAGTTTCTAGTCATGTGTAGCTTCCTCAGTGCTGGACTGCCTTTCTTCATTTCACATCCCCAGAAATCTCAGATCCTAAATCCCAGCATCTTCTCTGTCTCTTGGTAGTCTGCAACAGTTCAAATCATGCCTAGAACAGGAGCTGTGGTGATATCTGGGAGACTTCTATGTAAGGCTGGTGAAAAGCTGGCTTTTCCCATCTCCCTGTCAATCCTGGAGCTGACACCTGAAAACCCACTTCATTAAGCACTGCCTTGTGCTCTCTGCTTGGCACATTGTGCAGACACATGGCAAGGAAGAACACCATGCAGATGGGAAAACAATGATGAAAGCAAATACCAACACACAGAGCCCCTACCTCTCAATAACAATCACCTCGTCTTTGCTGAAGTGTCTGGTCTAGCTAGAGAACTTTTAACCAGATCTTTAAAGTGTAGAATTGAACTAAGAGTAATTGAAAGCCGAAATTTTTATTGAATAAAAATTATCCAGAGATATAACCCTTGAGAACAAAAATCATGTGTCCCATAAAGGATAAAATAGGTACAACATTTTTGTGAGTGCTGAAAGCAGCAAAATTATTTACCAAATAAGAGAAACTTTACTATGTATTTTAAACTGAGATAACAACAATCTCTTCTAGGAAATCTCACCCATGTGCAAATATATCCCAGTACTAAAAATATCCAAAGCTTACATAAATCTCTTAGCTTTGGAAGGTAACATCACAAAAAGTACTACATTGACTGCATCACCTACTGTTAGATAAAGTCAAAAGGTTTAACAAACTTGTATGAGCTTATGTTGTTAGCTTTTTCATCTAACAGCAATTGTTAGACTGAAGGGAATCCTGCAGTTTTCACTTTGTGAAAAGACCTGCAGTAGAAATAAGATTAAAGAAATTAAAAGGTTGCTTTTTTTATTTATGCTCTGACAATGGCCAAAACATCTATGTTTCTGTAAAACAAGTTACCAGTGACCTTTAAGAACCAGAATGCTGGGTTTGGTATAACAGTTTTGCATTTTGTTTCATTTTATTTCTTACTGCATTTTGAGAAGCATGTGTAATATTTGGTGCAATCAAAACCTGAGGCATTTCTGTCAGACAACATCCTGCTAATGTAAATAGTCTTCCATATGATATTTTTTATTCAAATTTCTAACATCTGCTCACAGAAAAACTGCAAACTTACTTATAGAGAAGATACCTTGTTCTGGAGAGCAGTGCCCATCCTGCACTACCTGCCCTTTCTGCAAATGCAGAATAAGTACACCCAGCATGCGCTGACTCCTGGCAAACACAGCTCATTTCTGGACAAATGGGAAGGTCAAAAGAGGTTAGGAGTTTCAAGCAAATCTTCACTTTCTTGAATAAAGCTGATAATTGAGAGAGATAAGCAGCCTTGGCAGATTGCTTCAGCCTTTGAGATCCCCCCTAGAAGTACCTGTCCTATGCATGGGCTCTGGGTAAGGTAACTTTGGAAGGTGCTAAGATGAGCCAAGCCTTGCTGGCAGGACTATGAGCTTCCAGCTCTTATTGATCTGGCTTGGGTGAGCATGAGACAGCAACTCCCTGAGCTCTGCCATGGGAAGTGGTTGCTGCTGGACAGATGTGCAGGTATCAGAGGGAGGCTTCTTTTGAGCTGGTAGTAGTCTGATCCACACACCACGTGCTCACTGGTGCCTGGAGAACACAAGATGTGTTCCTGGAAAGCATCCTTTAGCATGGTGTAGCCCTTAAAACAAGGCAGCTCCCATGCTCCTAGACTACTCCATGATGCAAACCAATGCATAGGATGTAACAATAGCTCAGGGGATTTTCTGCCTCAAATGCAGCAACTGTTTTAATCATCTTTCCCTTATCTCACAAATTATCTCCTTTAATATTGAACTTATCCACTGCTTCAGTTTACACTGTCACCCAAATTAGAATTTAAAGACTCTCCATGCACAAATAAAATAAGAATACAAATTTAACCTGTCCAAAATTAATGGCTTTGGAGTCCTAGCTTAAGCAGGCAAAGGAACATAATGCTGTTGCTCTCAGTGTCAAAAGGACAAGAAGTTTTCCAAACTAGACAAACATACCCAGTGTTCAAAAAAATTTTGAAATGAAAAATAAGTCCAAGTAACCAAGTAAAATCTGGTAGGAACTTATTCTTTGGAACATTTTCTAATATGTGCTCACTACAGGCATCCCCATTTTGCCCAATAGCTTAGATTCAGAGGTACACTCCTCCTTCAACACATTAGTTTCCCAATCACAAACTGAATTTAATTACAAAACGAGAGGAGAAAAGGAAACGAAGCAACAGAAATGGCTAAGAGGACATACAATGTTTAATTTACCCAAGTAAACTGAACATGGAACGGACCAAAGAAAATCTCATTATTTGTTAGTTGTTTCTTATTAAAGTCCTATTGGTTATCTGATTGACTGACATGTATTTTTGTGATGAACTATGTACTGTGCAGGGTTTATTCAGGGCTAATTAGCTTTTTATACTGAGAACTTATGAAAAGCTGCCTTATTTTATTTGTGAGTGGCAGATTACCACTTCACCATTCTGTTGCTATGGCAATACCAGCAGCAAAGAGTAAATAGATAAACAGGATTTTACCTTTATTCATCCCAATACCTACTTTTGGACATATCTTTCAGAGCAGTGTTCATTATCTAGCTCAGGACACATTTGCCTTACATTTGCATGTCTGTATACTCCCTGAAACAGTTTTGGTGAAGATTTGTAGATTCAAGTTAATACAGTACATTTAATCTCGCACAGTGTATTTGACAGCATGAGCATTCTAGACTACTCAGGCAGAGGAATAAATGACCAGATTTTTCAGAAACCTTTAGATATGCTTCTTTCCTTTATACATGCTCATGGCAAAAAAATAAAGAATGATTTAACACTTCTCATTATAGAGCTATTCCTCATGTTACCCTTAAAATGACTCATGTCTTTCAGATAGATAAAAATATTAATAAACAGAAATTACAATCTGTTCTCAGTACATTAAGAAATAATGAGTTTGGGTTTCTTTTTTGCCAAGATCAAGCATTAACGTAAGATCTCTACTAACAATGCAACCACTTAAAATCAGCCATTCTTTATGTGATATAGGAAAAAGCATTCCCCACAGATTTTACTTAATTTTTGTCAATGAACCAAAAAAATCATTGTTTGCAAAGTACTTGAAGATGCCCAGGAAAACCTCTTGGTCATGCAATTAAAGTAATCAACAGCTCTTGGACAAAAGGAAAGGAAAAAAAAAAGTATTGTCTCACATTTTAGCTATTTCTGTTCATATAAAATTGATGTCCAGAGGGAAAACTGATGCATCCCTTTTTACCAGCAGTAAAATGAATTCAGTAAACACCCAGAGCACAGGAAGGGATCCAGTGATGAGCCACAGCAGCAGGATAGCCTGCAGCCTGGAGATGCCATAGGAGAGTGGAAAGGGCTTTGAGTGGGCCTGCTGGAAAGGAGCTTCAGCAGAAGCAGCAGAGTGCAGCCTTCCTTTCTGCCAGTTGTTGCTGATAAATGCTGCATGTGCTTCTGAATAGTCACTCAGACCAATGAAACTAATTACCTCATTTTCACATGTATAGCTTACCCTTCAACTAATTTTGCTCTCTTTTAAATATATCCCAGTCTATAGATGTGGTTATCAAGCCTCATCATCAGATGTGGTTTTCAGACAGCCCACGCTAAGTCAGGAGCAGGAGGGATGAGCAGCAGAACAAAGGCAGGACAGTGTCAGGAGTGAAGGGAACATGCCCAGCACACTCCCAGTTAAGCTTCTTGCTCAATTTCTTCTGCTGGCACATTAACTACCTCATTGTGCCATTTGGAGACATTTTCAAGATAACCTACAGATTATATTCATGAAAATGCACATATTTCCTCATAGAAACTGAGCTGAATAAACACAAAATCAACAAAGATGTTCTTCAAAGTCCAGCTTTTTTTTGCTGCTGCCATTAATACCATGGAAAAGAGATTCAGAAGCTACGGGGGATATTTAGTTACGGGTTTTGTTTTTTGGTTTTTGGATCTTGTTGGGTTTTGTTTTAATCAGGAAGGAATATTGCTCTTATCCCAGAAATAAGAAATGAAAAATCCCACATGTCACTGCAACAATTTTTTTTCCCCATCTGTTTACTGCTCTAAAACTATTTGATAGCTTAGTAAATAAGCAGCATCAGCTTACTGGATTACCTTTAGAAAGAACAAAACAGGTAGAGTGTGTATTTTAATATGCATCTTATGTAATGAATGGGCAAGCAAATCTATTCCTTGTAACAGTAACACAACATAATCCAAGAGGATTATTTATCCCTCTGCAGTTATCAAACTGTAATTCTAGTTTTCCTCATCTCCTCCCATTTTTAGCTTCTGTTACATACAAATAGATACAAGTCTGTCCAAGGACAACAGCTTCCCCATTGCTGCTGTCTGCAGGAGAATAAGCTTTGAATAATTACACCTTCTTTTTCTGTTCCTAAATATATTCCTCCCTCTGCTCTCTTGCAGGAGCACAGCATACCAACTGACATGGGGTATGCTGTGGCTCCCCACCACTCTGGGGTCTACCCAGTTCACATCCAGCTGTATGAGGCCTGGAAGAAGGTCTGGCACATCCGAGTGACCAGCACAGAAGAATACCCACACCTGAAGCCTGCACGGTACAGACGGGGCTTCATCCACAATGGCATCATGGTACACTGCATTTCCATGCTTCAGAGCAATAGTACTTTAAGTGAATCAAATGTATGCTATTTTTACCAAGTGCTTCAAGTTTTAGAGCAATCATTAAAATTCTCTGTGATTGAAGATTTGTAAGGATGCCAAAATAGTACATTTGTTACGCAGCCAGCTTTAAAGAAAAAAGTCAGACAAACGCAGGCAACTGCAAATGTACTTGTAGTCCCATCAACTATCAACTGCATACAAATGCATACTTTGAAATTCATTAAACTGCCTAAGACCTCTGTTTCAAGCTCTGGTTCCTCTTTATGCATGAAAGGATTAGAAATCCACCATGTGGGAAGGAGAGCAGGTGTAAGGAATCTCCTCCATCAATCTCCTCCTCATTTCTCTGAGGCCAAGCTCTCCTTCCTACTTTTGCTTCTGAAACTCCATAGGTATGTTCCAATGCTCCAGACCACACATTGGTGTGAGGAGAACACACACATTTCAACTGCATGAAGGGCAGGAAAATAGATGACATTATTTGGCCTGTTTTACCAGCCAGCTACAACCCTGCAGACAGGTGAAACGCAAAAATGGAATATGCATTAAGTGAAGTTAGAATATTTTGAGGGATACTTTAAAGTCCCAGCTGACTTGTGTATTGCCTATGCATATAAAGTCAAAATTGTGATCCCCCCAAAGAAGCCAAAAGGAATGGCTTAATCAAAACCAAGAAGTTACTGCAGAGAATCCAATTCCTCTTGGAATAGTCTCAAATTCAGCAGTGTGTTTACACATGTATTAAAATGCTCTGCTGAATATAGGTTTTATTTGTTGTTTTAGCTGAGTAGAAAAGCAAAAACACTGACTGGAGGGGGTGGGGGGGGAAAAGCCTTCCCCAGTTAGTTTATGTTAGTTTATGTTTATGTATGGATTAGGCAATACCCATAACTGGCAGTTGTTTTCTTTGCCAGAGCCCTTTGGTAGTGCCTAGCTAATAATGCAATCCAACCATCTCCTTCTCCAAGAAGAGGGTTTTTTCACACCTGCTAGCTGGATCCTTCCTGACACACAGCCTCTTGATTTAGGATGGGATGGGGAAGTGACCTGGTCTCGTGTGAGCATCCCACCAGTCCAGTCCACATCTCACCAACAAGAATGAGGGGTCAAGATGGTTTTCAGGACTGAGTGAAGTATGAAGCTATAGTCAGCCTTCAGCACAAATTCACTTCAATGTCTCAAGAACAGTAAGATTAATTGCCTGAGGTAGTGGAGATGGCCAGAAAATACTATTTACCTAACAATAAACTTTGCTAAAGGAAGAGAGGTTTGGCTTTTTGTTTTGTTGTTCTTCCAAATGGCAGGAAACAAACACTCATGAGTGTATAAGCTGAATAAAACATTCTTGCATGAAAGCTCAGCACATGTGTGTTGCAGCTTTTCAGAGCTGGCATCTGGAAATCTCCACATCTGCAGGTCCATGCCTGCTTACCACAGGAGTGCAGCAGACATCAAAGAGCCCAGAAACAAACACACCAGAGCAGAGAGGCAGAAAGGATTGCACTTTGGGTTCTTGGATTTGCTGGAGGGATTCAGATGGCTGTGCCAGGGTAACTTTGCAAAAAGAAAATGTCACAGCAATGCTTTTGTTCTGTTCTCAGGTGCTCCCTCGACAGACCTGTGGCCTTTTCACTCATACTATTTTTTACAAGGAATATCCTGGGGGTCCTCAGGAGCTAGACAAAAGTATCCGAGGAGGTGAACTTTTCCTCACCATTCTCCTGAATCCTGTAGGTACCTTCTTTTGCTATTTTTTTGGACATGCTGACTAATGGGAAGGAGGGAGAGAGGGAGGAAGGGAAGGACATCAGTTTTCCTTGATCATGTTTGGGAAATAAAAATCAAGAGCACTTGCTCAGAGGTAACAAGGGGTTTAAGAGGCAAGGAGAAAAATGTCTTCTGCTAATTTCTAACTACAACTGTATGCAACAAGTCACTGAAAAATGCATTAATTTTACCTCCATACTATTTCCCAACCTGAAGCCATGTTCCCATGAGAGAAGATTGCACTGATTTTTCTGAGACTGAAAGGAACCAGTGACAGTAGAGAAAATTGTGATCTTATTCCACTTTCCCTTTTCTCCATGGACTTGGCTCCTCAGGCATTCCTGATATAACTAGATGGAAATCCCATGTCTCAGGCCTGCTATCATTCCCCCCACCACTAGATCTTAAAAATAGATTTTTGTGCAGCTAAAAGATATCCCAAGCAGTACATGGCTTTCTAATGAACACATTTGCTTTGCCCAGTGCTATATTTCTTTTCCTCTGCTAATGTTTCATGTACAATAAACTATACATAGGCATGGATTTGTGCATGTAGAAAGCAACCTATATATGTATAAACATTAGGGATGATTGCAGAGCTATCAGGCAATTTTGTCTGTTATCTAACAAAGCAGTCTGAGCTGTGCTGCACTAATATACATGCACAAACACATAAGACTTGTAGGTGGGTGCAAAGGCATGATTTGGCTTGCCAAGGATTAAGGAGGAAAGCTACCTGCCTGCAAATGCTGAAGTCACAGTTCTCTTGCTTCTGAACAGTAGTCTGATGCCTTTTAAGACAGCAGCCTAGAGGTGGAAGGAGGAAGGAGGAGAACAAAAGAAAAAATCATACATCAATTTTTTTGTGTGGGATTGTCCTCTCTTCTTCCTCTTCCACCCAAACAAGCAATACTACTCACAAGATAAATGTCTTGTGTCTTTCTAGGTGGCCTAATTTTCAGTGGGTTTCGATTGCAGTACTTATTGACTTCTCTGCAGACCAAAAGAAACTTCAGGTGCAGCTAACTTGCAAATTCGGGTCACTTCTATTTAGAGACCTAAATATAGATTTCTGTATTATATAATTAGGTGAAAATTTTGGCTGGGGAGCTGAGGCAAAGATTCAGTGGACTTAAAGAAACGGGACCTTTATGTTATGAATTTTTCTGTATCATGCACACAACACCTAATTTGAGAATACAAAATATCCCTGTCCTTTATCCTGTCTCTCTATTACCTGCAGTTCTCTCAGACTGGCTTTTTTTCCCATAGTTTCCTAAAGTGTAACTTGGCTCATCACTGTCTTGGGATGCTACTGGAATTTATCCTTAGATTTATCCAAGTTTAGTCAATCCTTGTACATATTTTACTTATCTGAAGATTTCCTCGGGTTTAGGCAGTGCAGCACTCTGTAGCAGAGTGTGCTCTTACTCCACAATACACACTTAGAACAGCCCTAATTCCTCAGTCCATCACCATGCCCAAGCCTGATCATGCTCAGACCACCCTAGGTTCCTCCCCTACAACCCATCTTTTCCCTAGTTACAGGTTTTTTCTTTCTTACTGACAGTAAATAAGAAGGCACAAGCTCACAGTTAATTAATATAAATTTCAGCCTTTGGATCTTTAAAACAATTGTGTCCAAATGTTCTTTCCAAAGACAGGCTGGCATCATGGGGAAAGGTAGCTCTTCAATTAGTCCAAAAATTATTATTTTAAAGGCTGTTATTGAACTCTGAATAAAATCAGAGGCCTATGCCATCATTTATTCCATTCCCTGTAATTCCTTATCCTGGTCTCTCCAGGCAGCTCCCAAGCAGAACCAACCTTGGAGGTACTGGAACATCTTTCTTCTGAGAGTACTGATAACCACAGCTGCTTGTGCCAGCCCTGGCAGGAGTTTTCCCTAGCCAGGTCCAATTCCTTCCCCAGGCAAAAGGCCAAATCCCTCCCTAGACTGATCCTGCAGCACAGACATGTGCTCTTGGTGCTCCACTGAGTATGACACAAAGAATATTTGAGATACACAATTCTACTATATGCCTTTTAGGTTTAAGGAGTGATGCAGCAGAGACAGGACCTTTCCTAGGAAGGCAAGATGTAATGGCAGTCAAAGCACTCCAGATTTAATCATGACAGAGATAGAAGACCATCTTCCAAAGAAAAGGGAGGAAAACAAGATTCTTTGATTTGTTTTCAGTACATGAAGTCATTGACCAAGCTATGCTGAGAGTTCAGTATATATTATTGAGTGGTATTTGAAAAGAACAGCTGTTCCATTCTTTGTCAATGTTTGATTCTGCCCTCTAACTTTTATGATTTTCTATCTGCACCTCATCAAATCTGATATTTTACTGAGCTAAGCGACACAAATGAAATACTGACATGCACTTGCCTAACTCTGACTTAAGTATGAATCTATTCCAATACAAGTGCTTATTCAGACAGGAAGAAACATGATTTAATCATGTGTGAGCTGAAGTAAGATATACTGCAAACCCCCACCATCGTTCAAATCAGTTTGGTACACTACCCTGTGAAATATGCACTGACTGACAACAGTAAAAGCAAAATCTAGCCTTATCTCAGAAGGAAAATGGTGTGAGTAGGAAACAAAATCATCTGTATTCATACACTCTTTTCCCATTTTTAAATACCAATTTTGGGCAGCACAAAATGAACAAGTGGGAAGACATTTCTTTTGTTCAGTGTAGTGTTTCGGTGGCTAATTTGAAAATAAAAGCATATGCTTTGAATGTGATGTGTTCTCCAATCTGGCAGCACTGCACACTGGAACAGCAACAAGAGACATCCCATCTTATATCCTAGAAGCTTCTCACATATCTCTGCTCATTAATAAGCTTCCTTAGTATTTGCATACCAACCTGTGCAGCTCAAGGCTTTACCAAATGCACAGTTCAGGCCTTTATCAGGAGCACTACAGTGTAAACCAGTGAGTGCTCTCCAAATGGACCATGGAAAAGAACATCAGGAATATAAAAGCTTTTTCAAAACCATAGTTTAAAAATTTGTTGCTGTTGAGTATATAGAATGAGATGCCTAATGTAGTCTCTGGATAGAAACTATATCCATAAAATAGAATCCCAACCAGAATTCACCATCTGCCCCAGCATGTAGGCTGCTTTTATCTTTGCAGTTCTCCCATCTCAGATTTTACAGGAAAGGAGTTGTCTGTACTATTGCTTATTTTTGCATTATTGGCATTGTTTAAAAATATTTTTCATTTTTCTCCTTAAAAAAAACAGTCAGAAATCAGTTGGAAATCTGCAGAAACAGAGTAGCTCCTATTAATTCTACTGCTGTGTGGTTGCACAGTTCTCCTGCTCTCCAGGCTCTGGTCTCAAGCAAGCATATGCAATTGCCACAGGCAGTTGCAATTGAAGCACATTTAGCAAATGTACTAAGTAGGAATAACATATCAGATAGGAAGAATTTATTTATAGCTAATTTAGGGTCAGACTGCAACTCTCCTAATGGCAAGCAGTAATGTTGACATTGCAGAACATTGACTGCAATGCTATCTCTTCTCTAAGTATATATTCCATGCACTTCACATGTGAGGAAGTTCACACAGTGGCCTCAGCAGGGAGCAGGTGGGAGATAATGAAGTTTTTTGCATGAGGAAAGGGGACCTGCAGCTAAACCTTGAAAAAGGCAAGTTAGCCCTTCCAAACTTTAAAACATGCTGCCAATGAAGGCCAGTGGCAAATTCTCCTTCTCCTGAGCTTTGACAAGTGGTTTACCAACACCATCTCCATTACACACACCAGAGTTAGCAATTTCAGCAAGTGTATTACAAACAAATATTAAGTTTATATACCAAAAATGTTTGCAGTTCCATGAAGCAACACCACAGAGATAGTGAAATTAGAAAACACCCCAAGGGACATTGCATTAGAATCAAGAGTTTGCAGAGATTGTCAAGGGGATATTCCAATGAGTTTTTCTTCCCCCCCACCCCAGGCTTCTACTCAATACTCTGTATCTCAGAGACATATTTTCACTTTCTAATTTATGAATCCTAAAGATGAGTCATGTCTGGCAGTGATGATTTAGTATTATGCAGAGGAGGGATAAATTGCACTAAGGCAGACAGAAATCAAACTAACTTTCCTTACAGTTTTCATGAGGGTTACAAGAAGCCCAGCCAGATCTTTCCAGGCTCCAGTTAATGCAAAAGGCTGCTCAAGTCTAGAGGTTGGAGTACTTAGTCTTTGTATAAACACTTCAAAGCAAATCTCAATAAAGTTAATCAAAAAAGTCTCAGCAAATAGGCTAAATAGTGAAAGTCTTTCAAAAGGTATCAATCTAGCTCCTCTCTGAAGGGCTTCATTCATTTGTAGGATTAGAACAGTATCAAGGAACTTATTTACAAAGAAGAAATATACATACATTTTGGAATAGAAAATGAGACATTGCTGCACTCTTGGAGTTTTCCTTTACTATTTGATACAAGAAAAACAATGAAACATTGAACTGAAATTTTTTTCTCCGTTGCTAGACCAAAGCTCCGTATTCAGTGTTATTATCATCATCCCTGTCATTTACTTTGTGGTTTGACAAACAAAATAAAAACAACAGGTCTTCACTGAATCATAAATAGGACATCAAGTGTTAGTAGTGAAAAGCAAGCATTAAAAATAGAAATAAGCAAGGAAAGATTAAAAAAAAAGACAAAAGTGTTTTTCTCATTATCTGTTCACCTTGAGAAGCTAATGGATAACCTTTAATCCTGCCACTCCCTTCCCTGCAGCATCTTTCCTATATTTTGCTCTGCTCCAGACTTATTCCAGGTCTGCATCCACCAGCCCTTTCTGAGAGGCAGTGTCACGCTAAAGCTGAAACTAAAGTAGCTGTAGACCTTTGCTGTGTATGAAAGGGCAAAGTTTCTTACAATCTTTGGCCACAATCAAATAACGAGAAAGCTTGAAATAAATGAAACCTAATATAAGACTTCCACAAACTGAAGACATTCCCATTTCTGTCCTGGACATGGCTGAACACAGTGAATTTTTCTGTAGTCTGAACCAAGAAGGTCAGATATCCCTAGAGAGGTGGTTAAATAGAGGATCTCTGTCAAAAATCAGATTGTGATTTATATCTAGTGTCTTATTTCATGAGATGCTTCTCTTTTCCTGTTCTTCCCTCCTTTTTCTTCCTTGTTACACACATATTGTCCTGGGCTGACCCTTCCCCTTCTTCTCAGGAGATGTTTTGATTCAGTCTCCCACTGTCTCCTTTTCACTGTTCTACCACAAAGAACTTGCACAGGCCATTCTTTCACTATATTTATATATAAATCTCTTTATTCTACATTTATACCTGCCTCACCACATAGTATCTACAGACACATGCATACCCTGCACAAAACACATTTTGTCCACAAAGCAAACAAAATAAGACAACAAAGAAATCAAGTCATTTTTAAAGGTAAAGAAGGAAAAGTAGCAGAAAAATGAAAAAGTTAAACACTTTTTCAAACTTCTCCTGCTGCTTCAATCAAACATCCCTAAGCAGCTTTAAATATGGCATATGAATTTTAGGAAGATTAGGTACTTTTGTGGGAATTTGGTTGTCAAGAGTGAAATCAGACTCGTGACTGAAAGGCAACTTTGAACTCGACTCAGAAGAAGCTACAGCCACTCCATAAAAAGCTACATTATTATGCTAACTTTGACCAAGGTGTGATCACACATTGCAGAGAGAGGCAAATTCTTTGTAAGTGTCATGAGACTCTTAATTTCAAAGGCCACTTAAATGTGTTTGTTTTTAAACTCCCACTGTAACTAAAGGGTTATTGTTCAGTCCCAGTCTGTTAGATCTAGATTCTGCATGTCCCACACGGGCCATACTTTGAACATTTTGTTCTTCTTTCCTGCTCACACTCATCACAAAAACAGATGAGAATCACACATTATTGCTTCAGAACATTAAAAGGAATGCAGAGAGGGGTTAATTTATACCTTCCACAAGAGATTTGGGAGTGTTATTATGAAATATCTGGAGTGTTAATACTTTTATTTCTATTTGCTTTGTTTCTCTGAGTCTAGCTGTAGAAAGAATAAAAAACAACTTTGGCATTGTAGCAAATACTCTGCAACCCAAAAGCAATTCATAATGCAGTTCTACTAAGGGCTCTGTGAATACAGTGTCTTTAGATTTCAGGCAACAGGGGAAAGAAAGCAAGCTCCATCCCCATTATAAAAATGTCCATACTTTTTTTTTGAGCCATAATTAGCATGCTACTGCCTACAGGGACACGTGTGTCCCTCTTCAACACAAGAGGACCATGTGGTTGCCATCCCAGAGGCATCCCAGCCAGAGCTGCCTGGGCAGCCAGTGCAACTGCAGGACATAGTCATTAGCTTTTGCCTGATGAAGGGAATAGTATCTCTTCTTTATTCAGAAAAATACTTACACCCCATGCACATTCAGCATCATAAACACTTCTCTTCCTGCCATAGCACATATTAAGGTTCAATACAACCAACATACATTTGGCTTGAAAGACAGCCTAGTGGGCCTATATCTATAGCAAAATCATCCCTTCCCCAAAGATATTTCATTTTGCAACTAGAAGTCTTGTAAGCACCAATAACATGAAAGAAATATTATAATGCAAACATAATATTTGAAGCCACTTTTATCTTCCAGCTCCAGGTGTATGATTAAATCTACTCCAACCTTGCTCAGGCTTTTGAATCTTTTTTCCCCACTTTGTAAATCATTCTTTTTTTTCCTCCATCCACATGGCTACCCCAATTGCAAAGATCTGGTATAGGAAAACATTATCCCATGGAAACTCAAGCCTTCAGCAGCATATTTAGAAACTAATTAGCTGGAAATTCAGAGCATGAAGAAAATATTTCAAGGATACCACATCTCCTTTCTTTCTTTCATGGCATTTTCTTTCTTTATGAAATCTGATACTCCACACCATGCATGTTGGTACTTTATCAGAATTACTTCCCAGCAAGTTTGGTGATGGCAGAAATAGTAATAAATGACTGTGTGTCAACAAGAGGGTTATTGGGTAAAGAGAAAAAGAATCTGTTACCTTCAAGCACACATCATATGATAATTTGTTAAGTGTCAGGAGCAAGCCTTTAAGGTAAAAATGAGCTGACTCAGAGTTCTCTGATTATTGAAAATGAATCCTTAATAGAAGTAAATGGACAAGAACAAAATTTCCTTGCTGTGTTCACCATTCAAAATTAATTGGAAAGTGGCTGATTTGAGAATATTATATCCTCTAGTGAACTGAAAATGCTGTATTTTTTTTTTCCTCTGAAACCAAGAGTGGAGAATTAAATTAACTCTGAGAGTTTTTTCCTCAGAGTAGGCCTCCAAAATGGATTAATTAATCATCATTTATGAACACTCTATAACGTAGAGCAGTCAGCTCTTCATAAAACTGCTAGAATAGCAACATGACAGAAGAACAGTTATAAAAACAAATGATAAATTTCCTACATCTCCAATCTATATCAACTTGCCTGGCATTTCTTTCTTTGCAGTTTGAAAGAAAGTGGAAAATCTCTTATTCAGTGTTTATATGAGGGCTCAGTTTAAAGGATGATTTACAGTTATTGTAAACTCTCTGTGCTGTGCAGGGTCCTGGGCAGTAATATCCATAGGAATATCAACATTGCTCAGAAAGACTTTACCTTCCTCTACCTGAAGACTATGAAGTAAGATGTTAAGGATAATAGACATAACTCATTCCATTATTCAAAACAGTTAGAACCATAACTTATTTAAGCACATCCATAAGAAGAAATGTCAAAGGAACAGTCATTTATGGACACTTATTCAAACTAATAACCATTTTGACCATTATTTGCAATTAGCAGATTCACGAGCACATTTCTCCTAGAGTTCAGCCAGCTCAGAGGATTATGTTTTAATTAGAAAGGTAAATACAAAAATGACTGAAGAGCCAGTTAAAAAACCAGCACTGTCACTCATTCAGGCTACTATTGAATTTACTGACGTCCAGGTGAAGTGAATAGAAGAGCTTGCATCCCTGCCTGTTGTACTGAGCTGTGGTCTGTGAAATACTGTAATTCTTCTACAGGGTATTACCACTGTCAAGCCCCTGAGCAGTGCATTATGCACCTGCAGTGCTAAGGCACATGCTTTGTTTCCTGAAGGTGGTCAGTGAGCTGACCTTAAACTCCACATTTACTTCAGGACTAGTTTCACTCCACCTAGAAATACTGTTTTCCCTACTAAAGTAGCCAGGTGATATCTCCAAGCTGTGAGACTACAAAATTTAACCCCACGTTATTGCAAGTGAGAGAAATTTGACGAAGCATGCCCACAGTGTGTATGCAGAGAGACTCAAGTCAAGCACACAGCTTGGCTCAAATGCAACATGCATAAATATTCATTACCATTGTTATTAGCTGTTTGGCAGTACAGCCACTGCTGGCTCCCCTGGTTGAATGCTGACTAGCTGTTTACACTGATTCCTGAGTGGCAGATTCTCCTCCTCTTATCCAGGAATCACAGCCATGCAGGTACTACATGTGTAGAGCAAAGTCTTTCTTAATTACATCTCATCATTTCCTCTGTGGACTGCATAACTAAGGTTTAATGTTGCTTAAAATATAAGCATCGTGTTTGGATATCTTCAAAGTAATGAGAGCTGTTTACTTCCATTAAAATAAAAGTCAAACAGTAAGAGATTTTTCTGACTGTTTTCCACTCACACAAGTGAGGAGTCCCATAAGATATTTTTAAAATTCTAGCAAATAGTTTTGCTGCAAAGATTTTTAATCTACAGTAAAAAGTGATCCCTTCTAGACTGTACATAATATCTACGTCCTACTAAAACTTGTCATTATTTAATTCATTTTCATTCACATCCAACCCAGCACTTTATTTAACCAGTGGGTTATATGTTTCCATAGAATCACAGAATCATTTAGGATGGAAGAGCCCTTTAAGAGCATCAAGTCCAACCATTAACCAGCACTGCCAATGCATCACTAAACCGTATCCCTCAACACCACATTTATGCATCTTTTAAATCCCTCAAGAGATAACTCCACTGCTTCCCTGGGCAACCTGGTCCAGTGCTCAACAACCCTTTTGGGGACTAAATTTTTCCTGACATCCAATTTAAACCTCCTCCAGTGCAACCCATAGCCATTTCTTCTTGTCCTATCACTTGTTACTTGTGGGAAACGACTGACCTCCACCTTGCTACAGTGTCCTTTGAGGTAGCTGTAGAGAGCAAGGTCTCCCCTAAGCCTGCTCTTCTCCAGACTAAACAACCCCAGTTCCTTCAGCCAATCCTCATAAGATTTGTGCTCTAGACTCTTCACCAGCATATTCCTCCTCTTTGGACATGTTCTAGCACTTAAATATGCTTCTTGTAGCAAGGGGCCCAAATGACCAGTGCTGTCATTATGTCAGTTCCATAGACCCAAAAGCAAAAATTTTACTTTACCCATGTATACAGAAGAGACACACTATTATTGTAAATTATTCCTGCATTTTGCCATGCTGTAATAAATACAAGGCTTGTAAGGTGAGGCTGCCTACAGCATACTGCTCAAAGGCACTGCAGAGCCCTTAGACTAACACTGACCCATGGTGGTCATTCACCTGCCAGCTCAGGCCAGCTTTTGCTGTGACAGCAGTGCTGTCAGGACAATATTTGCCACATCAAGAACAGCCAGGGACAGCTGACATTATTTCAGTGCAGTAATAGAGAATGCTTCACAGTTTTTTTCTCTAGATGTAGCCAGAGTGGGATGTAATTTGGTATCATAAACAATGCCAAGGAATGTTCAAATTATTCACTAGCACAAAATGATTGAAGCTGCACTGATTTTTATTTGCAGAGTATTATGACTAAAGAGGTTGATAGCCTCAACCAGTATTTTGTAGTTGCTCGACAGAAGTTAACTGGGAGCATGCAACATACACTGTCAAGGAAATGGGGTTTAGATAACTATCTCCTTATACAAACTCTTTTGATCTTCTTCAAAAGCTGAAGACCAAAACCATCTGATACTTCTCAGAGCTGTTTCTTTGATGATACTGTCAGAAATGGTTAGTGTACAAATCCGACTTAAGACGATACTACCCAAATCTGTTTTCATCTGGTTCATTTGTGTAACTTAAAGTTGAGTTTATTCTTGAGTCTAAACTGAATAGATTATTTCTTTTTAGAGAAAGTTTAGAGTCTAAGGAAGTCTTTCCAGTGATAAAACACAGATGGCAACAAAACAAACCCCTATATAATGAATTTCACTTCAAAAATGCAAGTGTTTGTTTACATCAGGAGAATTAAATTGCTCTAGACTTCTGCAGAGACTTCCTAGGGCCCACAGATATAGCTAGTAGCACCATATTTGAGCAGAATTCATTAAACTTTGGCCACAATTAGATGTACTGCTCATCACTTGTACAATTGTGACAAATGAACAGACATTAAAATAAGCCATTTAGGTTTTTCCACCCTAATGCAACTATGCACTGATTGCATAAAATCATTCACAGCAGCAGGTGTTTTCTTCTCCACTGGCCCTGAAAGCATGCCCTAATAGCACCAAGAAAACCCCATTTTTTTAATTGTAAGGTTTTGGGATTTGTTTTAATAAGTAATGGAGTGGAACCTCCTAACTAGCTTTCTTCATCTAGGACCCCACAAACCAGGGGGTACCAAAGATGTGTATAACAAGGGAAAGAGTTGCTGTGTTGGAATGTGGTCATGATTTTACCTTTATTTTAGAAGTAATACTTGGGTAGATATTAGAAAATAAAAAAAAAGAGACATAGAAACTTCATTCTCATAGGGAAAGGAACAACACACAAGATTTTTCTGTCAGTAATAAAGAATTCATTTAATCATACCAGCTAAATGGAAAAGTAGAAAATGTTCCTGGGTAAATGAGAAACCATTTTGCTCTTTGAATAGGGAACATTAAAACACCACAGATAAACTGCAGCATTTGTCCAGCTGTCCCAAGGCCACATACCACCACTGATTGACAGTAGCATCCCCTCCCATCATTGGGAGTACTTTGGGTGGAATACAGACACTGTAATAAATAAAAGCATGGGAAATAAAATACCATACCACATTTTTGTTTCCCTTTCAAGGACAAGAATGTTTCATTCCAAACACTGTCTTTGTTGCTTTCTTTAGAGATATCATGTTTGGAAAATATTTGATTATCCTGTCAAGAATGCTAAAAATATAAAAAGATGTGCAGAGTAGAAATAAAGTAAAACTAAAAGTGATTTTCAGGAACATCGATGATTTTGCTTCAGTAGCAGAAAGGTCATGAATATGAATAGTGCTGAATTTTAGAGAAACAATTTGTTGTTATTAAAATTAGTGCTTTGTCAACACAAAAAAAAATCTCACTGCCAGCTTCCTCTTCATGCTGCTGCACAAACAGCTGCATTAAGGGCCCAAGTGTTCTGGGATTCATTATCAGTGAATGGAGCTCTGCTTCATAAGGTAGCAGAAAAGTCTGTAATCCATAATAGGAGGCTGTCAGGATGTGAAATACATTGAACACTTGAAACTGAAAGAGGTATTTCTGTGGTCAGCCTAGCATAGAGCTACTTGGTATTAGGAAATGGACACTTGACAGTTTTGCATTTCTCAGCCTTGGCATCCCATTTACACATTCAGAAATACAACATGCTGCCATCTAGATCCAATTATGAGTTGGCTCTTGGAGCAACTGTACACCATTCTCTGAGCACAATGGAAGACAGAATAGCAGAATTCATTTTTCTGGGAAACATTCATGCAAGAGAGGAGCAGAGAAGAACAGTAAACATGCTACCACATTTCTACAAGAACAGAATGTCTGTGCCATATATTTCCCAATATATCCTTGTTTTGCACAAGGTTGAGTTAGACTTCCAGTTTCTTGTGCATGCATTTAGTTCCCCCCTTCTTGCAAATTTCATGTAAGAGGTGAAGAAGCAAGGAAAAAAGTTGTTAAAAATAGTGAACAAGATCCTCAGGCAGGTCTTTGAAAGCCATAACTAACATCTGTAGATATTTCTTACAATAAAATAAGGGTTGAAAAATAGTGTTGCTGTAAGAAAAGGACCCTGGCTCTGGAAAAGAGAACGTGGTTTTGAGAAAAACATGGGGTGTGAGAGGGAGGCAGCAACTCTGATCTGGATCAGAAAGTGGATGGTAGAATTAGAGAAGAAAAGTTCTCCTATTAACAACTTCAGCATTCTTTCCCCTTCACATCTCTCAAAATAAGAGCAATTACAGCAATGAGGATAGAGGGAGAGGTAAATTGCCAAAGCTAGGAAGTTACTGCATCAGTATAAACACTGTGAAATGTCTGTGTTCTGGCACCAACAGAGGAACATGACCAGCACCAAAGGAACACAACCAACCTTGTTTCCCGTAGCATGTTGGGTGAAAACTGTACAGTTATGGCAAGGGGTTTTACTCAGTGCCTCTCTGCACATTGGTGTAGCACACATTAATTACTTTTGTTGAGCCTTAGGAGTAATGTGATGTAGCCAGAGCACTTTCCCTAGCCTCAGGAGCCTGAAGCAATTTATTGCCTTTGTACCACACTGTTGCACAGAGCAGCATCCTACCTCCTTCCCAAAAGGATTAGCCCTACCTTGATGAAAATCTGCCTTCTGGTTAGTGCCAGTACCTGTGCTACAGCTTGCTTTTTGTCATAGAAGGCAGGAAAATAAGGCTTTTTCATTCATCAGCTTTGCTCAGAGCACTGCAGGAAGACATGGTCCTTGTTTGGTTTGGTTTTTTTTCCTCCCCTCTCCTTCTTGCCCTGGAAGCTGGATCAGAAAACTTTTTGGGCATACCAAAGCAGCACAACAGCATTGTGCATCCTATTGCCAACCTCAAGGCACTCAGCAGCATTCTGCCAGCTCAGCACATTTCTAGACTATTGCATTTTCTATGGATTGATACAGCAGCATGAAAACAAACTTCTGTGTCTATCCATGCTGCAAACATTAACAGTTAATACTTATCTCCTTTTGTCTCAAGTGATTTGGAGATAGATGTCAAAGAATTAGCTATGGTTTTATCCCATGTATAATGCATCATTTGGGTATTTTGCCCTTCTAGAAAAATCAATGGAGCAAAAGGGGTCGGGAGAGATGTCCAAGGTCTTTTAGCTCTATAAAAAGTTATCAATTGGATCTTCTGGATTAGACTGTAGACTAAAGAAACTCTTAAAATAATAGCCATCACTTATAAGTATATTTTTACACTAAAAACCCCCTCAAATTTAATTGTAAAAAATGGCAAAAAGAACAAGTGGATTTACTTGCATAACTTATTTGCTGCAATAATATTCAATTGCTGCAATAATGTTAAGTGACATTGACAGACCCTTTAGCTCTTATCAAAAAGACACTTCAGATATGAGCTGCTATTCTCTATCAACCCTTCCTGTAAGTATTTTCCTTTTCATCATTTTAAAATAGTTTGCAGGAAGCACTCATCACATTTTGAGGAGTTGAACTCTAAACTAGAAAGGATATGCTTCTGTTGGGTGGGTTCTTTTGGGAGGAGGTCAGTAGACTAGAAGTGCAAAGAAGGCTCATTATATTGTTTATAAGTTCCTCAGATACTACAAATGGACATGCACAAAGTGCAGGGCAATTTTAGTGTTCACTCCAGTTATGTCAAACATTATCAATCACAAAGTGCTTGGGCATTGGAATTCACAAAGTCAAGCCAACAAAAAAGAAAAAGATGTTGTAGAGTTGCCAAACTTTGTTCAACAGAGGCTCAGAAGAAAATAAAAGTGAAGAATAAATTACCTTTTGTGGAATAAAGTAGACACATAGCAAACATACTGCAGATGGGCCATAAGGGACACTTTCTCCTCAGCTCCATCCATCTTCACCTTATAGAAGTACTAAAAGCCTTATCAATAATTTATCAAACTAACAGGCATGTTTTTAAACATTGTGGGCTGATGCTTAAAGAAGCACCACGTTGGCAGAGCAAAATGGTGAAAGTGGAAAGCCTGTGGCTTTCTGTTCAGTGGTTATTTTGAAAGTCAGGACAGCATGGTGTGCTGTGGACACAGTGGGTATTTTCCAGCAGCACTTCCTTCTGCTAGAGCTCAAGTCTGGCACCACAAAGTGCCAACATACTGAGGGGCAAGTTTCAGCCTCAGGTGGTAACAACAGCTTACATTGAAAAGCTCTTCATAGGCAGCAGGACCAAGCCATGTGGATAATAACCTTCTTGAGACACTCCTGGGCCTTTTGCAGCCATTTTAGGTATGAAGGTCTCAGGTTTTGAGACTCATTACTGCCCATCAGTTCAGCTGCTGGAGAGCTGGATTGCCACTCACCTGAGACATGTTTCCAGAGCTTTCACTCAGGGAGTGGGGTGCCAGGACAGCCCACCTCATTTCCTATCTATAGCCTACCCCCAGCAAGGACAGCATACACCTTGATATCTCCAGCATATCTAACAAACACATCAGGCTTCAAAGGATTGCAGCCTTACCTCTTCCAACCTGGTATTCTGTCACTCTAAACATCAGTCTCTCTGCCTGGGTTCTGCAAATCACTCAAACTGCAGCCAGCTGCCCAGAAGGCAAAGAAGAAGAGAATGAAGGAAAACAAGCAAACAAACAACTCACTGACCTGAGCACACATCCAGGGTGCTAGAGACTCAGATCTCCTGCTGCAGCTCTCAAAGGAGGAAGGTCCACGTGCTGTCTGCTCTCCTGCACATCACTTTATAAGCTCACATATAACCCACAGCTGTGTTGTCAGTTCCAAATTCTAATCACCAAAAAAAGAGTCTCACCTGGACATAAAACCCAAGTGATTTACCTGTAAATCAGGTGTCCTTACTGCTGATGACTAATCTCTTCAGAGTCAGGTGCTTCAGACCCCCAAATATGCATCTTTTATACTCCCACACTGCCTGTATACCTTCATCCTAGCTTGGTAGGACAGGTAGCACAAGTGGCTGTTTCTCATGCCAATCTTCACTCTTCTTCTTCTTTCCTCCTAAACTTTTACAAACCAGTTACCTAATCAAAATCAGGCACAAAAAGAATAGGAGATAAAGTGTTGAGCCTCTGTCCCTCTTCTGAACTTAGTCCAATGTGAAGGTGAATGGATTGTTGTCTGTGGGCTTTACAAATACAATGCTTTATTTTCCTTTTCCAGAAATTTCCTGTATTATGGCAGAATAGCAAACAGCTAAACTGCTCACTTCTATATACTGGAGTTTGCTGTAACCATTATACCTCTAATTTTTTATTTCACATTAAGGGCTCCTTGAAGCACGATATCCTTATTAAGAAGGATACTGCCTGACATGCTGCTCTGCTTAATTGCTGTGGTCACATTAGTTGATGTGTGCTTTTTGCAATCTGCAGCATGTTATTGTCAGCTTCAGAGATGGGGCTGAAAAAGAAGAGAAATATACACAGTTCATTTGCCACTAGTGTGTTATTTCTTGATAACAGGGTAATTAAATTCTACTGCCACTGTGCATCCTATCTTAGGCTGATATACTAAGTAAAACAGTCAAGTAGCAACAATTTGTTTGAGAAAATCTTCATAAAACTAAGTAGTGGCAAAGTACAGCTAAACCAGACCTTTGCAGCTATGAAACTGAGTCTTATCACCTCATATAAAGAAAACACTGGGAAATATATTCATCACACTATTCTTACAAATTCTCTTTGTCCCTCTGAAAGAATTTATGAAACCTACAAATCAATGGCCTGTACAGCAGAAGCATAGTAAGGCTGATAAAAAGGCAGAAGTTATATTGGCTTTAAGGAGAAGACAATGACAATGATATTTAGCTGAGATGTCACCGAGGCTGGACATTTGTACTTATTCACCTACATACAGCTATGCCATTTTAACCAAACTAGCCAACCCTGCATGTGGAGGATACAGAGTATTAGTCAGATTGTTGAGTTAATTCCATAAATAGCAGCCTTGAAATTAAGCTTTGCTTAAACATATGAGGAGCAGAGAGCTGGCTCCCTCAGAGAGGCTGAGGACTCCTATTCCTGGGGTTGAGGAAGAGCAGAATAAACAGAAAGCATGCAAAAAGCAATTTTTATGTTGTTTGTAAAGAGCAGTCAAAATACAAGAAGAAAAAAAAAAAACAGTAACTCTGAATACCAGTCCCTGGGGAGCTTGTGAGGGATAAATACCTTCAGAAAAGGGGTTTTAAAGGAATGGCACATACATGATAAGTTTGAAGATTTGACCCCCACAGAGAGGCTAGGAAGCGTGACTAGTTTGACATTTTCATTGTCTTCTTTTGGGGTTGGGTGGTGGAGAGAGAGTTGCAAAGCTCCCAGGAACCCCTGTTCCTGCACTTCCAGACAGACACTGCTATCTCTTGATATCCTGCAACTGAAAAGGTTTCTCTTGCCTCCCAGATCAGCATCTTCATGACCCATTTGTCTAATTATGGCAACGACCGCCTGGGGTTATACACCTTTGCAAACCTAGCCAGCTTTGTTCAGAGCTCCACCAACCTGAAACTGCAGACGCTGCCCCCAGTTCAGCTGGCTCACAAGTACTTTGAGCTCTTCCCAGAGCAGAAGGACCCTCTTTGGCAGGTAACATCACATCCTCTTTCTCTGCCAATTACAATCCACTTGTTGAAATAAGAATCTTTTCCAGTAAAAAAAAAATAAAATAAAATAAAAATCCCATTTCACATTCAGGTTATTTTTTCCTGCATGGTTTCCTTAGATTATTTGTTTTGGAGGGACTACTGCTTTTGACTAGAAATGAATTAGTTTCCACTCACTCCAAATCAGGCATGGTAAAAGCACCTAATTGCCATGTCTGTGAGAAAAATCTTCCCTTCCCCTCCCTGCTGTCAGCAGTTTTGCTGATGCAGAGTGTTGTGTTAACTAGTGTTGCACCATCAGCAAGTTGCCCACAGCCAGCTATCGCCAGGCAGGCGATGCGGATTCGTTGCATCCCTTAACAGGGAATCACTGGTATTGGATCACTGCAGGGACAAGAAGGATTTCCCACCATCTGAACCCCCTTCCATGAAACAGCAAGGAAAACAGAGGGCAGGAGGGATCAGCCCAGCAAACAAACAATGGGCAGATATTTTAAGGATGGAAAAGGATTTCTGCACACATTATATTCTATCTATGTTGCAAACATTGCTTGTAATCTCAACAGTGTAATTTCCTAATCATTGTTACACGTATTTGGCTCTTCTCCTATTCAGAATATGATGTGCCATGCTGGGCTTGTAGTTATGCAGGCATAAATCCAGAGTGGCACCATGGAGATCTGTGCAGATATTTTGGGCTTACACTGGCAAAAAGGAGCAGAAAATTTCCCTAATATTTCTGGTCCACATGCAAAAGAAGTATAATAAGAAGTATGTATTTCCATTGAATTTAGTAAAGCTATAGCAATTCACATCAGTCAATGATTTTCTTCATTATATTTTGTTAACTTCATGCACTAGCAAACCGTATCTTCTCTTACCAGCCACTGCTATGCAAAAGCAGTATCTACATGATAACTGCCTTAAAAAGCAGTCAATCCTAACCTTTCCTGTTGAGTATTTTGTTCCCACATTTTTATTTTGCATTCACAGGTAGTAGAAAGATAAGGAGATGAATAATATCCCACATTTCTATTTGGTTCTTCCTTTTGCGTTTGCATGTAAATTAAAACTGGCACTAAGTGCCATGCATCTGAAACCATTTTGTCACCTAAGAAACTAATGCCTTGAAGCTATTCTAACAGAGGTTTCTATTTTAACCTCAATTGAAAACTTGATTAAATCAACGTTTTAATCTTTTTTTCTTTTTCTTTTCTAGTTTCTAATGACTGAACTTAATCCTCAGTCATACAAAACTATTATATACACATGGAATTCTAGTCTAAGGGACCACATACATGCCTACTTACAGGCCTATGGACTGTCAGGTTTTGAAATGAGCCTAACTAATGGAGAGTAAGAAATGCAGTAGTCTCATAGGGTGTGGATTTTGACACCAGTTCTTCCAAGATTTGCACAACTGTGTAGTGTTACTGACTGCACTAGGATCCCTGGATGAGTATCCCTGAAGGATACTTGGGAGTTTAGTCTAGTCCCAGTATACAGGAATGCTTCCATGGGTCTCTACCTGAGTGCTCAATACCTGTCAAGAGTAAACTCTTACAAGGAAGTGTAGGACTTAATTATTTAGTGTAAGACTCTGGCACTAGAGCATAGTATTTAGATCTTGCAAAGATTCACATGCATGCAAACATTTAGGATACCCCCAGTGTGATGTATACCACCACCTTTTCTTCTTCAGAATCCATGTGATGATAAACGACACAGGGACATCTGGTCCAGAGACAAAACCTGTGACCATCTACCCAAATTTCTTGTGATAGGACCCCAGAAAACAGGTAAGAAGTAGTGAATTTGTAACTGAAGCTAGCCACCCAGTTTTGTACCTGTGTATTTGTGTCCTCTAAACTGAAGCCAACTCACTGATATAGAGATGATATGCTCCTGATCCCTGAGGGATTCAGACCATAGATTCATAAAACCATGGAATGCTTTGAGTTAGAAATGATCTTAAAGATCATTTAGCACCACTCCCCCTGCCATGGGCAAGGATACCATCCACTAGACCAGGTTGCTCAAAGCCCCATCCAACCTGGCCTTGAACACTTCAAGGCAGGGGGAATCTACCACCTTTCTGGGCAACCTGGTCCTCACCACCTTCACAGTGAAGAAATTCATCTTTACACCTATTCTAAACCTACCCTCTTTCAGTTTAAAGCCATTCCTCCTTCTGCTGTTAAGACAGGATCTCCTTCACTGCCAACAGAAAGGGGTAACAGTTTACATAATAAAATTGCATTCATTCACCATATAAACCCCCATGCTCTCAGACTGCCCTGTGTTGAGATTGTTATTAAGTTCTTTGACAAACTATTTCAACATCGTTTGAGACCCTAATTGACAATAAATGTGTTTCCCACCTTGCAAGCCCCTGAGGGTCTCAGGTCATTATTTGAATTAAGCCACATATTTCTACTCCCAAGATAGCTGTTACTGTTGTGAACATATTACAGAAAGTGGATGCTGAGGCAGGGAAATAAATTACTAATCCAAGATCATATAGAAATACTGCAACAGTGACAGAGACAGCAGATCTCTCTCTCCTAGTCCAGTGATAGCTTGCAATAGCATGAAATCAGTGAAAAGCAAGTTTCCAAAATTCCATTTACTATCATATATCATTTCCAGTTGTTTTTATCAAATAACAAAACTACAGATTTTAAAGCACACTATTACATGCAAGTTTGTCATCATTGACAAAGACACTCTACTCCTCAATAGCAAGACCTCCAACAAAATACAGAGAGGACAAAAATGCAGTTCTGGGAGCAAAAAAAATCATAATCCCAAAACTAGTTCTTTTGAAAAGTTCTGTGCATCATAAGTAGTCTGGAAACAAACATATTCAGGCCAAATTCCCTCACTGGTTAAATGCACAGTCAAGCAAGCAGTATTATCCACAGCAATAGCATGCTTGCATCAGACAGCAGAAATGGGAAAGGCTTGATGAGCAGGGAAGTCTGCAGATATTCCCCCTCCTTCTGAATGCCTCTTGTGCTTACATAGGTCTTTAATCAATAGGCAAGTTTCTTGTAAAAGGTAATCTAATTTTCTTGCATATCTCAGCATGCACTGAATTAAAGAATGTTCTTGAATGAATAAAGTCAAAGGGGTTTTTTTCTCTTTCCTAATGGCATCTTTGTTTGTTGTCTTAGGAACAACAGCACTTTATTTATTTCTTCTGATGCACCCTTCCATTATCAGTAATGTCCCTAGTCCAAAAACTTTTGAAGAAGTTCAGTTCTTCAATGGCAACAACTACCACAAGGGAATTGACTGGTAAGAAGAAGAAGAGCAACAACAAAACGTTCATTATTAATACATGGTAAAACACAATGGAACAATTACAGAAGTATGTATGAACCTGACATAATTACTGGATGATTTTGTTATGCTTGCTGTTATCAGACAGAAAAAGACACTGATTTGGAATGATGGGACATTTAATCAAGTCCTTAATTTTGTTTAGCTATTACAGTAACCATTTTCTTATTCTTTTCACAAATGAATACAATAACCAGTTCCGCTACATCTGACTTCTTGCTAAACAGCATCACTATCTTTTCATAACTGAATCATTCTATACTTTTTTATACTCTTTTTCTTCAAAGGTGGCTTTTCATCAACTAAGACTTTGTCTCTTCATTTTAAATATTTCTTTTACTATTTTTGCTTAAGAAAAGCATTTTGTCAGGCTTTCATTTTCACAGGGAATAGCAGTTCTCATCCTTGTGTGAAAACTGAAATACAAGACAAACATCACACCACACAGAAACAGACTAATCTTGAGCAGTTTTCCTTGCCCACGTACAGCATGGAGAGCATGCAGAGCAAAGAAGGCTGGCCAATAAAAGCAGACTGTTCCCACAACTACGAGACCAGCTTCTTGATTCAAGGTCTCATGAAAATAAAGGGAAATAAATGCTTGGCCGCTGTTTTTCCATAGTGCATAAAGAGATCACCCATGATGATCACAGACTACATGGCATAATACATTTGGAGAAGAAGGAACAGTGATGGGGGGAGGTCTCTCCTCTGCAGCACTTTGTATATCATGGAGAGGAAGAGGCTGGCCTCTCAGAGACCTCTTCTCCCATGCCTTACCAAAAGCATCCTGCAGGTTCAAACATCAGTAGGGTCCTGTGTGCAGGGTGAGGCCTCACATGCTTCATTTCCATAGAAAGAACATGAAAAAGAGTTAGTCCCACCAAAACTGGAAGTTCCTGGAGTGCTTAGCAAGACTAAAGGGAACCAAAAATGCCTCCAAAACAACTCCACCTCTTGCTTCATATGAATTCTTCACCCTTTCAGTTGAACCTTCT
This sequence comes from Bucco capensis, assembly GCA_013396975.1. Lineage (NCBI taxonomy): Eukaryota > Metazoa > Chordata > Aves > Piciformes > Bucconidae > Bucco > Bucco capensis. Next base: position 1,622,407 of record VWZO01011706.1, on the reverse strand, counting down.
GTTTTACTCTTACTTCCAATCAATTGCAAGTGGAAAAGACTATTCAAAGCCAAAATTCAAATCTTATATTGTGAAAGTGTCTAAAAGAAACGATATGTCAGTTCCAAAATGAAATACTTCAACAATGTTCAAATTAAATGGTTGACATTTTGAAGTTTTTCCCATTTTTTTTCAGCAGCTAAAACTGAATTCAATCCAAACTGGTGAAAGATATCTGTTTGACACTGAACTTATTAGCAGAAATCCCATCCATCAAAAGGAAAATCTAATTACCTGACTTCATGGAGGCTTTAGCTATTACCAGCACCACATAAGAGTAAAATGTTTTCCCCCTATTCCAGTTCTGGAGTGAGCTGAGCAATTCAATTTTGCTTCTTGAGAATTATGTCTGAAAATTCACCTTTTCACCTGCCATGAAATGGGAAACACAAGGATATGACCCTCTTGTGACACTGCTAATTCTAACAAGTTTCTTCACCTCTCAGGTACATGGATTTCTTCCCCACTCCTTCCAACATCACCACCGACCTCCTCTTTGAGAAAAGTGCCAACTATTTCCATTCTGAGGAAGCTCCTAAGCGAGCTGCTTCCCTCATCCCCAAGGCCAAGATCATCACCATCCTCATCGACCCATCTGATCGGGCCTACTCCTGGTACCAGGTAGGACCTTGCCTTCAAGAAATGGACAGTGAAAATAATGCAGGGGATGATGGCAACATCAGTGAGAATTTGTGTCCTTGAGCAAGAATGGGATTTATTGCAAAGCTCTTGCACTGTGTAGAAATGGCAGGATGCTGAATGCCAGCTTTTGCAGTCGGCACCTGTGACACTAGTGTCATAAATGATGAAACTTCTCAGCACAGAGCTGCCACTAGCTGTAAACAAGCAATTTAATCTCAATTACAGCTGACACTGCATAGAGGAAAAGCAGTGCTCTTCGCCCAGGGAGATACACAGGGGAAAAAGAGCATGACCTAGCTAGAAAATCAGAGCTTTTGATGCTGGGAGTCTGGTACCTTATCCCCATCCTCCAGTGCATAGGCTGAGCAATACGCAGTCGTGTACAAATGTATGCAGGGGCTCCTAAAGTTTCCAGGGAGTTAAAAAGAGCTGTGTCTGGAGAGCTGGTTTCTTTTTTCTCTCCTTGTAAGCAAAAGAAAACCTGTTGTTTATCTGAGGAAACTCTAGCAAGCTTTTTCTTGCCTTTTAGTGAGCCCACACCTTTCCATAATAAAGTCTGTTCAATTTAAAAAACTATTTTTAAAGAGCCATTTAAGCATGCTTGTAAAATATGGTGCAGTCATACCAATAGAGGAAATACTAAAAGCAGAGTTACAAAACAGACTCAAATCAACATTGCAATAAGCATAAAACACTATTTCTGATAGTTATTAGGAGTTCTGCAAGGAATAAAACATAGCCTAGGGCTGCCTTTTGCACCCTTTTTGGTATTTCATTTGCACCTTTACACCTGCCAATACAAGATGTAAAGCAGTAAAAATTGTGCCCTACTTTGGCAGAATTTGGCTCCTCAGCTCCCCTCCCACCTGTCCTGGGAGAGCCCTTGACTGAATGGTGGCCCCATCCCACCTCCTTGTCCCCCCTGCTCCTAGCCAGCAGAAGTGGCACTTGTGTGGAGTCAGTGCAAGCATAGACCACCCTACAGCTCTTGGGAGGCTTACAGCTCAGTTTTTAGCATCCTTGTGATATATGTCTAAATGTCTTCTGGCAGCATCAGCGATCCCATGAGGACCCCATTGCCCTGAAATTCAATTTTTATGAAGTCATTACATCCAGCCATTGGGCACCATCAGAGATAAGGACTCTCCAAAAGAGATGCCTGACACCTGGATGGTATGCTGTCCATATTGAAAGATGGTTAACTCATTACCCTGCTTCACAGGTAATTTCCAACCTGTTGTTTCACCAAGCTTTTCGACTCTTGGAAAGTCCCAAAAATGAGTCTAGGCTAATGATTAGAGGTGATGGGATATTTCCCACTGGGACTTCTAGCTGTTAGGAAATGTGGATTTGACATGATCAGAGTATTTGGCAGAAATGTGCTGATTTTTCTGTCTTCTGATGGAAAAGATGCAACAGGAAAATGCTATGAATTGTGACCACAGTTGGGGGAATTTAGAGTTTCCTTCCAGGATCAGCCAAGGCTGTCAAGGCTTCTGGGTCCCAAGAAACAAGCAGCTGCAGCATGAGACATTGTGGGAAGGTTTGACAAGTTCATTTGGAAAATGCCAGGACTTTTTCCAGAAAGAAATTTCATTCCACTTCCCACTCACATCCTTTCATAGAAAAATTCACATTTGTTTGATCCTGATACGGAATTAGCCTTTCTCAGTGTTACAGCAGAAATTCCTTCTTTTGCCCTATCTTGCTTCACACATTTTATTGCATTGTCTTTTATAATGTTTCCAATGAAAAATACACATAGACCTTAGGAATATTCCCATCATTATAAAACCTGTTTACAGATATAAACCTAAAGCAAACATTTTAGTACTGCAAAATATTTGCATGTGCACTCCTTACCTGTGGATGTGATCCATAGTTCAGGTCCTATGTCTACCTACTGTAAGAAAAAAGTTGTAAAAGGGTGTTCAGTGAGCATGCATAATGAACAAGTATCTCCAGAGATTGCTCTGTAGGAGAGAGAACTTTGCTGAGAGAAGGTAGAACCAAGTGCTGCCTATTTAGTCAGGGACCTGGGGAAAAAAAAAAAAAAAGAAGAAGAAATAGAAGCTCTGTCTTATTCCAGTTCTCACTTTTCTTTTTATACAGCCCTAGCTGTACTACAGAGAGGAGAAGCAGGTCAATCCCATTTTCAGGAGAAAAGAGAAAGTCTCAGTTAGTCAGTTACTTTCTTCTTTCGTCTCTGGCCTTTCTACTCTTGCTTAAATGGGGAAGGAGTAAGGAGTTCTGCCCAAAGCAGTTGAGCTTGCACCAAAGGCCATCCCGTGGCAGTAGTGTCCTAGGAGCAAACAGGGCACATCCCCTCATCAGCCACCACATCCCTACTTATTCCTCCAAAGGAGAAGGAGCTATCCTGGAAAATTCAGAGCATGCAAAGGATGCTGAACATTCCATTCCCCTTACCTGTGCTCCTTTTCTGCCTTTACCTGGGGCTGGTTCCCCCTCTCACAAAGATTTCTCTTCCATGGTGAAGAGCAAGCACAGCCCTTTTATTAAACATTCAGGGGCACATTGACATATTTCTTGTAAAACCAGCAACCACTCATGTTGCATAGTTAAGAGTGATTAATTTTACAAGATACACAACAAAATGCACTCGATAAGGTGCACACAGAGAGTGCACTCACAGTGCTTACTAATGGGCACTCAGTAATGTGCATTCACTCAGCCTGTGCACTTAGAAACTTTAATAATTCATAATAAGCCTTCACAAGAAGTATAAAACATGTCTGCCCAGAATAGTCATCAGTAATACTTGTTGGTGCTCCAGCAGACTTTGATACATTGTCTTAGCATTAGCTTGTAGAAGTCAATGTACCTTTACATCCCATCAATCTTTAATTAAAAACAAAAAAATAAAACCCTTTGCTAATAAATTTGCAAGCCTGTATATTTGATGGGCTGATAGTAAGTTTCAAATATATTGCCACAGTATCACTTTTGGAAATTTATAGTTTCTGAACATTTAATTCTTGGATAGATATATATGAGTTTTTAATTATTTTTCTTACTCCGTATCAGATTTTCTATGGACACCTCAACAATATTTTTACATTCCTTCCTTTTCTCTTTTCCTCAGATTTCTCTGAGACTCAGGTTTGGCTTGAGAGATTTAACTCTTACGTTTGAACAATGTGCAAGCACAGAGTTACAAGGTGCCAACCTATACAAATTCAACACAGTAAAGTAAAAAGTAAATCTAAAAAGAACTCCATCCATATGATTATTAGCTCTGTAAAAAAAGTCACATGTTAACTTAAATCCATGCTGCCACAGAAGGGAAATAATGTCATGCATTAACCTTAGTCCTGTTTGTAAATAGTGAGCATGTTTACCCCTACAGTTGCTTATTATTGATGGCCAGCAGCTAAGAAGTGACCCAGCTACTGTGATGGATGAAGTGCAGAAGTTTCTTGGAGTGTCTCCTCATTATAACTACTCTGAAGCTCTAACGTGAGTGTTCCTTTATTATCTGCCTTATGGGATCAGGGTGTACATCCCCTTCTGCCAAAACCACTTGATCATTAATTAACAACAAACAAAAAAACCCCAACATTCCAACAATGATAACTTTTAGAATCATAATTTTGCAAAGCTTGGGATTTTCTTAAATTATGTTTAATAATCATCCAGTTTCCCCTTAACTTTCATACAGGTAATAATTGCATACATTTCCACATGCAAACTCTGCTTTGCACAACGTGCAGAACAAATGACTGCACAGTGGTTTGCATTAGATGTGGAACAAGAGCCCACATTCATGCAAAACCTGTGTGCTAAGTGTGGGTGTTTGATCAGAGATGCCCAGGACTTCTTTTCTCAGGATACCTTGCTTTGCTTCTGTCGCTGTTTTGTTTAGAACATGTGCTTGGATGATGTGAGTACTGCATGTACGAGCTCAGCACACATTTGCACATCAGACTCTTGAACCTTATGGCAGGGTCTAGAAGCTGAAGGCCACTTGGTATCAAATGTGAAAAGTTTGGCTTAAGCATTTTTTATCACATTCCTATAGGAGTCTAACAAGAGGCTCTCAGTAGGATAAGAATCATCTGCTCACATGATTTCTTTGATTGTTTGCTTTTAATGTGGAACAAATATATCATGCCCTACTCCCATTTTTACATATGGTCGAGCCAATTCTGCCAACCTTTTATCTAGCAGTAGCCAGACACATGCCATAGAAGAATTTAAAGTTACTAATAGTAGGTCCCTAAGTTGGAAGTGCCAGGCTCAAGCGCAGCACCTGGAGCCTCAGAAGAAGCTCATGTTTGCCTATGAAACCCAAAATCCTCAGAGTGAGCAGCCTGACTGTTCATGGCCTAGGTACAAAAATGCAGGTGCTCTCCAGAAGCCCAAATTAAATTTAAGGAAAGCCCTTTGATTGAATTCCCACAGCCTTTGGTTCAGATCTAGAGACGGCAGCTGTGATGAGCCCAAATCACAATTCTCATTACCCAAAGAGGGGAGCTTTCCCCATGAAAGAGGACGAACAGCCTGAGTGCCACTCTCTGACATATCTCAATTCTCTGCAGGAAGGCAGGGATGGGAGTGTGCTGAATTAATCTCTTAATCTGGCAGAAAATTGTAAGAAGCTTTTGCACTGAGCCTCTGCGTGTGAGGAGCATCATCTCATTACAGAGCTGGGCTGGGGGAGCCCTGGCACATCTGTGGGCTGAGAAGCCTGGCACTGCTATGAAGGTTTTACCAAGTCACTGTGCAACCAGAAAGTACAAGCCTGCATGTGGGGTGGGAAGTAGAAAAAAGCCTGTACCTTACCTCTGATGCAGCCTGGTACCAGGAAAACTGCAGGAAAATGAGACCATGGAATTTCCACCTACCCCACACTGCCTGTGCTTTGCTTTTGATTATTCTTTAATGTTTCCTCCACTGGGAGGGTTATGGTTATTTATATAATAGGTACAAAGTGAGAGTTGAGTGCTTGTTGTTCTTTGGGTCTTAAGAATGTTGCTCTGCCAAAATCTTTTTGCGAAAGGAAAAACTTTGGATTTCAGAAGGTAATTTTTTAAGTCATTGGTTCCTGAAGTGGATGAGATGGAGGAGGAGTTTGAAAACACTGATGTTTGAACAACTGCTGCCACACATTTGCAGTGCCTTCTGCTAGGTTTTCAAAAAAACACACCCACATACATATATCTTCCTTTCTGCAACTAAATTAAAGCCAGTGGAGTCACAAACCAGGAAAAAAATTTGGCCTCTCATATTTGTTTGGACAGGAAAAATGGATTGTAAACAGATCTATAAAATAATGCAATCACTGTTTAGAGGCATTGAGAATGCAAATGTGCTGTGGAAGCACAGACTTCTGTACCGATTTAGGATGGAAGAGAAAAATGCATTAAAGAATGTGGTTGCTTTATGGCAGGGCTGTCAAAGTAAAAAAGATTGCACAGGATCGTTCCTAGTCATTACTGCCTAATAACTGTACACCACACATTTTTAAAGTAGTCACAAAGCAGCCTAAGGACCCAGTCCTGCAAACACTAGTGAGCAACAAGTTCATCACCCTGAGTAATTACATGAACCTTTTGCAAGAGAGTAAAATCAACTCAGTCAGAAGGAAGGTACTAATCAGAGCCATGGAAAGAGAGCAGAGGGGAGGCAGAGTCAGGGCTCAGGCATCTAGAGAGAAATACATATCACGCTGGGTTAGTAAAAGCCACAGCTGAGACAGGCAACTAGCTTGTCACTTCTGACACACATTGCTAAACAGGACCTCGACTCAGACAAGATATAAGGAAGAAGTCTTTTACATTGAGGGTGGTGAGACACTGGCACAGAGAGAGGCTGTAAAAGCCCCATCTCTGGAAACATTCCAGGTCAGGTTGTCTGGGGCTCTGAGCAACCTGATCTAGTTGAAGATGTCCCTGTTGGGTGTTGGACTAGATGACCTTAAACTGTCCCTTCCAACACAAACCATTCAATGATTCTATGACCTGCACTTTGTGAAAACAAAGCAGGAAAATCAGCTGTTGTTCAAGGCTTTTATGCATAATACTATCAATAGAAAGACAATGAGATCCCCACACAAAGTCCTAGGAGAGGGAAACCAGTCAATGGCCTTCAAGAAGTTTTGACCATGGCACTGAAGAGATGTTTCCCACCTCTCCCCCTCCCACTTGTTTTCATGTGGGGTGACCAAGGCTTAAATTTTTTTAAGTATCTGAACGTAATGAGAAGAAATCTAGGATACATGAGAATAAAGTTACAAAAGACTTCTCCTTTCAGTCATTGGCTGGCCTCTCAGAGGACATTTCCTTCATTTTCATTTGCGTGAACAACAGGAATAAAAGTAAAAGTAAGGACTGGGGGAATGTGCTTAAGTAAATTCAGCTTGAGCTGTCTTACCCTGTTTTCTCCTACCCAAATTTGCATATTCTCTTAATAATGTTCAATATGTTCCTTCTGAGGCAGAAATATTGTTTCAGGCATAGTTTTGCAGTTTTCCTTTTACCCAGCACACTATATTGCTGCTTCTCTTGGGAAATCAGTGCAAGCCAGCTCAAGCACTTCACCAGATGGAAAAGGCCACAGCAGAAAGGAATCCTTCATCAGTATATCTGTTAAATCAATGATTTATCTATTTTTAATTGATACAGCTACAGAGACAATTTAGGAAACAAGGGCCAGGCCTGCAATAATAGAGTAGGCAAGAAAAAAAAAAATGTGAAGAAGGTTCACCCTTCTCCAGAAATTAGTTCACTTATGTACAGCAGCAAATTGGAGGTGCACCCATGTTGTACGAATAGACCCAGGGCAAAAAGGTAATCTGTAACTAATTAACTCCGTGTTCCAGCCAGTTATACTTCCTCCTTTCCCAACATCTGCTGAATAGCAGAAATGCAAACCTTTTCAATGTTTTATGCATACTGCAAGTCCCATAGCAATAAATTCAAACCTTAACGCTGCGTGTTGTTCATTCCTTAGTGAGTACGTGCTTTAAAGTCTTAATCTAAAATTCCTATCTCTTTGAATTTCAGACATCAAAATCAAATTGCGTATTTCAGAGAAGACTGCTAAGACAGTGTTTATGCTATAATGCCATCCTTGGAATGAAAATGATATTTAGATCTAATGATATGGAACAACCAGCTTCTCAGGTGCAGCTAAATTATCAACAAGCAACCAGCAGTTCTTTCAGTAGACCTGAACGCTCCTTATTTCACTCAAAAATCAACATAAAACATTTCAATATTGTATTTCTTACCGGTTTGTAGTCATGCGACAATCAGACACTTTTCTGTACACACTCAGGGATTGAGTCCATGCCTGTTGAAGTCAGCAATTCAATCTGCTTGCCCTTTTTAAACCTTCTCACCTTGACAGTGCTGACCTACAACAGCATCAGTTCCAACTGACCATGATAGAGAGCTCTTCTCAAGCACAGCTGATGATGTCCTTGACAATATAGCTCATCTAATCCCAGGAAAAGAGATGATTAACAATTTTTTCCACCAAAACCTCCTTTGTCATTTGATCAAAACATCAGCATCTCACAAGGATACAGGGAGCAGTTTGACATAAATAAAATATCTGAACAAAACCAGACAATAAAATACGAGTCACGGCCTGGAGTGGAGCTAGCTGAGATCATAGAGACTGAGGCTCAGGACCTTGACTGGTATGGAATCATCAAATGCTTTTGGTTGGAAGGGACTTTTAAAGGTCATCCAATCCAACCCCCCTGCAGTGAGCAGGGACATATTTAACTAGATCACATTGCTCACAGCTCCATCCAATCCTTGTACCCTAATACGCTGGACAAATACAATAAAAATTAGCAGGGTTGGAAGGAAAAAAAGCAGCAAAAACACGATGTGAAAATCTTCTTGCCTTGAGCCATTCTCAAAGGCAAATTTGTGGAAAAAATAAATACCCATTGCTTTCACAAGACAGGAAAGCTGTTTCCCATTCTGTCCTCAGTATTTCAGTCATCTAGAGAGATATGTGCAGCAGTAACACTAATGTGTTAGTAGTTGGGAGATACTTCTATAGTAAGGTCTTCAAAAAAAATATAATCCTCTCTAGGTTTGATCCTCAGAAAGGCTTTTGGTGCCAGCTATTGGAAGGAGGAAAAACAAAGTGCCTGGGAAAAAGCAAAGGTCGAAAATACCCACCAATGGACCAAGAGGTAAGAGTTTTCCAGAGCTGACATTATTTAATATTGTATTTGTGCTTGACTCCTAAAATAAACACAGATTTCTTTTTTTTTTCCCCACTAGCTTGATATTTTTAAAAACCATAAACTTGTAATGAGCTTTGAATGGCAGGAGACTAATTGTCACCCCTTAAGAGTGCCTTCTGGGAGCAGTGCATCGCTCTCAGGTGGGAGAACCTGCCAGACTCTGCCATCAGGTGGGTTTCCTTCTTTAACTGTTGCTCTTTTCTTTTCAGTCTCGAGCATTTCTATCAAGCTACTACAGAGACCACAACGTGGAATTATCCAAGCTGCTGCACAGGCTGGGGCAGCCTCTGCCCTCATGGCTGAGACAGGAGCTGCAGAAGGTCAGGTAGCACAGAAGGATGGGGACTCAAACAAGGACCATTTCCTTCACCGTCAAACCCCTTGCTTCTCCGACTCACTTGTGATCGTCAGTAGAGGACCTCATGAGCAGCACTCTTTCTATTAAACAAAACCCCAAACAACAAATTCCACAAAAGAATAAAAAACTCAAGCCCAACACACTGACAGTTATTAGCATTGGCCCTTTTTGTCAGCTTCCAGGAAATAATACAGAGCTACGTGGCTTTATTCTTTACCCAGACTGGGATTCATACCTAGCCTAGTTCCTCTGTTCACCAGGAAGTACCAGAAACTGTATGTAGGACAGATTGACTTCAGTGTACATGACAAACTGTGGTCTGGCAGGACATGAGCAAAGGATGGGAACTTCTCTCGCTGGACTGTGAGGTTGGTCAATCCAATGTTTTTGCTGGTTTCCCCCCCCCAACCCTGCAAGTTTTCTGATCATTCTTTTGGAGGATATTCAGCACTTTGCAGTTGGGATCCCTAATGGTTATGATAGATATAGTATCAATGCACCATCGTTGCTTTCTCCACGGAAAGATGTGGGCTAAATCCTTACCTAACCTACTTCCCTGGGATTTCTGTAATAACTGATGCCAGCCTGTGCCCTTTCTTCTGTTGGGGTTTGTTTGTTTTTTATCACAAGATATATCCTGATTTACTGGAGCCATGTGGGCTGTTGAGGTACAAAGCAGTGAGCTGGCCTTCCTCCCAGATCTTGGTGAAATCAACTGCCTGTCTTTTGAATGTGGCTACTTTGCCACCCTGATCAGATTTTCCATCACATCTGCTGGGTTCTTACAGCAGCTGTGACACAGCTCCAAGATGCGAAATAATATCAAATATTTTGTCATAATGTCATAGGACTCCTTAAAACACTATCAAAGCCTTTAAAAATCTAAGCAGGCCATGCAAGCAGTACACTGACAATAACCTAATATTGACAGTTTTGCTCCTCTCTGGAAAGCAATGTTCTTGCTCTGAAGCCTTCCAAGTAAGAGATTGGGTTAATTATTTAAGGTTAGCCATTGACATGCCCAACCCCACCAGCACTGCATAAGCCTGCTCACACAAGGATGTACACGAACACACAGGAAAGCCTGAAAGACAAGCAAGGCAGTCTCATGTTTGCTTTTAAATATTCAAATGGGATTCATCACACCTAAGTGAGACATCTACTTGATTTTATAGGTGATGAAGGGAAATAGCTCTTCTAGGACACCATTCATCTCAACACAAAGCAGACTCCTTAAATGAGCGAGATTAATCTTGCTTCTTCCTCTCTATTGATTGAAAAAGGACAATAGACAACTTGTTCAGAGGAAGTGCTCAGCTCTATAGGTCTAAAATTAGGTGAGCTGAAAAGAAAATGGTATTTTACAGCTATAGTTGCTGAGGAAGAGAGGGAGCTAGGAGGGTCTGAAGGTTTTGATTTTGTTTTGTTTTGCTAAAATAATTTTTCTAGTTGTTATATTTCAACCAGAAAGACTCTTCAAAATGAGCTAGGGCAAACTGTTTTATGTTGGGTTTTTTGGGGGCTTTTTTTTTTTTTGCAGAGGCAGGGAGAGAACATCAGTTACATACTTTTTGCAGGAGTTTTGGATAAGTAAAGGCTTGGTCAGAGAAGAATATCTAACTCAACGATTAGGTAAGATTTTAGCTGTTAAAATGCATTAGAATTGGCTCATCGTTAATTAAAAGATGACTTCATAACATCTTGATTAAAAGCTAAATAAACATGAAATTGGTTTCAGGAGGTTTTCAAGGAAATGAGACAACTGCCATCAAATCTGGAAAATTATTTCCTGTTCTCAGGTTTTCATTTAGAAAAAGAAGAATTAGGTCTTTCCAGCTCTCAGCTCAGTAATATCCTCATGTTCTTAAAACACACTGGATATTTTTATACCTCATTATTTTTGAGTTTGAATGGGCATCCCATTTCCAAGAGATCTCATGTTCCATTGAAAACTGACATTTGAATTGACTTCATTATGTGTCATATAAAGATGAAATAACAGTATTTCAAAGTTTCATTCCTTCCACTTGTAACAAGACCCATCAACACAGAATTTCTCTGGACCACTGTGTTATAGAGGAGCCTTTGTGAAGTAGCTATAAATGATCTCAATTTCTTTTAAGCCTTTCATAACACTGACCATGTAATTGTTGGGATTCTTAAAGACCAACAAAACAAATGCAATAAAAATGAAACATTTATTCATGGCAAGAGGGCTGTAGCTGGGACAGATAATGCTTGCCCTTCTTCCCTATTCACACACTACAGGATTCATCTCCACAATCCCTCCATGTGGTGCAGGCTGTAAATCAATAGGAGTTTTACATACTGGAGAACTGCAGCTGCAGTTTTCTCCCATTCCCCTGGAAATATGGATTGCTGCAGAGGTTTGAAGGAGCCTTACTGCACTGAGGACCTGACCTACTGCCCATGGTGACCAGTGGGACGCTTCCTTTTAATTCCAGTAGGCCCCAGTTAGCTCCCAAAAGCTGGTTTCGTAAGGCACAATCTGTGTGGTTCAAGCAGCACATATCCTTAATCACTGCTAGAAACCCATCACTATTACTAGTGGTGATTTCTTCCCCCCACCTCTCTCAGACAGTGCTCTGCCATGGTTGGAGCTGCAAGCCATCCCCCACCTCCCCCATGGGGCTGCCCCACTTCTGGTCTCACCCTACCAGGTGGGTCCCTCTCTGCTCCATCCCCCACCTCACTAGCTAGGAGAAATAGAAAACCCCACATGCCAGACACGGGTGTCAGGCTTTATGACAACACATTTGATGATTAAAGCAGCATTTTGGCCCTTAGAAAACTGAGCTTGTATAATCGAGGTTGTCTTTGAGTGAGAAGCAATCAGAACAGAATCCAAAATCTTCTAAATTATGCATTGACCTCTCAAGGTCTAAAATAAAGATCCTGGATTAACTGCTCATATGTGTTTTCTAATAAAACAAATTTCCTCTCTGATAGGGAATCAGACTGCTGAGTGTCCCCAAAACAAATTAAGATGGCAGAATTATAAACTCTTGGGGGAGGAAAATGTTGCGTAATGAAAGCACTGATGAGTCCAGACTCTCTGATGTGATAATAAAGCAGTGGGGACATGCCCTGAATACAAAAGCAGAAGCTGAATTTTTCTCCTCTTCCTTTCCCCTGCTCCTTTTCCTTCCCATTCCTGTTAAACTTTGAGCCAGCATAGCGTAGCTGAGAAGCACACAACAGGCAGAACCCATGCGATGGAGGAACATTATTCATCTCCAGAATGATCAGCCAAGAATAAATTGGGTGCAGGATGTTCATTTCCCCTAAGCTGGGCCACCCTAAAGCTGGACATCAAGTCCAAACTGGGCATTTAGTTTCCATTATGTTTATAATGGGTTTAGAATTGATGTTTGTAATAGGTGTGTGGGCACTTGACAGCTGTGTAAAACAAGCACAACACAGGTATATAAATCAGCACAAACTAAGGGTCTAATTTTATCGCAGGTAAGTAAGTTCTCTGCTGGTGTCAGGAGAAGGTCTCTTTGCACATGCAATTGAGCTTTGCCATTTTAGTTCTTGGCCTGCAGTGCCATCTCTCTCTTACCAATAGATACTCTTTGTCTTCACGAGCTGAAATCTCACATGATCACCTCACTATAGTTTTCCTCATCAATATCAGACTGTGAAACTCAGCTTTAACAGTTAGTCTGTCCATTATTATATTAGTTCATACATCTCTGCCAGGAACAGCTGCTTCAGAGACTTCTTTTTATTTAAGTATATGTTCTTGTGATAGGAATTTTCCTGTCAGACAACATTTCTTACATTGTCTTTATTTTCTCTTTTTTCCTTCCAGTTCATTCTTTTAGCATGACTGCGAAGGTGTGGACCTGTCTATGGATTCGATTCTTCCATCACTATCCTATCTAGAAAAACTACCAAAAATAAATAAGGATTTGCAAGTGACACAGATTCTGAAGTGTTCAGTGCTACAGTGACTGGAAAACTTTTATAAGACTTAAAATCATTTCTGTAGTATTTCAAAACAAAAGACATCCTCTTGATAGAGCTAAGGAAAAACTTCACTCTCTTGCCCAAGCTCGCTTTTTTATTCTTTTCTTTTTCTTTCCCCTTCCACGTGGTGACAGCAAATCCAGTTGAAGAAATACTTTGTGTTGAAGGAATCAGAATAAATTTTGATCACTCAAAGCATTTCTGTTGAGGGGGGTGAGGGAGGTCAAAGTCTGTATTTGCTGGAATTGTTTTACAATTTGATGTACACACACTTGATTATTGGTTCTTCTCACTGCCACAGAATAAACACTTCTGATGGTGTATTATAGAGAGCATTTTTCTTCTTTGCTTAAATCCTCTTCCCTATTTTCCAAGCCAAAATTGGCTCTTCAATAACCTCTGCCACATATTTCACGTCGTGCACTGACTCAGCTTCTCCTCAAGGCTCTCCCCCGTCCTTGACACAACAGCCCTGACACTGGGGGATTTACAGTGCACTGGCAGTGCCATCGACCTTGTCCCCTGCAGCCCTCCTCCTCCTCCTCTTAGGCAGGGAACAGTAACTCAGGCGAGCCTGACCCTTATATTTGTTATGTTGTGTAACACACATTTATGGCCCTGCCTTTCCTAAGTATTTCCTGCCTGCACTCAGTGAGAGATGTGGATATTTGGACAGCCCTAGGTAAGCTCTTCCTCTAATTACCATACCAGCATTTTTCTCTGTTTGAAGAATCTTAAAGTTCCTGATTTCAGCTGATGCAAATTGCCTTGAAGGTGCTTCAAACTGTGCACTCAGAATTACAAGCTACTGATATTTTTTCTCTCTAAAATATCATAACGCTTCTACTTTTCATTATAAAATATTCATTTGTTTTACAGGTCTATGTCAGAATGAGGTTAAATCATATCAGAGACAAGGATTCTTAGTACAAACCTTACAGAATAGCAAATTACACCTCCCTAGAGCTTCTGTCGTTAAGCAAATTAGAAATGATTTTGCAGACATCTTAATACCAGTTTTGGCTTCTCTCCAGATCTGCTTGATCCTTTCAGACAAGGGAAACATGGTAGGTAAAGCTTTCAAAATATTTTAGGACTTTGTCTGCTTTCAGGTTTGGTTTGGTGGTTTTTGTTTGTTTGGGTGGTTTTTTTTCTTTGTTTTTGTGTTTTTAAAAGAAAAAAGACTTGTAGGGCCTTAGAAACTGAAAAGCAATCAGCTTTCTATCAGAATTATTAGTGGAGTCAGGCAGACAAGCACTTCTATAAGCCCTCATAGACATTTCCCTTTCTGCTGCTTTGGATCCCAAATGTCTTTATACATCTCAATGAAGAGATTACTAAAAAAAATATATATATATATAAATATAGCCAATTGTTTCCTGTCACTCACAGATCTGTCCTTTCTTGGCCACACTTGTATTTCCTTCGTAGTCCCTGGGTGGGGAAGGAAGCCATGTGGAAGTCATGGCTGAAACCTGCCAGTGAACCTGCAAGTTTCCTGCCTAAAACAGACATTTTTCCAGGCTCACCTGAGTTTCCTACCCTGAGTCTTACTTAGGACAGTGGAGTTCTTCCAAAAAATTACCACTTTTATTAAATGCATTAAGGTTTGCATTTTCCCTTATAGCTTCTGAATCATAAACCTGGAAGCACTAGATAAACCTCTGAGCTCATCCCTTTGAGAAAACAGCTTTTTCTGCAAGCAGTTTGTGAGAGGAGAGGAAGACCACTTTCTCATGCATGTAAATATCCAAATTTCAGTTACAAATTGATTTATCTACTTAGTGAAATGAATTCTATATGTAACTTATGCTCATATTTCCGTTCATGAAGAATTAAAGACTTTCTAAGGAAACCAGATTGATATTTGCATTTTGGTCAGCTGTAGTTGTTGGGTGGGGAGAAAAATATTTCAAATATCTAAATAAACCCATATTTGCCACTTTGGGTCTACTAAGTAGTTTGTCCTGATAGAGATAACTCTAACCAAACATGGGCTAGTTTTCTAGTGCTCCTATTTCTTTAGGAATAGAAATGTGATGTGTCAATACACAAAGCTGTTTTCATCACAGAAGGTCAACTAACTTTATGAGCTGGTAGCCAGAATCATCCTGGGTTTATTTCAGAGGTTATTTCATCCAGAGGAAGGTCAGCAGTGGATGGAGTGGGATTCCTTAATCTAACTAACAATTCCATAAAATCTATGGGGGTTGAAAAATGCACTTTAAAATTTGGGAGATAATTGCATGCCATTCAATTGACTTTGTACTTGCTGCTTTCTTAACTCTGGTGTATGCTCTGCTGTCTTGCAGAACTTATCTCTAAGACACATTCCCTGCTGGGTAATTTAACTTCCCTTCCTAGTATGATCTGAACTACAAGAAAGAGCAGGATATATAAGGGGGTGAGTTTTTACAGAATCTACTCTGAGGCAGATATTTATTTACAGACTTTTCCTCAAATATTTTTTATTCACTGTTTGCCTTGGCCAGGGAATTATTTCAGTATTAATCTGCACACCCTACAAAGACACACAATTCCCACTAGCATCAATGACAATTAAATATTTTCATGAAGGGCAGAATAAACCCACCACTGGAAAATGTTTTTAATGGCATTGTAGCTATAGCACATCTTCCTGCAGTGCTTCGTGTAATCACACCAAATAAGCAAAGAAAAATTGTTGTGCAATGTGGAGTGTTTAAAATTTCATAAAGGATCTGGTTAAAAAAGAAGCAAAAATATCATCTTTCTCATACCACATTATGACTAGGAACTGAAGTAATCCAGTGATTTTATTGATATGAAATTACCCATGCATCACATAGCTGGAGAAATGTTCAGATCGAGATCCAAAGCCAAAATCTCTGTTGCTAGTGTGCAGGGAACTTGTGCTTTCCAGCAGCATGAGGCAGATCTAAAACAGCACACCACAAACTCATGGTTTAGGAGGTCCAATACATAGTGCCCTGGCTATATTTGGCAGTCTATGTCTTGGTTACCAAGTGATTACCTCCATACAGTACCCAAACTTAAGTCACCAGAGGGGTTTTCCAATGCTCATGTCTAAATCCATGGACTACAGGTGGATCCCCTTCTGTAAGGGGACTTTAGATCTGCTCCACAGGCTTGGAAATGAGAATAAAAGCATACCAGGTCTCTGAGAGTTATGACATCTACTGTTGCATGACATTTCTATACTGCACCTGGCAATAAAAAACAATGTGAACTGAAGCAATGGCTGTTTTTACACAAGAAAATAGAGATACATATTGAAATAGGCTTCACTTGTATTTGTTTTCATATGGTTATACAGTATACTGTAACCTGCTTCCCCTCCAGTCCTTCTTACCTATCCACCCCTCTTGGGGCTACTTCTCATCAAGACCTACTATTTTACTTGTAAATTTCAATACCAACTGAGTTTTTTTCTGTCCTAATTTCTTTTGCCTCTAGGTTTCACAGAGGAAAAAAATGCAAGTCTTCCAAGTAAGCATCATCTTTCATTTCCTAAACCATACTCCCTTTAATTACTTTTAAATATCCTAGCTAATTAAAGCAACATGTGCTAGAGGCATGCTGAGGTTTTCATCAATGTTGCTAGCTTTTCTGCATTATTCCCACACTTTTTTTTGGTTGTTCAGATGCCCAGTACCAACTCAGGGAAGCTACTCAGATATAAAGCAAGTCAGAGTTGAATGGCACCACGTCTAAATCTGCCATCATTAAGTTGGGAGCTGCAGTTAGGTTATAAATTGTTGTTTTAAGCAGGAAGAACATATCCATGGATCCCAGTTCATCCTCAGCAGACTTTGGCTACTTCCAGTAACTGCCACACAGAACATACTAAAATTTGTCAGCTGCTTGGAAAAGGAGAGAGTTGAGCCTGAGGACTTAATTCCCTTCAATCTCCTTAAAAGATATGACCCAATACCTCAATATAAAAAACATTGCCATCTTAGGAAGATACAAGGAGGTTCTCCAAAGCAGCTGGACAACTAAAACAGACAAGCACATCAGTGCAACACTAAAACCCATTTTTTCAAAGGTCAGATGCATAGACAGGAAGCCACCTCTTTTTTTTCCCCTCCATGTTAGAAGATCTGGCTGCAAAAGAAATATTTCAAGGCTTGCATGGATCACTGTGGGAAGCTATAGTGTAAGTGCTATACCACAGACCATATTGTCATGGTCTTTGTAAAGCTCATTTCACAAGAAGCAATTTCCCCCACACACAGGAGACAAGCTGAGATACAAGGTTTTGATAGATTTGTTTTATATTAGTGACATCTTGCAACTGTGGTTTTGCTCTGGGTTGGGAAACATCTGTACAGTGGAGAATGTTTACAGCCACAGGAGCCTGCTCTCAGCAGCTGAAGGTTTTAGTGCAGATCCTAAATCACCACATCTGCAGTGCTGCAGATGGGTTTTTTTCAGAATAGTTCTGTATTTTCATAAACCCCAGGTACTTCTACTTGACTCTCTACTACTTCATGTAATGGAGCAAACTTTAACTGTGTTTAGAAAGACCTCACTGGCTTCATAGCTCTGACTTGTCAGAAAACTAGAGCTATTAAAAATTGTCAGAAAACTACCTGTTGTGAGATTGATCACCCTTTTCTCTGCAGTCAGTTGCTGATACACCTGCACATGGATCTGTTCCTGCTATTTTCATGTCAGTCATTATGCTCTTCCCTTTTAAATGAGAAATGAATTTTTGTCCCCCTTCAGAAAGACACACACACCCCCCCCGGGGAATTAACCTCTGAGGAGAATGAAGTGAAGCATTTACTGGCAGCCTACTCTTTGCTCTCTAGTTCCATGTCTTCCATAAGACATCATTTGACAAAATACCAAGTACTAAAGTAGAAATATCCTTTGCAGACTTGTCTTTCCCAGGGACCTATTTAATAATGGCACATTAAACAGATTTTTATTTTACTCATTAAACAAGAAGAATTCTGGACACTTACCAGTGACACAATGAAGACATTATAAAATTTAGTAATGTGCAATCAAACTGCTTTTATAAATGCCTAACTTTAAGTACATCCATTTTCTGTTTTTCTCCCAGTAATAGGTTTTGCACTTTTGCACCTTCAATTACAAAGCTTAGAGCCAATTTAAAATTACTCATTTGACCACAGATAATTCCATTTCAGTTTGGCTGCCTTTTTCTTTTGCCATCTGTTGATTAATTATCTTAATAATTTATTCCTTCATAGCTCTGTTGTTTTTCCAGTAAAAGACAAGTTGAATTCTGGGTCAAATGATACCCAGCCTTCTTCTGCATAATACAAGGGCAAAGGGAAATACTAAAGTTTTATGTGTCTGGATTACAGAAATCTTTCCCACAACACAGTCCTAAGGCTGAGCACTGCAGGAGAACCTCTTCTCACACCTGAGTAGGAAAGCTACAAGATACAGTTTGGACTAGTCACTTCCTTTGCTGTGTTGCTAATAATCATCACCATAGTTAGAGATATGTTGATGAACAGGAGACCATAATATCAGCAGAAAGGTTTAGAAAACCATAATGAATAGGAAATGACTAACACATCCTGAAACAGAAAGCACTTCATGGAGAGAGGATTTTGTCAATGGTAAAGAAAACCATGCCCAGCTGACAGACCTGATACGTGTGGCACATCCCAAATAAAAAAGCATATTCAAATTTATCCTCACAGCAAACAGGCTTTATGAGCTTTGTTAGAGGGTTAGGCCTGTGTCTAATTTAAGAGGTTAGTGCAATGTATTATTTTAGCAAGTGAGAGAAGAAAATTGGTGGCAGCATGAAGTAGGACTCCTCAACAAAGGAAATATAGTGACAGACAAGTTGTCTGTCTTATGTTAAGAGGCACTTTTGCAGGATCAGAGGAGCAATTGCTGTGTTTAAATACTCACTAAATGTTTTAGCAGTGTTGGGGAAGGGAGCTGCTTTCAGACACAAGCCAGCCTGTTGGAAGCAAAACCACCTGGGCAGACATTCACTGGGGATTTCCACTGCTGTGGGAGCTCCTGGGGTCCACTGAATGCATCACCTGCAGACAAGGGACAGCCCTGGACATACTGACCCATCTGACAGCTTACAAGAGAGTCTTTCTGCCTGTAGACTTCCTAGGAAAGCTAAAGCTAGTTTTCTCCAGCAAACTCCACTCCTTCCAGTGTGAAGGCTAGGCTATGTATGCCCCACTTTAATTAGCTGAATGAATTGCACTGTCACTTGTCAGCATCCCAAAATAATAAAAAACTGTGGGAATCCAAATCTGATTTCAAAAATGCTTCTCTGAAGCTGGAATCATTCAGGGTATAAAAACATAATCCTATTATGGTGGCAGAGTTTAAACACTTTCCCTTATCCACCAGAGCAATGATCACATCCCTGCAGCACAGCTGTTGGACTGGGCTGCAAATGCTTTGGAAGAACCTCCTGAAAACTTGGAGGAAGCTCCTGAAAACCCAGCCATGTGGCTGTGGATACAGCTGGGGCAGAGGAGGACCATATCCGATCTGCACTTCAAGCACCACAGGAAGGAGAATTTAGGGATCAAAGGAAAAAGCCACATTAATCTCAAAAATCCCAAATCATTGCTTCAGGAATAAGCAGCGTAATGCCCTAAAATCCTTTGGCTGATCCCAAGAAGCCAGGACGACTCAAGGGTCTTAAGTCATAGACTATGTAGGAAAACCCACTCCAAGGAATAAACCTGAATGGAATAAAACTGCAATAAGGTGATTAGAACTAAAAATAACTGCATGTACTTGGGAAACTTTAAAGAATTTTCTCAACTGTCTCAGCTGAAAGAGAAGTTAGAGACACAGACCCCAAAGTCAGATATTGCTACTCAAAGCAGTTGCCAACTCAAAATGCAATGATACATAGAAAGCCAAAAGTACATTTTCTCTGCTTTGTCTCCTTACAGCATTTTGTATTGATGGGTAGTGCAAGAACCACATTTTAATCATATCATTAACATTCTAGAACACTATCTAGCACACAGCTCTGATAAAACATTTTTTTTGAAGTGGCCTGAACTACTTATTACACTGCATTAACTATTATTTTCCTGAAGACAGAATTCTAATCATTTTAGTATGAGTTTGTGAGATAAATTAAAAAAAAACCACCTCTCTCTTAATTCCACAGGCTCTTTCCCATGGAATATTGGCTGGGCAAAACCATTGTGAATGGTGCACTTACAAGACACAAGAATCAAATACTTGACCAATTTCACCTCCATTTAATGCCATGGATTTTGTAACATCATATTATGTAGCATGGGTCATAATCAATATTTTCCATAAAGCACTGAATTTTGGCACCAGGCAATATTTTTCCTTCCTGTAAATCTATTTGAGTGTAATGACACAAATTTCTGTTTCTGAAATTGTGGTTTTCTTGTCCACTGAGGTATGCTGCATTCAGCAGAAATACCAAACACTTTCTGTTTCTCCCACCCCAGCACAGAGACCTCTCAATAACACAACACTGGTTTGGACACAGCAGTTCTTTCACTTGTCCAGATATTGGGTTTTTTTCTTATTCTCACAGTGCTTTTACTGCTTTATGTGAAGTCCAGCAGCCCTGCCCTTCTCTCCCAGGCACTCAGCTCTCCAAAAAGGGTCAAGTGCTGCTGCTTCTTCCACTCCTGCTAACAAAGCTGCTCTCACAGTGACAAAAAAGGTCAAACTTTCATCACTAATCATGCAATGCTACTATTAAAAGGAAAAGCAGAAGTGGTGAAAGCTTTGCCAAGACATTAGCTAGAATTTAGTCAAATTTAGCTAGAAATTAGCACGGAATTCAACTTTTTCTTTCTTTGCATCTCTAAATATCTTGCAAATGTTTAACAGCAGATTTCCAGAATAACCTTTCCCTAGACTTGTGATGAAGATTTATTTGTACAAGGGAAGAACAGAAACTGGGATAAAGATATTTTTGCTCCCACAAAACAAAACTGAGGAGCCAAAGCCCAAGCTGGCCCTGTGTGCATGTGCAGGAGGAGCTTGCAGGCATACCAAACTTTTCAAAAGTTGGGTTCCCTTAAGATGCCTAAAAACATACAACTCAAGAAAGCTGAACATCATCTAAGTCTCATCATGTGCTGTGAGTAAACAACTTTCAAGATGTTCTGATGGTGTCCATATCATAGTATAATGACATCAGCCAGTAATGGTATACAAAGAAATAGGCAATAGATGGGATGATGATATTTACAGAAAGAAAATGAGGAAAAAAGGAGTGATGAAGATGAGTACCATGGCAATATGCTCTGTTAAAAGGATATGTCAGAGGAAAACTTGAGTCCTCAACTAGTGTAGAACCCTGCAGGTGTGGCTATGGCCTGATGCTCTGGCCAGGGGTCAGACCACCCACCCCACCATGGACACTGTGACCAGTGAAGTCTGCCACACCAACAACAACTTTCAGGAGTAACTGGATGGTCCAGGCTCTGCTACCCCTGCACTCTGCCAACCTCTGTGTCTTAATGGTCAGTGTCAACTCCCTCTTATTTTCTGAGCCCTGGGGCACACCTGCAATTACAAGCCTAAAGAGCAAAACCCAGTGGAATGATGTAGGCCATTGTGGATTTTGAATTACTTCAGAAGGTGGGCACCATCTGGGACAGGTCTCTGGGGAACCTCATCCAACCTTCTGCTGACAGAGGGACTGTTTTCTTCTCAGATTTCACAATATTAGAATAAAAGTTCACCCACTAGGAGCCCTGTAGGTGCTGAGCTTTAGAGGTTAAAAATAAGATTCCCCCAGATGGAAAGTTCCCCTGTGTGTCAGCCTTAATTTCACTATGAGCCTAGCAGCAGAGGCACTTTTAATTAAGTGCAAGACAAGTATGGAAAACTGAGTTTGAGAAACAAGGAGGAACAAGATTATTATAATCCAATGAGACATAATTAAATGCAGAAATCAAAGGCTTTTAGTGGCACAGAACTTGTTAGAGCCTCGAAGTGGGTATTTGCACTTTAAGCTGACACACTGCAGCTTCTGCAAAAAACAAAGCTTCTTCAGAAGAAATGAAACAATCACAGAGACATTCATAAATCATTTAGAGAAAAGACAAAATGAGCAAAAAAAAAAAATAAATCCATAAAACAACATTACAGCAAAAGCCTGTTTCTGAAAAACACCAAAAATACCACCAAACCTTGACATCACTGATACTGTTTTGAAATCCATGTTCCTAATTGTGTCTTAACAATAATCTCCATGTATTAGTTGCCACTAGGAAAGTAGCATAGTTTTGCCTAAATGATCCATCTCTAGTTACCAGTCACCTCGAGCAACTGGCCTGGTAGACTCAGTTAAATACAGGCTCACAGACCTCACCCAAAGTTTGCTATGAGACACTAGGATGTTATTGAGACAAGATCAGATCCATTGTCTTGAAAAAGTCATTTCTAACTTGATGTTTTTCTGGGTAGAAACAGCTCCCAGGATACTTAGCTCCTTTTATTCCCTGATAACACAGACAATTTATTTTTAATAGCTGACATGGTCAAATTAGGGAATGCAAAGAAACTGTGAAAGAGCAACACTTGCACTGGGAATGGCAAGGATAAACTTTCAAGGGGACTCTATGAGAGGAAATAAAGACATCTCAAATGTGCTGCTCTGTAGACCAGAGTCCTGTTGGGATCAAACCTTTTTAATGAAATTATATACATTTCTTATACTTTTTTGGAGGGAAGCTTAAGGCTTTAGCTGGATTGCCTGACCCAAAGCTGTCCCTGGCACAGAGCAAAAAGCACAAAGCAAAAGAGACTTCAGATGTGTTAGGATGGTTCTTCCATGAGGGGAAAAAATATCATTCTATGGGATTAGAGCTTTGTTTAAAGCTTTAATTTTTAATAGCCATGTTGTCACTTAAAATGCAATTTTCTTATGGATGTGATGCTGTGGGCATCATTAACGTATATGTGTGTATATGTGCTTTTCCATTATGCATTTCCAAAGCCACATGAAGCAGCCCAGAGTCCCCTGAGCCTGTGATCTAACCCTCTCTCATTTTCCCTGCCTTGGCTGAAGCCCTAGGCAGGGATGGTGCAACCAAGAGTTGTGTTTCTGCAAAGATGATTTGAAGGACTGCCTGGGAAGAGGTGAATGTGAGACACAAATTGATAAGAAACTCCACATTTATGGATTTGCAGACACATTTTGTGCCCTGGCTCCAAATTTTGTTGGGTTTTTTGGGCGGCAGGATGGTCTTAACTCACTTATTTGGCTCCTTTGTAATGTTTCTTTTCCATGCCGAGGCTGTCACCCCAGGAGAGCCAGAGTTTCCCAGCAATGCCCATAGGCAGCAGCAGAGCATTGTCTCTCCCTCCCAAAGATCCCAGACCCCAAAGAGATGATTGCCTTTGCACCCATCAGTCACCCTTAGCCCACTATAACTCCCCATGTACATCTCCTTCTCCTGGCTCCTTAATATACATACTTTTTCCCTGGTTATTTTGGTTAGTTGGTATTTTTTCCCCTTTAAAGCCACACCTGACTATTTCCAGCTGGCACTGGGAGTTGTTTCATACAGGGCTGGAAGGTGATTTAAACCAGGGTTGCTGTGTGCCTGTCTGTGGCCCTGGGGAGAAAGGTTGAAACAAATATGAGAAGAGTAATCAACAGTAATTCGTCAGGAGTCCATCATTAAATTTGTCATTAAACAGAGAGTGCAGCTACCTGCCTGCCCAGCCCCCAGCAAGCTGTGCACGCCGTGTAATGGCATTTTGATAGACTGTCTTTCCTGCAGCCTTTCTGAGATTGGACTGCATAATTTACACCACCAGCACAGCATTGCCTCACTGTTATTTGAGCAGCGAGACCCTTGTCCTGGTGTGATTAGACTATGATGAATTGGCTGCCTGCCCGTGGAGTCAAGCTATGCCGATGGGGCTGATTGCCAAGTGCCTGGGACGTGGCTCAGAGCTCACTGTCCCCAGCTGAAGAGCCTGGGGGCCTGTGCTGATTCATCCTGCCTCACCTAGGAGGTGAAAAAACAACCACCCTTTCATTTTGTGTTTATAGTATGGGAAAAAGAAAGGGGGGGGGGGTAAAATGAACACAGGCCATTACTCAAAGCTTATTTGTGACCCCAGTAGAGGATGGGCATAACTCAAGAATGTGAAAACTCCCAGGAAACTTCTACAGGATCCAAAAATAGCACAGTATTTTTTTTCCCTAGCCCTATCCCAACATGAACCTCTTCCCATAACTGGCCCTTTCCAAGATCTGCAGAAGAGGAGAGGACTCAAGCCAGCTGAGCCACCTGAATCCTGACCTCTCACCCCTCTGCCTCCCTCACTGCACATGTAACCACTTGCTTCAGAGACAGTCACTAGCATCACTCAAAGATCATGGCACATGACATTTATAAAAGGAGAGAATAATGTTGATTTTTAAAATGAATACAAAAAGAAAACAAAAAACCCCACAAAAAACCAAAACATTCTCTCCAGGCAGGATGCATAGAGCACGTGCCAAAAGGATTTTTCTCTCGGTGACAGTTCACATATGCCACACAACAGATTCATCAGTACCTCCATATGAAGGTTAAAACTGATTTGGAGAATGCTTTTTATGTTTTGGGTGATTGCAGACTGTCCTCTGCAAGGGTGATGATTTTGACAGATGGAGTACACTTCCTCACCCCTGGCTGATTCCAGCTTTTTCTTTTAGTCCCAAAGTCCAACTCAGTCAAAGTGATACATTCAGCAGAAGCCTCTCATTTACCTAGATTTCCAAATTACTCCAAACAATTCACTGTTTTCAGCATAAAAACAAAAAATGTGGTCATTTCACCAGTTATTATCACTTTGTAGATAGGTTTGTTATTAGTCTTGCAGTAAACACTGCTGGCAGCCTCTGCTTGCAACCCATGGAAGAGTAGAAACCTCTTTTTCTCCCCAGCAGACATGATACTCCTTTTACTGATACCTTTCCAATCACACCCTCCAGCCACATGCCACCCTCCCAGAAGAAATTTCCAACTCAATGAGGCTTATTTTTTTTCATATCTAACTCTAATCACCAGCAAACACTTATGGGAGCAACATGAATTATGAGTGGGCTAGCCAGGAGGTGCTGTGCACCAAGGCCTGGCTGCAAGCTCTGCCTTCCCAAACTGGGGTGCAGGTGGCTTGCCTTGCCCAAAAGCCTCATCCAAGGCCGTGCAGCACGGCCACATCTGTTGGTGGTGCTCAGCACAAGGCTAAGTGCAATAGGCAAGGATGCAGGGGTGCACCGAGTGCTGGAGGCAGGCCCAGCCAGAAGCACAGGACTGTAAATTGAAATTTAAGGATATTGCTGCAACACCCTGGAAAGGTATTGTATGTACTTCTGCTTCCTCTAGATGATTAATGTGGTTCAGTCCAGCCAGAAACACAGGCCAGCTCAGAGATCTCCCCTTGCCAGGGGATGATGCCGTGAAGCTCACTAACTTGTCATAAACACAGTTATTTTTTCTGAGCATAAATTTTCTCCACAGGGGCAAAAGCTTTAGCAGAGGGAACTCAGTGAATGGCCACACAGCCATACATTTTTCCATTGGGAACTTGTGAGTGACAGGCAATATTTCATGAGGAACTAGGAACCACTAGACAAAGCTTCAGCTCTTTTCTTCCTAAGACCTTGCTAGGCGAGTTGCTCAATTCTCAAAGCTTGACCTCTTTGATAACCTGATTTACTATTTGTATTGCTGCATAGCTACAATCCCCAGACATGAACTCACACCCAAGAGAGATGACCTTTCACTGAGCACCTGGCTTCTGAAACTTGGCTTGTTAATTTGGGGATGTGGAGGCCAGCCTGCTTGTGCACTCTGGGCAGTGCAGGTAATTCAGAGGATTAAGAGAGAGTCAAGGTTTTCTTTCTTCTCCCAAAGCAGTTATTTAAACCAAAAACAAACAAAAAAGCTCAACTTAATACAATGTCTAAGAAAATGTTAACAAAATAATCAAATTAAGACCTCCATATACATATGCATCATTGGATCATTTTCAGTTTCCCACATGTGTGCTAGAACAGCAGAGAAAGGAGGCAGCATGAACTGTAGCTGGTTTTATAACAAGATGCGATGGCACACTCTGAATCTCGAAAGATCATATGGTAATTCTTTGCTGACAAGCAAGTGGCAAGGAGTATATCTGAACAACAAGCTTTGTTTGGCAAATGTCCTTTAGCAAGCTCCTTTTCTTTCCCTTCTCTGAAGAAGGGCAGACACTAAGCACCCAGTGCCACACTTGCACACTGCTCCAACTGCTGCTTTCCTCTACACACATCTCACTGGCTGGTGCCAGACTCAGATGGGAGCAGCACTGAGACCTCAGTCGTGTTTGTCTATAGCAATGCATGAACTCTATCCCTATGCACAACCTTGAAGTAAATCACAACTACATTTTGTTGAAGATAACCAAGCTCAGAATACTCCACTTCTTCCATTTGTGTCCTTTGTGTCTCACAATGCTTCTCAGAAATGCAAGAGGTATTTGCTGATGGAAACAATTCAAGGTTCTGCAGCATAATTGAGGAGATAACCCAGAGATGAGTGTCCTTGAGTGAGTGGCCTTCCTGCTCACTCAGTTCTGCAATATGCTGAGCACAGGCAGCGAGCCTGCACTCCAGTGCCTCTGCATTTTGAGTGGGAAAAAAATTGCACCAAATAAAGGTCTCCAATGTTTGCAGAAATCAAGTTAAATCCTGGTGCTACAGAAGTCTGCAGTACACAGCTCCCACTTTCCATAGCAATGAAAAGCAATTCAATTCATTTTTCAGTAATTCAATAGTAAAACAAATACTGATTAAATTAATAGAAGAATTTCAGGAGTCATGTTTTCACATTTGAGGTTGGTTTTTTCCTCTCTTTTGGTATTCTTTCCCTTTTAGCTGTCATCCTAGCTTTCTTTACACCCGAGACAGGAAAAGAGTACATGAAGTTAAATAAGAAATATATTAGATTCTCCTACCCTCTAAAGAGGTAAAAGACAACTCAACATCCCAAGCTCTTGCCATCTTTTTTCATCTTCTCAGCAGAGAGAAATAAAAAAGAAGAACAGGACATTTCTCTCATTTTAACAGGCTCACAGACAGAATGGGAATATACAAAAAGTTTGCTGTTATCCCTTTCTTAGCATCTGGTAATCAGTATACCTGAAGAAGTGCTTCATATTGATCTCTAAGCTCTTGTATCCTTGTGCTGGTGTCAGTGCTCTATACAAGAATCCAGGGAGGTGTATAAACAGAAAATAAAAGGCAATATGTCTGTTGTGATATATTGATTAACTAGCTATCAAACCATTTTAGAAAAGTTATCTGTAGGTCCCTGTCTTTTATTGATGTCAAAGGCACAGTACTTTTGTTGGAAGCAACTTTGATACCTTACAGAGATCTGGTATTTAGGGAAGACAGAGCTCTGGGAATAAATAATGCTATTGCTCATTTTAGCTGATTGAATAGCGAACAGATTTTTTGCAAGCTTTGCTTGAAGTGCAAGAGTCAGTCTCTGATTGTGGAAAACCTCTTCTCTCCACAAAACAAGCCTGACAGGTTTGCACTGAGCTGATCTGTGACCATAGATGTGCACTGGATATTTTATTTTTTTTCCTTCAAAATATATAGGACTAATGGGAACATTGATCTGCTGTGCTCCTGAAAACACAACCACCACAGCAGTGCAGCATGCACTGGTGCAAGAAAATTCAGGTGGTTACATGCATGGCCAAGTATTGCTTCTGCTGAGCAGTATCATTACCTTAATGATCAATATCTATACCTATGTGGCACAAGTGATTTTTACTCTGAACCTAACACTCTTTGAAAAGCTTTGCTCCTTTTCAAAACTGCATGACAACAATTCTGTTTGCCAAACCCCCATCATTTGAAAGGATGCCAGCAGCAAACCAGAAAAGCTACAGCTTTATCACAATCCATCAGAAAAGCCACAGTTCTAACAGGAGAGTGCAAATCTCTCCCCCATTGTAGTCCCATTAAAATAAGTGGAGAGAGAGCCCCATGGCTGCATGGACACCAAGCATGGGCAGAAAGGAAAATTAGAAACCAGCAAGAGTTTACCCATGACTATCAGGAAAAACATAAAGCAAAAACACCCTCAAAAGAGGACTTTTCCTTTACTCCCCTTCCCTAGGCTTACATCTTTGCCAAGCTAGTTTAGCTTGCTAACAAAGTAATTTCCTTCTTACACAGAAGGGCCTTAACTTTTCTGTCTCCATCTTTAAGACCTTAAATACTCTAAGCAGCAAAGAACTGTGCCTGCTTTTCCTAGCTGACTTATTTATTCAAGTCCAAATACACTTTTTTTAATTGAGTATTTTAGATCTAGTTCATGTCAGATAAGGGAGGTAGCAGTAAACAAAGCAGAATAGCAGAGCTAAAAAGCCATATACACCTTCTACTCTCACTAACACTAGCAGGCATCCAGGGTAAGAAGATCTATAGTGCCACCTTCCCCGTTTATTGAGCAGCTGCTAAAGGCACCAAAGAACTGAACAAACAAGCAAAACAAAACAAAAAAACAACAAACAAATATGAACCCCAAACCAACCAAGCAAACACACCCCACAACCCCCAAAACCAAACCAAAACAGGCACTTGCCTTTCCACCAGCCAGCTCTGGCACATATGACACACGTTCCCCTTTCAGCTGAGGGAATTAATTCCCTGGTAGTGTTGTCAGGATTATAAAAGCTTTCAGGTGCTGCTATCAGCTATTTTCCCCTGTGATAAGCACATATGTTTTTTTCAGTGGTGTTGCCCTGTGAGAGGAGAGGGCAAAAAGTACCTAGAGGACTCTCAGAGAGTGACTGAGTATGGCATTTATATACTTACATATATATTACAAAAAAGCAGAGGAGAGCAGCCATGTGCACAGTTTATGACCTAAAATCTTGTTAGAGGCAGGCTCCCTGTATTGTCCAGGTGTGAAATGTGCTGGTTTATGAACTCACTACAGAGTTCACCCCATTGCAGCCTCCAAAACCTCCCCTGCCATCCTCCCTGAAAGCCACTGCCATGCAGCTATAGGTTTTAAGTACAAAAATCTGGGAAGCTGAAAGCATACTAGTTTGACATTAAACCAGCAACAGTGCACAAGGCAGTGAAATAATTACAGGTCAGCCTATGTTATTCATTCTTGTGAAGAATACAGAAAAAAAACAAGATTTTTTTTCCAGTGTGTCATACAAGAGGGAGACAAGATTTTGGTCCAGCCTGTGCACAAGTGTAAAGCCATGCCTATGAGGGGACATAGCAGAGAAGAGCTCCAAGCAGCATGGGTAAGCAGTGATGGATAATTCAACAGAGCTCCAAATAACCTATTCAGTATGGCATTTATTGGTAGAAATAGCACAGTAGAGCGCACTGAATTTATTGAGTGCAGCATTCATTGTATTCATTGAATTTCCTCGTTTCATATGGGACTTCTAGTAACAATTTCATTCCAGCCCTTACATATTAACATATCCAAGATTGTCTAGCATGGGTTTTCAGCACTACAGAGATGGGAAAGACAATACCAACCACTTTCTGAGAGGTGCAAAGGAAAACAATAATACTGAGATTACAAAAAGCTTAATGGGGAAGCACTATCCTGTGCCCACCCAAAAAAACAAGTGTGAAAATGCCTCCTCATGTGCAATGGAAGAAAAAGAAACTCAGTACTGAAAGGAACCAGGCACCAGTTGGCCACAGTAACAGGACCAGCTCCATGGATGGCACTTGGCACTGGCAGATGTCAGCCCAAGTCTGCTTTTGTAAGCCCTCTGTAAAGGATGTTAACAGCATCCCCAGGCACCCCATTCTCTATCTTATTACTCACCCCCCCAAAATTTCTTCCTAAGATCCCTCTGAGAAACCACTCTACCTTGTCTAGGTTCTTGATAAATTAACCTTGTGACTCCTAACTCTTCTCCAGAATTCATGGAAAACTGCTTATTTTTGCCCATTTTATGACAGCCTTTTCCATAACATTACTCCTTCCAGCCTTCCTGTCTCTCCCTGCCCTTTACTCCTTCCCTGATAAAAATCAACTGATTTTATTCAATCTTTCTTTCACTGTAATTTCTAAACTTGATTTCTCAGCCACCCCTCAGTAAGGACAAACCAATGAGACAACCAATGAACACCAGACTCAAGCTTTGTGTTTCAGGAGAGTGATTTTCATGCTAGAGGCTACACACATGTCACCACTAGTCCAGGAACTCCTAGCTTTTTTTTTTATTAATGGATATTGCTGCCACATCCCTTGGCAGCAATGTTGTTTGTGGCTGTTCTTAATGAAATTTAGTGCCAACAGGCTGCCAAAACATTGAATTGAAGGAGAAAAGGATTTGTCACTGGCCAGTAGGTTAGGCAGAGCACAATACACTGTAGAAGTAGTTTGTTCCAGTGAATAGGTGCTGCAAAAAAAGACAAGAAAACCAGCCTCAGCACTGATTTCTAAGTCACTTCATACTTTGCTCCTCTTTCCCCTCATTGCACATCAGCTTAGGTTTTCTGGGGACAGTAGATATCTCAATATGGGTTTTATGGGGCAGAAGTAACAGGGTCACAGACCCCATCACTCAAGGTAGATAACACTGTTAATGAGAGGACTGAATTCTTTATATCCTCTCTCTGTATATATATAATATTTTTACCAAATATCACCAACAACATGAATACCAGCTTTACAGGGTGAGTATAATGAACACAGAAATGCTCATTGCCTTAATCACTATTCCTGTGAGAATATCCTTCCTTACCCTGCCAGACCAGCAATAGTACCAGCTACAGTCTGTATTACAGGTGGACCTAGTAGCATGACACATGGTGAAGGTTACCCAGTACTTTTCAGAAAATAGCTTGCAGTATCACCAGGCTTCAACATTAGGGACAGAAGCTGTTAGTCCTCAAACCCAATTCATATCCAGGCATTACACTTGCTGGTCTGACTGCAAAAAGCGCTGAGACAATTCATACATTTTCTACCCATTCTGAAAAATTGCCCTTGTGCTATTAGTTTGCATTGAGATTTGCATGGAGAAGTGGGAAATGTACATTATCCTTAGCTGTATGACACACCTCTGATTACCCCAAAGGTGAAAAACAGCTTCTGCCTTTCATACATTTCCCTTCATTTAAAAGAGGTTTTGATAAATTGCAAGCAGGTGTAAACCAACAAACTAGCATGTACTGGATGATGAAGATATATAATATGTATAGCATTTATATTACAGCAGGCTGAAGAGCCAAAATTGTTCTCCAGTGCTGGGAGAGGCATCCCAGGCGTGGGGGGAGGAACAGCTCACAACTGAGCCCTTTAGAGGGGCAGGAGGTGACTCTGCATCTGCACCTCTGCACCTCTCACTCCATTTATTTCATTTCCATCAAAACCAGTACAAACAAAAAACATTGCTCCCACTATGCTATCAATACTATGTATTGATAATACTATCAATACTACATCAGTGCTATGCTATCAATACTATCCTGTACTGCAGGATTCAGCTTATGATCATATGAGCCTAACATATGAGCATAAGTTAAGTGTCTAATAGTCTAGAGTCAAATAAGGTCAAAAAGGTGGCTGAATGGTTGCTGGCACTTCATAATACATAGCATTCAATAGCACCTGCCCACCCAGAATATATGTACACTCCAGGTTGCATAGCCACCACAGACTTATAACATCTGTTAATCATTTATATACTACTTATACATATGTTAATATCAAGTTTCATCGTAAGGTTAATAGCAACAATCTGTTCTTGCTTTAAGACTGTCTGCATGAGCTCAGCAAAATCAACCTGAAGGGCAGGAAAAATGTGCTGAAACATTTGCTACTGAACAATTGTTTTTTCAGTAGGAAGGTCAGTTCTCCAGGGTGATGCTAGAGAAGATAGCTCTCTTTTTTTTTTTATGTCCTTCAAAAAAAAATTCCACAAGTAGGAAGGCCATAAAATCTTGACACTTATTTAACAGAGGTCTATTCCTGGATCATATGGCATAAAATTAGTGAACTTCAAGATAGCTGATGCATCTTAATATACATCCTGAGGATCACAAATGTACCTATGCACTCATTATATACCCACAAATAAAGCAGCAGAATCTCACCATGTTTCACTGATGGTTTGTGGTTAATAAATAAATAAATAACTCAAGGTGCTTCCAAGGGTAAGAGGTAGATCTTATCTCAAAACATGAGCACAGGGAATCACATAGCAGGAGTTCAGTTAACTCATTTCCTAAAGCATTGCACCTGAAAATTCCTGATCATTTCAAGCAACTACTAAAAGTATAATAGAGCATCTCCTTGGGTTTAATACTGACTTACTACAAGGCTGGGCTTGGTTCAATTTGGAGGATCACATCCAGCCAAAGCATACTCTTTGCATTGGGCTCATTTGTTTACATGTTGGCCTTTCCTATGCCAATACAGAAGAAATGGGCAGCAGACACTAGGGTCTTCTTTCTTACTCTACTGCTGAGTGATGCTTTCTGGGCTGCTGCTTTCCTCTTAATAAGATAGATAGATGGCTAAATTCTGGAAGAAATTAAGACAATTATTGTGGATATGAGCTGCAATCCAAAGAAGAGTCTTGGATAATATGCAGCATGGACTCTTCTTTCCCTTCACACTTTGCAGGGCCAAGGAGAGTGACCATTTCAGGAAAAACTGGGAAAAGAGCCACTCTTTACCAGTACTTCTAGCTGCACATGGACTGGCTGATGTGCAAGGCACGTGCATGGATTTACATTTGCTCAAATCCTGCCCAGGTGCTGTGTTTCATGCAGAAGGAGAGAGGTGAAGTAGGCAGACCCCCTGCACAGGCATTTGCAAGGGAAAGGAGTACTCTTATACCCAGGGACATGGTTAAGTATTAAGAATATTAAGAATAAACTTAGTACTAAGAATAAACGTGGAAGAAAAAAGAAGGCTGTGTCCGTGAGCACCAAAATGCTAATGATACTGGAAGGCTGCATGCCTGCTGCCATTGTTCAGCTGATTAATTTATCTGATGATTTGGTTAAGGTGCCACAATCACTACTAGGAGCTGTGAATATGGGCACTTGGTAGCACTGAGCAAAACACTCTGTGTTCAAGAAGTCCCATTTCTCTGAGGCACCAAGGAGATACAGCACCTAATGAACTTTCCAAAACCTGCAAACACTCTTCTGTGCCAAGCTCTCCACACCTGCTTCAAACCCTCTGCCAAATTGCTGCTCCAAGAAGGTAAGGAGAAAAAAAAGAAAAATGGACATTCAAGGCTGAAGTTATAAATAAAAGTTAAATTTAAGCTGTTCTTATCTGCTGACTCACAACAGACTCCCATGTGCATGAGCCTTGATCCCTGCCTTGTCACCGATGTGCTGTAAGAACAGGCGACTGACAGACCATTTTCCCTGGCAGAAAGAGATTGCACAAGGTCATGCTGGGGCTTCTCCTGGGAGCTTTCCAGCAGCAGTTTGGGAAGTCACTGAACTAGGAAATATGCTGGTGTTAAGATCATTGCCAGGAGCTGAATACTGATGAGCCACTCCCAGAGCCTGATGGCAGGCTCTTCCCGCCAGCAGCATCCTATCGTGTCACATAAAGCTGAAGAAGTGGATCCTTCTGGTCTTCCCTTGACCCATCTCTATCAATTTTTTAGAAGTTACTTTGCATTTATATCAATTCATCTGAAATCAGAACCAGGCTCCATTTTGGGGGTCATCATTTCCCTCCTGTTACACTGAATGGGCAGAGATTGAGATCTACTTTCCACAGACAATGCAAAAAGTGCAAGCCAGCAGAAAATCTCACTCTTGGAGTTTATCATCTCTAAGTGCTAAGAATTAAATTCTTGAATATAGATTTTTTTTTTATTCCTTAAGCTCAAATCTGCCATAAAGTATATGATATTGCAATGCTTGGAATACTTATAAGCTGCCGAAGAGAGAATCTGACTTCACTTTTTATTTATTAATTATATGCTGCCAGGTAGAAGGCTTTGCTCTTGTAGGGCACCTGCTGATCTCATTATAAAATGTCTTGTACTGAGTCAAAAATTGTGATAAACTATCCAGTGACTCCATATAGTCATAGATACAATGTTTATATAGAGAGCATCAGGGTGTGGTGAGCTTCACTCTGTTCTCTTTACTTACCTCTGTTGACAGGTAGTGATTAGCATTTTATTGGTATCATGATATTGTGATTTATAATGTTCTCCAACCTCAGTAATCCCAAAACTATTAGTTACTATTTTCAATATCTGACACCTGCCTTGACTTACTGTATTCCTGCCCCTGCAGACTTCTCTACTCCAGTCGTGGGGAAGGACAAGGGCCAACCAGCAGAACCTCTCCCTCAGCAGAGCTGAGCTATTGCCCGTGTAGTATCAATGCCAGGAAGGCAGATTGGGGAGAAATCTCTGCTGGGTCCAACCCATGGTTTTCCTGTGCCACAGCAGGGCGAGCCCCCCAGGTTTTGGGGGCAAGCCCATTGCCCCTTCCCTCCAAAGAGAGAGCAGGTCAGCTGAGATCAGTGAAGCGAGATGAGAAGAAAGTAGGATTCCCATACCCCAAAATACCAATGGAGATTGCATTTTCTACTGACATTACAAAGCCTTTTGTCATCAGTGCTAGGGAGAGATCGGACAGTGCTGTGTCTTTTTACTGTGAGGCAGTTGCTCAAACAGCCCTCACACACCTCAGGGTAGAAGTAATCAGCAGGTCAGAGCCCTATCACAACCCTCCTTCCTGCCCTGGTAAGGAAATTGTCCAGTGAAGCATAAATCAGAAAGGCTCTCAGCAGCACTGGTTAAACAGGCTGAGTCTCTGAGTCATCTCTATGAAGCTGTCATCAGTACATCACTGTCTCCGCCTCAACTTCTGGCTTTTGCAGGCTTAGCATGTACACAGTCTGCTCCTTTGTCTTACAGGAGAGTTAGCCAAAACTCAAATGAGCATTCACAGCACTCCTCCTCTTCCTAGAATTGCCCAGTGAGAACTTCATTGGCATTATTTGCTCTCCGATCAAGCAGAAATTCAAGAAGGGCTCTGAAAACAAAGTCACCTTT
The DNA here is from genome assembly GCA_013396975.1 of Bucco capensis. Lineage (NCBI taxonomy): Eukaryota > Metazoa > Chordata > Aves > Piciformes > Bucconidae > Bucco > Bucco capensis. The sequence continues at coordinate 1,587,074 of VWZO01011706.1, read as the reverse complement.
ATGTCACTTGTCAACAGAGTTTTATTACTCTTTCGATCCCGATGGTTGTTGAGATAAAAGGATGAGTTCTTTCAGATCATACAAGGCATGTAATTTGATAAGTGGTCAACAAAATTGCCTTGAGCAAAGAACTCTTACTGTTCCTTTATTATTTTTTTTTTCCTTCCCTCTGTGGTCGAATTATTAGTCTCATCCCTTGCAGCTCCCCACACTAATTCTTGTCTGTATCAGTGGTGCCTACAGAGCAAACACAAGGGTGCTGGGGACATGCCATGTCTCCTTTCTCCCCTGCCATGTCTCCTTTGTCCCTTGCCATGGCCATGGCTGATGCAAGCTGATCATCTTCTGTCCACAAGATTCCACACACTTCATGGGGAGAAAAGTTTCAACAAGCACATTTTCTCTTCAGGGTCACCGAGTCTTCAACCTGAGCTGTTTGACTTTGGTGACACATTTTCAAACTCACATTTTTTTTTTCCTATGCAGTCAGCCACATCTCCATTTTCCAAAGCAAGACCCTTAATGTGTTTAAGAATATGCTTAGCTTAAAGCAAGGGAATATATGATAGTAGAACATTCCTAACCTCAAAGTTTGGGCAGGTGGTTAAATGTCTACCTGAATCATGATCTCTTATGGAAAATGAAGATGATTTTCTGAAAAAGGATTTTGTTTTGCACATTTATTTTCCTTGTAATTAATTCTCTTTCTTCCTTTATGTATCTTTGTAATACAAAATTACAATGTCTGGAATCCTCCTCTGAGAAAAATGTCATGACCTGGTTTTCTAGCATCACCTGAAATCTTCCACTCTCAGAAAGGAAAAATAAACCCCATTTTAGGCTTCTTAGGAAAAGGAAAAAAAGTTCTGACAGTCTAGCAGTGCACGTGAATTATAAGAGCGATAGCATGAAGACGAGCACTGAGAGATTTATAGCAAGAACAGAACTGTCCATGCAGCCCTGGGGCTCCCTTTTTCTATCCAGATCCAAACACCATCTGCCTTTCCCATTGCTCATGAGAATGGCTTAGCATCAGCTAGATTCATCAATAGTCTGCCACCTCATAAAACACTTCCTTAAAGAAGAGGTTTCTGACTGTGTTTCCTTAGTTTGGGGGATTTTATAATCCTGATTTAAGTTATTCAGAGCATCTTTTTTCCTGAAAAAAGACTGGGAGTGAGGATCTGACTCTTTTCAGTGGTGCCCAGCAACAGGACAAGGGGCAATGGGCACAAACTGGAAGACAGGATCTTCCTTCTGACTATGAGGAAGACTCTCCTTTGAGGGTGACAGAGCACTGGAACATGCTGCCCAGAGAGGCTGTGGAGTCTCCTTCTCTGGAGAGATTCAAAATCTGCCTAGACACAATCCTAGGCAAGCTGCTCTAGGTGACCCTGCTTTATTTAACAGGAGGGTTAGTCTAAATGATCTCCAGAGGTCTCTTGCAAGCCCCACCATTCTGTGATTAACCAAATCGGACTTAAAGCCACTTGGAAATCACTTGTTGCTGTCACTTGGGGAGGTTAGCCTCTGCCCATTGCCACCTGTTTTAGTTGTTGACCAGGATACTACTGCAGTAATTAACAGCCATGAGCAGGTACACCAGCAACAGGCTTGCAAGGGCCTGGAGAAAGGTCCCCAAAAACCCAACAGCAACTGGGAGAGATGAAAGAGGGGCTTTCAGATGGAAGCTGATATCAAATCTCTTCCGTGGGGCCAGGCATCCTCCCCAGGCTCCTTGCACCCACAGCTCTGCTGACTTTGGCAAATGCTAATTGCAATCCATTGGGCCTGCAGATGATCATTATTCACTGTAATTTGCAGCTAGGACAATTTTTAAATTATTTTGGGAGCTGTAACACTTCATTCTGTAAATGTTTACCAGCTAAACATCAGCTGTGTTAGTTTCCCAGCACACTGCAAGAGAAATCTGCATGTGAATTAAAGGGAAACAGCTACAGTCTCTGGTATACAGATGCACACCAAATTGCTAAGCCTTTGGATACAGATACTTGGAAGGCATTATGTTGTTTCTCTGATTTATCTTGTGTTGTTCTAGTTGCAGGAAACAAAACCTTAAATAATTTCATAAGTTTTGATGTCCAGCTTTCAAAAATTCCAAGGAACATTTATGGGAACATTTCCCAGTCAGTTTCTAATTTGATGGAGGTTATTTGAAACATGTTGAATATTTTTCCCTTTACAGATAAAACAGCCCCTCCAGGAGGATGAGGAAATAAATAGCAAGTGAGGTAGCCAAATATGAAAACTTCAGTAACTGGGTAAAGATGCAGATACAATTGTTGCATATTTCAGTTTATTCTTTAGAATGAAGACCTCTGCAACAGATATAAGTGCATGAGAAATATGAAAACAGTTATTATTTTATGTAAGGGGTTTTAGTAACTGCACTTGTAAAATTACTTTCCCACTAGAAAGTGGTCTTACACTGAGGCACATAACTTGTATCAATGCAGGCTAAGTGATCAGATGAGATGCCCAATCCTTGTTTGAATTCCTCCATAAATTTAATATACATCTTGAACTTCCTGGGCAGAAGCACACTGTCCTTTGCCTCCTTTGCTCCTGTAGCTTTGGTTTTCCATCTTTTTTATGATGATTCATGGCAAGGAATGAACTGGAACTAAACTGAGGCTATCTGCAGGGTAACTGAAGGCTTTACAGAGCCATGAAAGCCCAAGGGGAGAAGCACCAGGCACTCAGAGCTATGGGCTGACAGATTTAACATGTTTTTCTCCTTCACTATGTTTATAGAGAAAATACCTGCAGGTACAAAATCCATGGCCTTGCAAGGTCCCAGCTGTCCTGAGGATTGTGTGAGCTTCAGGCGGAACAAAGCAGGACAGTGCCCCAGGCAGACAAAGCACTGCTCTGGCTTAGCCATTAGTGCAGAGGCAATTTCAATCCTATTATCTCAAAAAGATAGACCTTCTGCATCCATGGGAAAAGATATCATGCTCTAAAGGAGAAAGATAGGCTGGAGACTGTGGTGGGAGGGGAATACATGTCCACCTTCTGAGGGGACACACCAGCAGTGCTGTTTTGAAACAAGAGAAATGAGTTGAGAGAGATTATTGCTGCCAGGCTGATGGACCAGGGCTGCCCCTCTCCATCATGTCAGCATGAGGTCCCACATGCAGGGTCTCAGGGCTGATGGATTAGACAGAAGGAGCTCTAGCAGTGGGGTGATGACAGGCTTATGCAAGATAGTCATTTTGAGACTCAAAAGACAGGACTTGACTGCTTTTTCTTTAAGGCCTATCAAGGTCTGGAACCTAACTGTCACCAGGTTCCAGGACCTGGGAGCTACCTAAGACCAATGGAGCAGTGGCTGAATAATGAATAACAGCCACAGGGAGGGCCTAGGTTGTCTCCTGCAAGAGGAGACCAGATTTACTGCTGCCCAAAATCCTCTTTTACCCAATCTGCTTTCAGACAAATCAGTGGGGTCATGGCTCTGTTCAACATGGGGCTAGGATCCTCATGGAGGGTTCTCCCAGAGGACTTATCCCAGGGCCTTTAGCTAAGTAGTAAGGCAGAGCGTGGGGGTTATTATTTGTGGGTTTTATTCCACATATTGCCATTTGCAGCCACCTAGAAGAAATACTGGTTGTTGGCTTGAAGGGTATTAATATTAGAAATTAGTTAATGCTACAGCATTAACTGCTTGTAGAGGATCATAGGAAACGTTCCTAGGTATAGGCAATGCTTGTGTTTTCTTTCTTTCCACTCGTCTTCTAACTGTTAAGGTGATAAATCTGTATAGATGATCATGCCCCAAAAACCTGAAGAAATTATATCAATGCATTTTCTACAGAATGCAATCTCAATAGCTCACAACAATATCACTTAACCTTGTCAAGGGGCCCCAAAGCTTCTGCAGTGTTTGATCAAGAGAAGACTGAGAGCAAGGACTTAACTCTTTTCAGTGGTGCCCAGCAACAGGACAAGGTACAACAGGCACAAACAGGAACACAGGAGGTTGCATCTCAGCATGAAGAACTGGGCAAACCAGGCTTTTAGGAAATGATTTCTATATCTTATTTAGGGTTGTGGGGTTTTCTGGATTTCTGTGCATGACTGAACAGTTTCATTCCCTAATTGCCACAAATTATTCAATGATAAGGGGATGTGTTTCCCTAAGCATGTCTATTGTCTATTGATGGTGAGGTTTCTGCAGACACCCACAAGTGCTGCTGGCCAGCTTGGCTCAAATCACACACTCCTCCATGGCTCTGTCACAGATAGTGACTCAAAGACTGAGAAGACAAACTAATGTAACTTCTTATTTAAAGAGAGAATTTAAATACTGTATAGCTACTGGTGTGATTTATTATAAAGGTTTCTGTCATGAGAATGTGCTTAGGACAGTAAATAAACAAGGCTATTCATACCTTCCACCAAGAAAGTCACACAGTTTGGTCAAAATATGTGGTTTCAAGCATATTTTCTGTAGTGTGAACCTAAGCCAGTATTACATTTCTTTGGGATTGCACTCAAATGGAAAGATTGATTCCAGTTTAATCTTCATGGCAAAGTACACAGAAGAAAAAGGTAACCTGTGTTAAGCTCTTTTGATCACTAGATTTGAATTTTGCTCTTTATATATTTGGTGAGCAATGAAGGAACATTTTAACAGAAATTTTTGCATCTGCTACCCCATGATCCAACAGCAATTAATTTTGCAAATATTTATACACTTTATTTTGCAATTACTATGTGTTTTGTATTTGTAAACTAATCATCTCTGTAAATATTTATATGTAGAGATAGTGATTTGCCTAGCCACTTGGAAAAAAATATGTTAATTTTCTTCATTTGCTCAGCCACTCTTAAAAAAAGATAATGAAGGATATGTCTCTCCCTGCAGAGCTGGGATAACAGAGGCAACTGCTTCCCCTTTTTTGTCAGAAGTCTCAGCCCTAGGTCTGGTCAGGCCATGTCCCATTCACTCAGTTCAAATGACTCAGCAGCCTCCAGCTGGTCAATTCCTGGGTTCACCACACTGTTCCCACTTCTCTCAGAAACATGGGAGAAGTAAAAAGCATAACATTTGCTTTTCCCAGTAATTTGTTCTCTTCTGGTAGCTCCAAGAAAGAGGTCAAGGAGGTGGTGAGGGTCCTTAGCTAGTTCTGATGGAAAACTCTTGGTTAATGAGCATAACAAATTTGTAAGTAAAGGAATATTTGTTTACTAAGCTATCATCAAGGATTCACTCCAGGAGACATGGTGCTTGGCATTCATTCATCAAGCTGTTCTGAGCACTTCTGCAGGTATTAGGCTTTTGCCACATAAAGTGATTTTTGCAATTAGGGCACTCTTGCTTCCATGTCCCCAGTTTATTACAGAACAATAATTTGACAGGGTTTCATTATCCCACCTGTGGGGCTCTTGACAAGTAAACATAGTACAAAGTGAAAACAGTAGGAATTGTCCTGCAAACTGCATCTCTTGTTCATTTTGCATTTTCCATTTTCCTGGCATGCTGGGTGGTGGTAAACCCTTTGCAATAAGGAACACTTGTCTTTCCATCACTATTCTGTCAGCTGCCTCTGGGCAATCAAGAATCAGATGAAAAGTACAGCTTTCACTAGCCAGTATTGGCATTGCCCTCCTTCTGCCTGACAGCAAATCCCCACATCTTCCATAGGGGTTTATTATCCATATCAGAAGTGTCTCCATTTTACAGGCAATGATTCAGGACAGCAGGATATATGCAGTGACACTCCAGAAGGTGGTGGCAGGATGGGAATGAACCTTGAAGGGCAGGTCAGGGCACTTAGCATGTTTTCCTCACTTCTATACAAATTTTGACTCATGTTTTTACACACTTAATTTCTCTGCAAACAAACCCCCTGGTTGAGCTCATTCACCAGATGTTGACCTCTACTGTCAGTCAGAATAAATCCCAGCAGTGACCAATGCTACAGGTTTTTGAGAAATTAAGAACCCACATAAATCTTAGTTTTAAAGAAGCTTTCCCTTTAGTTCAAGTTTACTCTTCACCACCACATTCAACTCCCTACTTATTTCCACCCTATCTTCCCTCACCATTTGATCCCAAGGTGCCTAACAGGCTCACTGGCACACCTATCTTTTGTGCTTTCCTCATGTTTTCCTCCATAACGTAACTGAAGATGAGATTATTAAGGAAGAACCACTGGAAGAGTAAAGGGAGAATAAATAAATAAATATATGAGTTTCTAAAGGGTTTCTATTCATTTTATGACAGACTGAAAGCAAAACCACACAGTAGTACATAGCATCCAACCAATCTCTTTCCAGAGTCTATCACCAAGAACCAGATTAACACCAACACACCTCTGGTGACCCTCACATTTTCTCACAGCTGAACACTTTAAATACACTAGGCTAGCTGCAGTGGCAGAGTTTCCTTAAATCAGGGCTTGATCCTACCAGAATGAGCATTTAGATCCTATTATAGGAGAAAGAAATACAAATGTGAGCTAAGGCATGTAAATATTCCTCATAAAGGCTATGGGATTGCCAGCATGCTGGAAGGCAAGCATACAGCGGATCAATACTCCCTGATTGGGAAAGATGAATGACTTCTGCTAAGGTTTTAAATGTACAGAAACCTGCCACAGACTTGGGAACAGATTTTCTAGATTCTTTTCTAACTAGTCTTGAGCTCTGTCATCCTTAACTGGTGGTGCCAGGAGTTAGAATGAGGAGATGACAGAGAAATATGCACTTCCCCATGTTTTTATCTATCCTCACTAAAAACATTAGGCAAATTGCCCCAAACAGTGTGTGAGGTCACCAGACCACTGGAGGACACTCTTGTTGCAGAGATACTCACGCAGTGCCTGCAGAATGTGCTCAAGCATCAAAAAATAGCTGCAATATGTGAAATTCTGGTCATCTTGGGAGACCTGCCAAATTGTTCAGGCTGGGAGCTCCAGATTCATCCATCGTGAAGACCTTGTCTACCAGTTAGCTTCTATGTCAGATAAAAATCTATCTGATGACATTTTATTTTAGAAGGCACCATCCATCCAGAGTAAATGAACCTTTCCTTAATAATCTATTTGGTCCATCTCCAAGATGTGGCAGAACAGTTTGTAAATGGGGATGTTACTGAAAACATCTTCCATGTCAAAACTTGTGCGTTCCCTCGTGTGCCTCAGCCGCAAATGCCACAGGCTCCCATTTCATGAGCAGCATGAAATCTTTGGTTTACATTTGGATTTAGTTATATGTCAACTGTCTTTCCAAGCACTCCTTTTGCAGGAGAAGAGTGATTGAAATTACTTCTGTAATTGAAGAGTGCAGTCTATTCTACTTCTTTGTTACGATCAGGAACTTGGAAAAAATGTTTTTCTCAAAGCCTTTGGCCAGTAAAATTCTTTAAGCTGCCAAGATTTTAGTCAAGCAGTGTAAGAAAGACTATTTTCCTAGCTTGGAGTAATGATCAGAAAAGCCTTTATGCATTGCTGTTTATTATACACCTCATTTATTTTGATTTAATGCTAATACTAAACCAAAGTTCAAAGTCTGTGAAAATCACATTTCCCAACATGAGGAAAGCAAATTTTCCTCATCTGAAGCATCTGAGAAGGTACAATATAAGTCTGGCAGGACTAAACACTGCCCAGGACAGTTTCTGTCTTCCTGCATCTGCTCAGATGCCCCTCTAGCCATGCTTGTATCTCCTTCTGAGCATCACCCAAACAGGTGGGGAGCCTTTGCAGAGAGTCTCAAAAAACAGGGAACAGAGAAGAAGGAAATGGAGACAAAAGCATAACAAGTACCAGAAGCAGCACTGAACACATTCCATTCGAAGAGTTACAAAGCAAAGCAAGGCTCTTTGGCTTAGAAAAAAAGCCTCGAAGTAACCTTTTAGTGGCCAAACAAGACTTCCACAGTCTGAAGAAGGTGGCAAGGAAGAAAGTAATTGCTGGTGGCACAGGAACTTGTTGAAAGAGCCATTTACAGGTTAGAAATCACAGGAAGATTTCTTCACAAGCAGTCTAATGGGATCAGTAAAAATTATATTTCTACAGAAATACTTAATAACAGATTCAAGCAGAAACTACAGTGTAGTGGTAGTGTAGTGCAGGATTCCTGGTCAAGGCAGGGAGGGCATGTGTGGGAAATGTTTTCTGCCTTGTATTGAAGAGCAGGATGTTTCATATATTTATCCTCCCTGAAGATGAAAAAATGCAGTATTCTCTATGTTATTTGGATAGCTTCTGGATTTCTTGAGAGATTTTCTAAAGCCATACTAGGCTCCTGCACTCCTTAACCTCCACCTATAGCTTTTCCATTGTTTGCTTGCTTTTTGTCTTTGTCACAAGGGATTTCTTATCTCTTTGGGTGTCTTCATAAATTGAATATGTCCACAGCAACGGAACTCTAAGAAATGAAAGTCAAAATAACAAGGTTGCAAAACCATGCACTTAATTTCACAGTCCAGTTCCTCAATATGGAAGACAGAAAAGTCTCTCTCCTGCATTCTCCAGCCTCACAAGCCTTTATTGTTCAGCAATTTATACTCATCAACTACTTGACATACATTTTTACAGATTAAACTTTCAGCCCAGAGCCTATTAAAATGCCAACTGACAATGCAAAATTTATGAAAAGCTTTAAAATCCCTCTATTACCAATTGCCTGGCCCCATGCATCTTCACTGCAGGTAACAAGCATTTGGCAACCATAGTTTAACACACACACACACACACACACAGAGTACTTGCACCTAAAAATGTTTGAGGCTTGAATTCACTTTGGAAGGGCAAGGATTTCAGGAGTATCTCCATTGAGGAACACTGTGGCAGAAGAACTAGGCCCTGTGTTTTTTCAGATCTTTCTGTCCTCTCCCAAAAGCAGCGAAGAACCTGCCTGTCTGCAGCTTTTGTCTTTGCACTACAGCTTTTCTAATAGGCTAAATGTTTTTTGGGAGGTATAAGCTAGCTCCTGGAACTTAAGCCTATACCTAGGATGTGTTTTCATCTTCTTTGCAATAATTTTTCATATATATAAGCAGCAAAATAGCACAGTCTGGGATAGGTAAATATCCCACTGTATTAATGAAGTTTGAAGCAAAATGAATTCCTAGAATAAAAACACATATTTACAAACTAATTCAGGAAGAAATGTATCCTGGGGGGAATCATATCTGCTACACGAATCATCTCACAATAAACTGCATTGCTATGGCGGGAACAGAGGTGTATGGATTAAACTGAAATAAGAAACTGAAATTAAAATCCCTCACTTCTGTGATGGTCTGATTCCTCCCTGCTGATAAAAGACCTGAGGGGGTGCTTAAGCTATAAAAATTGGAGTACATTCCCCTCTCCCCTGCTTTGTAGACTTAAATGCATCCAAAATCTCAGATTAATGGTTAATTATGGAAGATGTTCCCTGTTCTGTCTCAAAAAGAAAGAGGATCTCACAAAACTGAACCACCTGAGGAGCACCCTGACTCCACAGCCCCAGTTCTGCCCTGCTCTGCAGCAGCATTCAGTATAGAGCTTTTAGAGAAGGAACAAACTCTGACTGCACATTACTACCATAATTTGCTTTTACACCAGACTAACTAACTATTGTGGCTGTTCTGTCTTGGTGTAAAATAACAGCTCTTTAAGAGGGCATCTAAGAAGCAAAATATACACAGGTACTTTGTAATTAACAAGGACTAGCCAAGCAGATTTCCTTTTGAGCCTTTAAAGTATGAACTAGGTTTTTCTTTCTTTTTTAAACTATTTTTGCAGAATCCATTTAATTGGAGATGAATGTCATACAAAAGCAATTCAACAATGTCACCAAGGCTTTAAACAGCCTTCAAAGTTGCCTTGAGGAGGTTAGTGTGTTAATTTATCAGGAACAAAATATTATTTACAATATTCAGTGACTTCCACTCCATGACTCATTTGCATCTTTGCTAATTAAGGCCAGAGGAAAAGAATACACTCAAGTCTCGAGGTGGCAAGACCCAACCTTTCATGCCTTATTGAGCCTTCCAAAGGAGACAGCACTGCACTTTGCCTTTAACTATTGAGCCTGACTTCCCTGGTAGATGAGAGAAACTGGTAACTTGCGTTCATGCTTGCATGCATGGATATGATTCCTCCATCCGAAACAAATCTCTTTCTGGCTATATTTTTACATCACATTTCTGTGCCATCAGTAACTCCTTTCACAGTCGCATTTGCATCCAGTTTTCTTCACATTTAAAACTGAAAACGCTGCAGAAGATTTGCAAAACAAGGCTCCATCCTCAGCACAATAGACGGGCTGCAATTTCATCCCCGAGATTCAGCTGCTCCACTTGAATTGTGCTTTTGTGGTTTATGGCATCAACAGAAACATCTTGCTGAATTGCTGCCTTGTATTCCCTTACAGACAGCACTCGCTGTGATCCAGCTTCTTGCAAAATGACATCTCTGAACGTATCCCTAGGAGAAAAAGTCTGGATGGGGCTGGAAGAGGGAGCAGAGCCAGAGTCTGTGTTATTTAGTCCCCAAACTTCCACTTCAGCAGTAGTAGCACTCACTCAAAGCCATGGCTGGGTCCATCAGAGGTCAATGGTGGCTGTCACAAGGTGCCGCAGGCTGATGCAGGCTGATTATGCAGGATGAAGCAGACTGGAAACGAGAGTGATCCTGTTAGTTTATGCTTCAGAAAGATAGTTGTGATTCATCCTTCTGTCCTGGATGTTCACCCTGAATGTTGATTACTCAAGGAACAAGGCTCTGGCAGGATTTTGTATAAAGGAAAAGGCTTGTTCACACTTTGGAGATGTGACACCATCCCAGAAACCAGCAAGACCTGAAAAGAGCAGCTAGCATTTGCCAGGCAGATTTCTTGTAAAAGAGAATCATTTCATAGCCTGCTAAGGAAAAATAAATATTATCCTTATCTTTCACCAGACTTCAATTCCCAAGTCAGGCGTATTAACAACTATGATTTTTGTCTCTGACAGCAAAGACCTAATTCTGCCCTCAGAGACTTGCACAACCTAGCTGATGTGAAATGAATGAGAAAGCAAAGCTCTTGTACCACAGCAATCCTTTGGCAGAAAGGTAACGTGGTTGAGGGCTCCACTTTATTAATTATGGATATCATTCACATTATCAGTATTTAATTTTCTGTACTCTTCACAAGTGTAGCAATCTTATAAAAAACATTACTGGTCCACAGTAGGAGGACAAAGCACTGTCCCATGCACTGACCCCAGCAGCAATTCACCTGCCAGCAGTAGAACTGAAGCAGACACTACAGAGACCCCAAGTTTGGACTCCCAAAAACCTGCAGTGCCTTGTTCTTCAGCTGGCATGGCACCAGCTGGGGGTTCAGAAAGATAGCTGGGACGTTGGGCAATCCTGAGCACAAACAGAGTCTGGGCAGAGAATGGACTGAGAGCAGCCCTGAAGAGAAGGACTTGGAGTTGTTGGTTAACAAGAAGCTCAACTTGACCCAGCAATACGCACTTGCAGCCCACAAAGCCAACTGTATCCTGGGCTGCATCAAAAGTAGCATGGTCAGCCCTTCATCAGAGGTGATTCTGCCCCTCTGCTCTGGTGAGATTTCACCTGGAGTACTGTGTCCAGTTCTGGAGTCCTTAGCACAAGAAAGACATGGACCTATTGGAGCAGGCCCAGAGGAGACCACAAAAATTATCATAGGGTTGGAACTCCTTTACTATGAATAAGTGTTGAGTGAATTGGAGTTATTCAGTCTGGAGAAGAGAAGGCTCCAGGTGAGACCTTATAGCAGCCTTCCAGTACTTAACAGCTGCCTACAGGAAAGCTGGGGAGGACATGTAGTGACAGGACAAGGAATAACGGGTTTAAACTAAAAGAAAGGAGATAGATACAAACAAGGAAGACATATTTTACACTGAGGGTGGTGAGACACAGGAATAGGTTGCCCAGAGAGGTGGTAGATGCTCCATCCCTGGAAACATTCCAGGTCAGGTTGGACAAGACTCTGAGCCACCTGCTCTAGCTGAAGATGTCCCTGCTGACTGCAGGGTGGGTTGGACTAGATGACCTTTAAAGGTCCCTTCTAACCCAAACCATAATATGATTCTAAAGTTTGCAAAGAGTCTGAGGCATTAGGCAAACACTTGGGGTAAAGAAAGGGGCAGGGAGAGGGATAGAATACAAAAAAAGGGTTCATATCCTAACTGAACTATCTGATAATAACACACAGTAAAGAACACACAACTTCTAACTAAAACCTCCTGCAAATATGGCAGGTCCAGCTCTCTCGAGATGCTAACGAGTCGTTCTGCTTGAATTTTGTTTAATTTTGGGGAGGCGAGGGGGAGTGTGGAGTTATTTCTTTTTTGGTGGGTTTTGTTTTGAAGGTAATATCGCCCGAGAGGCAGAAGAAAAGCCTTTTCCTAGGGAACATCGCCCCTTCCCGGCTCCCTCCCGCAGGTGGCAGCGCAGCCCCAGCCAAAGCCAGCGGCACCGGGAAAAAAAGAGAAGGGGGAGCGGGAGGAGGAAAGATGGAGTTCAAAAAGTGCAGGTTGCTGCGGGAAAAGCCTCCGTGTGCTGCTGCTGTTTCTAGCCCCTGAAGGAGCAGCTGCAGCCGCAGTGTGGAGAGGCTGGTGCAGCAGGCATGGATGCACGGACATGCACACGAGTGTTCTTCCTCCTCACCCCCAGAAAGCAGCTTATTTCTAAGGAGGAGCAGAAATTTCAAACAATTCCATAAACTGGGAATTTATCCATTTCCCTGTTTATATGGCCAGGTTGGACAGGGCTCTAAGCACCCTGGGCTAGTGGAAGGTGTACCTGCCCACGGCAGAAAGGAACTAGATGACCTTTAAGGTCTCCTCCAACCCAAAGCATTCAGCTTAGGCTGATGATCATGTTTTGTTTAGATTTAGGCCTTTAAAATGTCTTTTTAAAGCGAAAGAGTATGCATTGTTGAGGAAAACTGTGCCTTGAAATGGAAAGCAGAGAGAAGCAAAGGTTATGCTAGGAAATACAAAAGTGGAATGTTTCAACACTGACAACTTCTGGTCAACTTATTTCCAAACCAAGAAATGCCTGGAAATCAGTTAGTGGAAAGGTTTTTTTACAATTTGTAGGTGTGGCAGGAAATGCATATTACAAGTTTATCAAGCTCCAGAGTGAAACCAAGAAGCTCCATTTCAGAGATTATTCTGGTCCCAGACAACAAAATCAGAAAATTACCAACCTAAATATTCTCCTGGCCAACTTCTACCCACCTGGTTTTGTCTCAACATCTTTGGCTAAAACACCTTCTCAAGTCCTTTTTCTGTTTTGCTGCTGTATAATCTAGGCTCCTCCTAGCCTTTGTCTTTTGGCTAGACTGAACATGCTGGGAATTAGCCTCTCCTTTCCTGGAATTGATACCTTTAATGTCAACAAGTGCGCTTTTTCCCTTTCACAAAAATGCTTGGTTGCAAGTTCCAAGCCAGCTCCTGTGGCCAGGAATAGTCCAACTTCTCCTATAGGCTTGTTTCTACTTAAGCTGCACAGAGGAACAGGACAGACCCATGGTCATCACCAGCCCGCAGTTCAAGGGCTTTGGCAACACCTAGAGCAAAGACCAACATTCAAACGCTGGGCAACATGCAGCTGTTGTACAAAACAAGGCAAGTTTGACCCCAAATGGCAGGTCAGGCGTGACCTCTTCAGCTTTAAAAGTGACTGTCTTTCAGGCCATCTGTGGTCTGCTGAAGAGTTCTCTTCAGACCTAAACAACCTCTATTTTCATAAATACCTTAGATATCATAACTCCCAAGCAATTGCCCCTGGAGCATGCTCTGTTCACTGAGGATTTCAGGCCTCCTCCCTCCTCTAATTCCAGCAAATCCCAAGATTTTATCTTGTGAATCTGTTAATAGCCCTTCTTGGGGAGCTGTATAATTAGCCAAGCACCATCTCAGCTACTGGTCTTCAGTTTGTTAGGCAGGGAGCCAAGTGCATGGCTGTAGCAATCCAACCACAAAACCCAGGCAGCAGAGGAGCATACTGTTTTCAACACCTCATTTCACAACCTAACAGATGAAGGCAATGCCTTTCTCCCCCTTTCCCACACACGAAACCTCTCTGTGTGCTTTTTTCCACATCGGTATTTCACAGCATCAGTGCTGGGGGTGGAGGTGAAAGCTTACTGAGCACGAACCCTTCTGGGAGGTCACTGTGTCTCCAGATTTCTTATGAAGCAAGGCCAAGGATGAGGAGGAGAAAACAAATAAAGGGAGGGAGGAAAGGGAGAAGGCAGCAGTCCTTCAGTATTTGTAGGGATATTGGCATTCAGCTCAACTGAATTGAATAGGGGTGACATACACCCAAAAAAATGTAAAGAAAAAGTATACTGGTTTGCTCTGCATGACTGGTATTTTGAAATGGGTAATAATCTAAAACAAAACACAACATACCTGTTTGTGGTCCTGTACTGGACACAGTGTTCTTGCAGATCTCTCAGTCTGAGAACTAATTGTTCTATACTGAGAAATTGATGAACCATGCAGATATGGGAGGCTGAAAGAGGTATCTTTTGCCTCCCACATCTCCCAATGGACACGGAAGGTGGACCTACAATTTTGCCTTCATTTTACAAAGATCATAGTGATTCAAATAACTTGGTCTAGAATATATTTGAAACTGACAGTTTACAGTCAAAGGGCTAAAGGGTTGGTAGATAAATCCTAAGAAGTGTGGCAGAAATTACATGTTGCTTAAAGAGATAAGTACTCTCCTGAAGCCCTTCAGCCTGAACAATGGTATTTTCCCTTTATCTTGACCTGAACAGCTGGGCAGTTTCCAGTCAGGTTCACATACCACCCACATTCACAGCTCCTTTATTCAGCTAATACTCCCAATCATCAGTACAAGATTCTAGTACCTGATGGAGTTAAAAACATCCCTGCTCACTTCAGGGGCATTGGACTACATCACCTTTAAAGATCCCTTCCATTCTGTAATTCTATCCATGAGGACTACCCCTACCCAGAACATCACTCAAGATAAACCAGCTCGTTTGCGTAAAAACTGACTCCTTTGGTGTGAGCTGACAAGACACTTGCAGGACACCAGGGGATCTCAAGGGCTGTGGGTAGGAGCTGCTTGGAGCCCTCTCCCATCTGAAGGTCCCCAGCATGTAGTAGATGAAGAAGAGTCTTGATTTCTCATCTGCACAGAGACTCTTCAAATTTTCTCAAGACCCTAAAAGCCAAGAAAGATATTTCCTGAGGATAAGGTAAAGATGAAAAAGCTAGTGGCAACAAAGTTGGTCACAGGTCTGAGAATAACCTGTCCTAAAGTTGATTTTATATGATCTGAACAGTAATGACAATTTATGACTTCAATAAAGCTTTTTTTCTTCACACTTAACTTTCTACAGCAATCCCATCAGCCAATGTACAGGCTGAAATGATTCCTATTGTTGGCTTGAGGTGCTCTCCCCTTTATGACCATTAAATACACTTAGGAAAAAAAAACAAAGAAAAAAAAATGAGGAAGCTGATGAATCTTTCAGGAATCCTAAATGTCACAAGCAACTCTGGATTCATTTGCCTTTTTAGCAAAAGCATGAAGTCACACAGTCCCTGCCCCTCATTACATGTCATTCCTTACCCACTGCTTTCTTTGCTGCTCCATCAGCTTTAGTAAGGCTGTTCTGAAAAAGAAACAAACAGCGTATGACCTAGGTTTTATTTCCGCAGGGCTGTTTTTGATGTGGATCTTCTCTCTGGTTTTGTTTACAGTGCAGCTCTACAAAAAAGATGTGTCTGCACAAATGAGGTGTCAGCAAGCTGCAGCTCATGGCAGAATGGGCATCCAGCAGCAAGAAGTCCTTAGAAAAAGAACATAAAAAGCTCTTGCACCCAAGCAATGAGTGATGGAATCTAGGAAAAAATGTTGCCTTTGCTGTACTCTGCAATCACTCACACTACAAATTCCACATGATTCTTATCTAAAAAAAAAACAAACAACCCACAACATTTTTCTTTTTCCAGTTATGCAGATTTTTCATTCATGCATCTTCTTCTTGTCATACTTTTTTTCAGCATCACCAAGAAACCTAAGATCACACCTTCTTCTGGAATGTCAGACAGAAGCTGCAGAGCCAAAAACAACAAAAAAGAAAAGCAAAACAAGTATTTCTTTCATCAAGAAGCTTACAGGTGAGGCTCACAGTGCTGAAAGGTGTTATCTGCAATAAAACCAAAGCTATGGTCTTAGATCTGAGCTTAGAAATATTCCCTGGGGCAACAGAAGCTAACAGAGCCGAGACAGGACAGAAGAGGTACATAAATCTAAGCATTTCATATAAGGAGAAGTGGGATAGAGCTATTTGGACAGTTTCTGGCATAGTTATGGTAGCATCAGAAGCATTATCCAGGAAAGCAGTACCAG
The DNA here is from genome assembly GCA_013396975.1 of Bucco capensis. Classification (NCBI taxonomy): domain Eukaryota; kingdom Metazoa; phylum Chordata; class Aves; order Piciformes; family Bucconidae; genus Bucco; species Bucco capensis. The sequence continues at coordinate 1,570,677 of VWZO01011706.1, read as the reverse complement.
GACAACTGGTAAATGCCATGAGGCTTTGGCAAAGTGGCAAATCAACACCTGATACGCACAAGGAGTATATACGCTCTCTGAGAAATGTTGCTGCACCAAGAAAGGAAGATACAGACACATGGAAAAAGAGGCATAGAGGTTAAGACTAGAAAAGCAGTGCACAACAGAGAAGAACCTCTTATAAATATAGGCAAATAATTTAATTCCTTACAGAGATCTATTTTTTCTAGTTATATTTTGCTGTCTTGAAAGACAGCTCTCATTGGGTATCTCCTGGAGCTGAAAAATACTTTTCTTGGTCTAAATCTTACAGGAGCTGAAGAAGGGAATTTATTCAAAGCCTGTATCTGAAATTATCACATATCTGCTTCTTAGTTTCAAGAAGTAAACAAGTTGTTTGTGTTTTGAATGAGAACATTGTCTTCCTGTGAGGCTGCCAGAGGAATTCAGTGCATTGGTCCACAATGAACTTTGTAAATGACTGCACAGGCTTTAGCCACCCTCCGAAAAGTTCAAAATAACAGGCAAAAAAAATTACAGAAGCATCCAACTTCAGAGATCTAGCACCTCTTTCCTCACTTTATTATTGATATTGGGTTTCATATTTAGTCTAGACTTGCCATGTGAATCTGATTAATCAACCTTAAATACCAGCAATACGTACCTTCTTTTCTCCCTCTTGTTTTTCCACAAGCGAAATAATTTCCATTTCTTTCCTTGGCTATTTATGGAACAACCTTTTGTCCATTTATCTCTTGAGAATGGCCAAAACCCAAGGAACTACAGAAACTTGTCATTAGTTTACTTTTGCTGGGTTATTCCCCAGCACAGGGCTGATACATGCATTAAGACATCCAAGAGATGTTCAGGATGCTGAACGTTTTTATACTGACTGGTTGCAAGTCATCTCAAACTAGCCACTTAACACAGTTTCTTCTCTCCTACTTCACCTTCATGGCCAAATTACTTAGCAGGGTCAGCAATTCCTGCATCACCTTTGCCCATTCCAGCACTGAACAATTTATGTAATTCTGCACTTTCTTATAAGACGACCACAGATAAACATATAAAACGCTGCTTATATCTCTCTCAAGTCAATTGTTACACTGCACAGCCTGGTCAGTCCAACATTGTGTCAGGAAAAGTGGAACAAGGAATTCTTCCTGATTTTGGAAGGAAAATTTCATTTTCACTCCCACTCCTCCACTGTTTCCTAATCTCAACTTCACCACCAATTTGTTTTGTCTCTCCTCACAAGTCTCAGTTCTTACTCCTACACATACGATTGTTTCATTAACATACTCATGTATGTATGTATGGCTGGGCTTCGCAAACGAAGCTCCAGGGAGGGCTCCACCCACGCTCCTCACCAGAGCCTTTTCCAGGCGTGCTGAGAAAAAGAGGCTAGCAGATAGCACCCTCCAGCCTGCACTATGGATTTTTTTTAGGTGAGACACAGCATGTGCAGAGCTGGACCCACCCTTTAGTCCTAAGGTTCATCTGCCAGGGCCTAGCAAATTTGGACGCTGGCAGCCAAGTCCCTAGGACAGAGGTTTAACCTGTTAGATGGAAGGCCTTACAGGGCTAAACGAGCTCCATCTGCCCGGGTTTGGAATCAGAGTTGTCCTTCTCCTAGGATGACTGCCAGAAGGCTAATGAGCTCATCCTACCCATACAAGGATTATAGGAACATGGGTATCACTCCCCACACTTTACCATGGGCAATGAGTTTAATGCTCCCTCTGCTGTCGGCACAGTTATCGCACCAGGGGCCACAGGAGACCACAAGTGGTTTTCAGACTATGCCCGAACATACTCATACCAACATTAGAAAGCCAATTAATGCTCCAAGCAATGCAATTACACTGTACATTAATGCCTTTGCATTTTTCATAGACCACTACTTATAAAACAGCACTTCTAATCTCACTTACAGCTGCTGCTTGAGGTTCAAACTTCACTCAAGAGATCCTTCTATCCAAATTTCCACAATCCATGCTGAGATGTACAACTCTGTTCTTCTGAGGAGCAATTCCTGAACTGGCTAACAATGACATGCCAAAAATGTTCTGTTTTTTCTTGTCTCTTAATTTTTCTAACTCCTATAATGATCTCTGAATAATACAAGTCTTACGTATCTTCCTAGCCACAAAGAACATGTGAAGACAAGAGTAACTTCCAGAAAATACTTTCTGGGATTTCCTTAACTATTTTTCAAGCTTCTGTCCTCGCAAAACATGAAAAATCTTTTCTTACCAATTTGTTTCATTACAGAGTAACTGAGCAGACCAAGACGGATGCATGACATGCTCTGATTTTTGTCATTTTACAATGAACTAAAATTTGGGATTGGTTATTTTTGTGTTTAAACATGCAAACACACATATCCCTAACTAAATCAGATTTATACCACTGAAAGGCATAATTTTCATTAGGATAAATAAGCCTCAATTGGTCTGTGGTATATACTGAACAACAGCAGGAGGCTGCCTCTGAAGATTAATCCAGTTTCCTTCAAGACTGTCTCCTCTGTTCAGTGCATAATAAATGGTATTGATCAAACAGGTGATTAAAGCCTCAGACATGGTATCATGATTCTCTGCACAGTCTGTAGTTACACATGTATTTTTAAACACTCCTTTTTAACATTCCTTCAACAATCTGCCTGATTTCAATGCTGGCTGAGCACCAACATCAATCACTGCTACATTTGTCATCTTGAAACACAGGAACATTTGCTTACTATGGGAAAGAGGGAAGTTTTTCTGTTGTCATCCAAAGTGCTGCTTTGAAATAGTTCTGGTTTGAGTTATGACCCTAAACAGACCCACAAGGTGTTCCATTCCACATATGTCATATTCAGTATAAAACTGAGGGCCAGACCCTGAAACTTTCACATTAAGCTTGGGCCTTAGGGTCTCTTACATAAGACCCAAGGCTTGGATCATCTTCCTAATCTTTCATTCTACTTGTGAACCATTAAAATCTGAACAGTTCTTGAAATCCCTAGGGCAACAGGGTAGCATCACAGTGTATATATATAGCTAGAAGAAAGAATTTGTGCATCCTAATAAGCATTCACATTTATGTATAATCAATCACACAGGGAACTTCACAATAAGCAGCATTCATATGAACAAAAATATACTTCCAACAACAGAATTTCTCTATTAAATCCATGTTTATTGCTTAAGTTTTATCACAGTGGAGATTAAATTATGCTTAATCATCCGGTCAGTGCTTTTGTACCTTCTTCAATGCCAAAAAAATACATATAAACCAAGTCATTCATACACTCGAAGTCTTATTACCATCCCACCATTCATCGCCTCTGTGTGCTCCTTTAGTTTCCACAAACTGCAAGATTGTAAAAAGGTATAGCTAATAGGCTTATTTATAATACCATTTTCTTCAAGTATTCAGAAAGCAGTACAAGAAGCTGTACTGTACATTAGAAACATAGCTGTACTGTTATTTATTGCTATAGGATAGAGGCTCCTGATGGAATGATAGTGAAATATTGCATCACTGTGTATGAAGATGAACTCAGCATCCTATAATCATCACAACTCCTCCCATGTTAGTGAACGACACCAGGTAAATGGATTCCTTTCCTTTCTCTTTCAGGCATGGGATTTCAAACTACAAATAAATAAAGCATACACTCACAACACGTGTAGTGCAAATTCCAAGTAAACAGAATGACATGGAAATAAACTCATAGTTGCCAACTTTGGTTCAGCAGGGCAGGTAGGATTTTATGCCTGGCACCCTACATCCCCGCCTTTGGTGTGCACCACCGCCAGCATCCCATGTCAGCGACAATGATTGAAAGAGATTGTTGCAGGGAGGGGACATAGCAGGGGAAGGGGGAAACAACCACCCCTGCAAACCTCACGGCAGGGTGGCCAGGCTTCACCCCACGTGTCCCATCACAACTCGGAAGGAAGGCTGGTCACTCCCCCACAAAGAGCAGCCTCTCATCCCACATCGGAGAAGTCATATTGGCAACTATGTGAAACATGGATTGCGTGGCCCAGACTAACAGAAGGTAGTATTTTGCCAGGTACAACCATTGAAAGAGAACATCTACAACATCGCGATTTGGAAAGAACTTAATGACAATTAATAGGAAAGACATTCAACTTCGGGGTAGGGGTGGTTGTTGTTCATTGGTTTAAAACAAACCCCAAATAGTGGTTTGATTCTGCACAGCTCTGGGCCATTACAAAACCTTCTGCACTGAGCACAGGGCTAGATCTTTTTTGTTGTTGCTGTTTGTGTCATTTCTTTTTCTTAAGTATGCAAATCTGCTTCCCACACAGCCAGATTTTAAACTGAAATAAAAGTCCCTAATATTTTCATGACATAAATTTTATCTGCAGAGAAAGGCAACAAATACATTTTTGCACATATTAAAAATGAGGATGTATTGTAGATTTACTCAAGACCCCTTTCTCCAAAGTACTGGTAGTGAGCAGAAGAGTCATGCAGCTTATCAGTAAAAAGAGTACATTTTTGCCATTTTTCTTCAGTGCTCATTTTAAGATTTGTTTTTTTCTTTAATATCTGTGTTCTCAGTCTGCAACTTGCTAGTTCTTGCACAGACTAGGAGAAGTTTTTTAAAGAGCATTCTTACCCAACATGTTGAACCTTCATCAAGGAAAACAGAATTAGCACTAGAGTTTTCTCGGCTAAAAGATCGATATATTCAAATAAAAAAAAGGAAAAACCTCTGAAAATAAAAAGAAATCTCTCCTTGTTTGGGACACACATTTAGCTTTTAAAAATGAAAATTCATAAATATGGTCATTGTATAACTTCATAGAATTAAGGCTTCTAAAAACTTCAGTGCCGAAATAACCTCTCTGCATCAGTATTAAGAATAAAATATATTCAATTTTAGGTTGTGCTTGCCTTTTTTTTCTTTTTAAAGACTTTACTTAGTTCCATAGAATTTTGTCACATAATATTACATACTGAAGGGGAGTGTTAGAACTGCTTATTGAGGTTTTAAGTAGTTGTTAGACTAAGTTACAGCGATAAAATTCAATTACTGCTCTGATTCCTTACTACTTTACATGGGGTGGTTGGCTCATTTCACCTTTTTTTCATGCTTAATGTGGCCATTTCTTCTATACTTGCCATTTGGGATCCCATTCTGGTAATGTCCATTAACAGCACTATGCTTGTTATTTGACCAAAGATGTTTGCTTTGTTTCCAGATAAATTTTGTTATCCTGGCCAAAATATAATAAAGTAAGGCAGCACCCACTAGTACAACGAAGGCAATATCCAGTAAGAAATACTGATATAAAGAGATGCTGTAAACAGCAGCACGTAGATGTTGTGCTCCGTTGTGACGGAGAATGTAGTTAATCCAGTATACAGTCCGGTTAACAGGATGACCAGGTTGGTCTTTGTGGATCTCAGACAGCCTCTGGGCCCTCTGTCGGTAGCTGTAGGGAAGAACAATAAGAAAAGGGAAGAAAAGAAAAATCATTATCAGTGCTCTGGGCAATGCAAGCCTGCCAACACACAAATATACTCCAGCCTCTTCAGATCAAACAGCGTATTACCATGGGACTCTCACAACCAGCGGCATACAGAGGGCTAGTCATGACAAATAATCTGTCTTTAAATCACTCCTTGTAGCTCATGGATGAAGAATGACTAGAAAATCTGACCCATGTCTGACTAAAGGCAGAAATTCACCCTCCAGCAAAGCAATGAAGAGCCAAGCTGACCTGACCTGCTGCCAGAGGGGAATCTTACCTAATCCAAAATGAATCCTAGCAAGATACTGCCACTGTAAAGTGGCAACACATCCTGTGTAACACACCATACACTTATGTTATTGTGCAACTGCATTACTAGAGTAACACAGAACAAAAGCGAGAAACTAGTTTTTGATTGCACAAGACTACTTTTGCTCAGGTCCAGACTTAAGCCTTAAACTTTTTATTTTTCTTCATCTCCAGCAGCTGATAATGTCAAATATCTTCTCTCCCCCCTCACTGCAGCTGTGGGGTCGATAGGTTAAATATGCAAGACTTGCCTTTATACTAAGGATGATTGCACAAAGGAAAGGTGATGTAACTGATGTTAAGGTCTCTTTAGCAACATTCCCTTTTGCTGCAGTTCTGCTGCTCACTCCTTACAGGCTTCTCCTTTCCCAAGGATTTTAACTCAAATCATGAGACAAGAGTCACTCTTTTTTAATAACTCCATATTTTTAGCTACAATCCAAACAATTATGTATGTGTATTTTGCTCCAAGCCCCTTAGGCAGCACAACAGATAACTAAACATGGAGTAATTACGACACACAAGAAGAGACGTTGGTCTGCCACAAGGAGTAAGTCAGAACAGGTTTGTTTCCATAACCCTTCTGCCATTCACATGGCAACTGCCACAAAAAGCGAATGAGACAGTTGAGTTCTCGTACACTGAGCAACAAGCTTAGCACCTACACAGAAACCTCATCAACTGAGTAACCTCCTGATATGCTACAACCATCTAAAGACTTGCCCCCAACTATGCACACAAATAAATCACAACATGAGCAAAGATTCTGTATATGGATATTTAACCGGTAATAACTTAAAAGCAAGAAACAATTGCTCATTCCATACCTGGGATCATTAATAACTTTTACTAGAGCTTCATACAATTCACTCTCAGTGACTGTCTTCCAGTTCAGCAATATTCCCATGCCTTTGGCCTGCACACGAGTCATAGTATCGTAATGGTCTCCAAAAAGGGGAATCCCCACCACTGGGACCCCATGGTACATGGTTTCAAAAATGCTATTCAAACCTCCATGACTAAGAAAAGCTTTAATGTTAGAGTGACCTGAAAACAGAAGAGACATGAAGATTAGGAAAACCAAAACTAAATCCGAAACATTTATATCTCCCTGATGTAAGTGAAGCAATTGTGTGCAACAATCTGCCATCACATTTCCAAGGCTGCAATTCAGGAAGGTGAAAATGAACCAAACTTGTTCTGGAGTTCTCCTTAAATCCACTCCACTAAAATTTTGTATGCACTGGATGATTTCCTTACACACTGAGATGGAACATCCAATACAAAGAAAATCCTCATATAGTTGTGTAAAACTATTAATGGCATAATTAATATATATTGTTTACTCCCAAGTAGCTGCAGGTGATGACTACAACCAGTTCAGCAGTACAAATGAGCCAGTGAGAGAGTGTTTTTTCTTATTCTTATGAAATAGAAGCTAGTTAATGACAGGACAACTGATATCAGATTCTCTCTAAAGTTTCACACGCCTTACTTCAGGCTAGCAAGATCTGACAACAGTGATAACAATTATGTAAATTAAAAATTAAGACTGCCTCAGAGCAATTTAGTAACCAAAACAAATCTACCTGCTTTAAAAGTAATTTCTCTAATCACATTATGATAAATATTCCAGCTGACATGCACACACACACTGATGCACACACGTGCTTAACACATGCATCAGCACTAATCACAGCACTCAAGCTGTGTTGCAAACACACAAGCACTCGGTGTGGCCCCTCAGATCTGCAATGTATTCAGCTACCCTTTGACAGGAAAGGAAGGGAAAGAAAGAAAACATGTTGACTCTAACATAGATTTTACCAAGAGATAGAAGAATATCAAGGTTCGTCTCTGCACCTGAGAACACGGAGTATCTCTGGTTAAACAGAAAGGTTAGTATCAGCTTGCAACTTGTGCCCAAGTTTTGTTAGAGCTCTCTTTGGAAAAAATTAAATAAATGTGTACATATACAGTGATATTTACAGACTGCCAAGACTTGTTTTGATGCAATGTAAACAAGTTTTGTATGCTCAGTTTTATGACTCTTTGGTGAAGAGACCAGTAAACATCATACCACAGGAATTAATGTTCATCAGCTCCCTAAAATAGCCAATTAAAAAAAAATTCCTACTTAATTATTTTTTCTCAAACTGCAAAACTTCCATGGCATACAAGACACTCATCAAAAGCTTCTCCCAAAACAGTCTTTGTAATAATTATGTTCTCCCACCCTTAAGGAAGAAATGAAGTTAGTACCAAGGAGAGATAATTAACATCAGAAAGGTGTTTTATATAGTCACCTTGAAGTTCTGATTAATTCTATATTCTTGTTCTATGACTTCCATTACAGAAATTATCCTACCTGTAGAATGACTGCTCACTCAGTAGAACTAAGGTAGAAGAGCAACCTGAACTTGAGTCAGAGTAAGTGATATAGATCAAAACAGATACTCACCAAGAAGGTCGTTTTGTGGTAACCATTCTATGAGCTTTGTATTGTTTCCCAAATTCCTTGGTTTGTTTCCTGAAAACCTAAAACAATAAAATCAAATGGAAGCAGAGTTAAAAATGTCCAAAATGGATAAACTCAAACCAGAGAAACCAAACTATCCATGAGCCCGAAGCAGATTTCCAGTTACATGGGGATACTGTTTACTGACTGTCACTATAACAAATTAGGCTCAAAGTCCTGTAAACAGCTAGTAACTTTCAGCTTCATTTTCATCATTCATCATTTAAGCAATCTAGCTTAAATGCAATATTTTTTATTCAAATAATGGCAACATAGTTACTTCTCAAAGTATATCTAACTCTTTACACTGTCACTGACAGAAGTTTGATAACCTCTCTATGGTTCCACGTCCACTGCTCTATTGGAAACTCTGGCTGATACTAGATAAATAACTCACCAAGAATATCCCACCAGCACACTAATAATAATCCCTACCATTAACATGAGGCATTCCCTTTCATCTAGCCAGTTTCCTGGAGCTCTTGAAAACTGACATCATCTTATTTCAAAAGGAGTTACTAATACCAGGAAGGAAAAAGCTCAGCTTATGAGGCAAGAAACTACTGATGAAGAGTTTGAGAGCAGACTGTGAGACAAGTGTATTTTTCTTATTTGCTCAACTGCCTGAAACCCAGTGGCAACATCTTGCTCAGCTCTCTCTCATCTCGGAGCTCTGCTCGCCCAAAGAACATGCCTTACACCTAAGTTCCAGGGACAGTTTCTCATTCCACAAATCATAATGGAAAGAAACAGCAGGTGGGTTCCCTTATCCAAAAAGCCATTCATCAGACAATGGATTGCAGACAAAACCAAAAAATGTAACAAAGAAAAGCACTGATAAGGAAATACTAGCAAGGAAAATTAAAAATTTTAAACAGAAAGTTTCACCTGAAATCATTGCTTTTGCATTAAAAAAGCTAACCCCCCCAATCGATTAAAGTTTATTTATTTGTTTACTACAGGAAGTAGATAATTTCTACAGAAAAAAAATTCTAGAGAAAAAAGGATAAAACAAAACCAGTAAGATCAACAGGGATTAATAATTCATTATAAGCCCAGCAGTGTTGCAGCCTTCACAAGGAAGAAACACAGAGCAGTTCTACCCCAAACAAAAACTGATGAGATCTTCACCACAACTACCAATGGTTCTGTGCCACAGCTTGAAGAATTTCCATTTTCCTGTTCATTAGCAGGGTTCACTATTTCAATTACACACAGGAGTGAAAACAGTCCGTAAGAGAATGTTAGGAAACAGGCTGCTAAACAGACTGCTAACACAACTCCAAAAGCGCAGCAAGGACAGCAATAATAAATTGTAAGAAAGTGATCAGTTGGAAACAAGCAGTTCACACAAACTCCTCTGAATTACATTCCAGAGCAAAGCTTTAGGTGAAGCAGAGCTGACTAAACAGTTCTTGGATTTTTACAGTAAGTTGAGAGCACCACTCAAGATGTTTTCAGAGCCGAGGAAGCTTATTACTGTTCTTCACCTTCTATAGATTCTTTTTCCTCCAATTTCTCACAGAAAAAGACGAGAAGAACAACTATGAAAGTCTACGTTCACAGATTAAAAGGAAAGGGCTCAAAAAAGGGAGGAAAGAGAAAGAAGAAAGCAAACCTAGGATTAAATCAGCAGGATGCCATTCTTGCTCCCTATGACAGTATGTTACAACCGTTATAACCTCAGACTTTTCACCGTCCCCAATCCTTCTAGAATGTAAGTCAGCACAGGAGTAAAATCTACACCTTATTCTGCCACAAAATCACTGCTCCTCCTTATCGGGGGACAGCATCATTTCCATGAAGAGCATCTTTCAAAAGTCAGGCCCTCTGAGTCCCAGTTTTAGCTGCTGCAACTCTAGATTCAAGATGGCTCAACAGGAAATCAGCGTGTTTCAAATCACTCCAAGTACACCTACTAGTGCACTTACCTCCAGATAACTCGCTGAGGCAGTCTTGCCAGAGCACGTGCTAACTTATTCGCTATATCTTCTGACAGGTATTTCACTCCTGCTCCAAATGAGACGAGGACAAAGCCATTTTCATTAGCACCATTCACCCATGTTTGCAGATCCTGTTAAAGTGAAAATTTATACTGAGCACTAAGGAAGCACAAGGTAATCCATAGAAACAGATTAAATAAATACTGCTTAGGAAGAACAGTTGTTGGTCTTTTATGTTACTTCACAAGTCAAGTTTTGAAAGTCATCAAAATTCTAGAAATCACTGCGTGAAATGACCCAATGATTCAGAATCCACAGTACAGGCTATGAACAGGAAAATTCTTCTGGGTTTGTTTTGGGTTCTGTGTTAACGACCAGTAAAAAGACAACTTCTCCTTCCTTAACCAATCAGTTGATACAGATTCACAAGTTAACACATTTTAACTCAGCAAAACATAACTAGATCTCTCTCATAATATCAGCCTGGAATATAGCACAGGAAATAACTGGACAAAGTCTGGAACTTGACTGTGACTTCCAGCCTTAAAGGAAGTAAGAGCACTTCAAAAGGGTTTGGTTTGGGTTTTTTTTTTTCATTTATGTAAAAATAATAAATACAACCTGAAATAAACCAAAGCTGCAAAAAAACAACTTCAGTACCCCCTGCTCTAATATTTCAAAGAGCAAGGAAAAATATTGTGTCTGAATGGCCACCACATGGTGGCAACACAACTTTTGATGGCTCTGTCAATTCAAGGGCTGACTCAAGGCAAGGCAGGCACTACCTTCAGTCGCACAGGGCTTTGGGGCTCACCAAGGGGTGTTCAGCTCACACATGGTCACCCTATGCACACTGCACTGAACACCTCAGTGCGTCCAGCCACAGGTAAATCCCTCACAGCTGATGCTTTGGGCAAGTCACATTTCAATTGTAAAGGAGACTGCAACATCCAAATGCTATGGCTGTCTTGGTGGAAAGGGAGGTTGTGCCATGGATTACAAGGGAAGCCAGCAGAGACCACCACCTACAATCACCATTTAAATTCTATCTTTTCCAATGCAACTGCTGGCACTTGAAATAATAAAAATAATAAGGTATGTCAGTCTGCCAAAGAATATCTTCGATTTTCCAGGATATGGTTTAATTCTAGTCTCGCCAAGTTAAAGCATAAGCCTGCTCAACACCAGTACAGCAACAGCAAATGAGTAAAATGAAAATTAAGAACCCACTCACAATGTGCCTCTTCTCCTAGTAATAAATGGCAGCCAGACAGTTAAGAGACTAATTCTGTGCTATCCAATCTGAGCACAGAACCACAAAAACCAGAGGGCATAAGGAAGACTTGTACATTACACTGGGGGCTGTACACTACACAGTGAAAAACGGATTTCCATTTTCCCTAAATCTACAGCTCTTCGTTTTTCTTCATCCTTTTCCAGAGCACTTTCCTGCCCATACTTTTTTTTTTTTTTATGTCTGTGGAGGGATGGGGAAGAAAGGAAAGGAGGGAAAGCGTTTGCCACCTGCCATGAAGCTGAATCGTTTAATACAGGCTGAACTTCTGACATGAAAGTTTCCAAGTGGTTTTGTGATTTAAAGTTTGTCCTTGAATTTTACTTAAGGACCTAAGGCATGCTGCAAATGCATATGCACAAATTTGCAAATGCAAATGCACTAATCAGGCTATGAAGAGAATAAATTTGAGTGCAGCCCTGCAGAGAAGGACTTAGGGGTACTAGTGGATAAAAAGCTGGACATGAGCCAGCAAGATTCACTCACAGCCCACAAGGCCAACTGTATCCTGGGCTGCATCATAAGCAGCATGGCCAGGAGGTCAAGGGAGGTGATTCTGCCCCTCTGCTCTGCTCTGGTGGGACTTCACCTGCAGTACTGTGTATCTGAGTAACTGCCTCCCACCACAAATTCACACACAAACTGATGAGGTACTGGCTACACAAATGGACAGTGAGGTTGGGCTGAAAACTGGCTTAAGTGTGGGGCCCAAATGGTTGTGATTGTTGGCACAAAGTCCAGCTGGAGGCATGTTTGCTTTTTAATATGGATGAAGACAGGATAGCTAGCACTACTGTTCAAATATTCTTCACTCAGCATCAGGAAGTCCTACTTCAACTTATGCTACATGGTTTCTGGTGCTACACGTCAGTCTGTTTTAGGTGAGGAATGGCACCCAAGGCTACTGCTCCTTTGCCTTTAATTAGAAACTCTGTAAGACTTCACAACTCTGATGCATTCACATAAGAATTATCCATCATTACATGAACAAAGAGGTATAAAATACTTCCTTATAATGGAATTTCTAAAATAGCATTCAAAAAATCCCCACGTAAGGTGTTAAAATTTTATGTAGAGGAGAAGAAAGGAATTTTACTATGTACCATAGAATTAGTCACCCTGCAAGCAGGATTTTACATTTTTATTGTTGTGCAACTACAGCTAATTTCATATCACATCACATGTACAAAGGGGAACTTAAAATCTTGTCAGGCAAGACAAGATCCTGTCATCAGACTCGCAAGATGTTTGTTTGACATATTAAATGGGATTACATAAAACACAGAAAACAAACTGGTATACCTTGTAGAAACTGACACTTATTATCTGAGCGCTCCCTCTCCTGACTCAGTTCCTAAGTGTGACAACACACCAACGTCCACTTGCAAGCCCTCAAACTGGAACCCAAATAACAGAATTTTGCATGGAAAGATTAATTAACTCCAGAAAATAGGCATGTTTCCCCTGCAGACAGGGCCACACAAAATAGATCTGAATGTCCTAGTACAATTAGCTGGACCATGACACAAAGGCTCAGTATTTTCTTATACTTCCCCTGTTCTTTATGTTGCATACAAGGTATTGAAGTAATACAGAAGATAAAAAGTAGGTCATAATCTTCACACATGGAAAACTAAATACTTCACCAGCATTATTACTATGGCTAGGTACCTCACTTAATTTGCACATATCCATTCCTAATGTTTACTTTAGAAAGCACATTGCAGTCAGTAGCTGTGGTCCAGTAGGAGCAATACAAAATACAAGCTGTGAGCAATTCTCACAAAATCTCAATCAGGGAGAGAACACATTGATGCCACAGGATAACTGTTTGCCTACAACTTCAGCGTATCTAGCCACTAAAGCCTTCAGTCAACTTCCCACTCCTTAAGGTCATATTAGCCGTAACACCCTCAATGAAACCACTATCCCATCACTGTACCTTAAGAAGTTCCACAGACACCTTTTTCTCAACTGCACTTACACTTTTGACCTTCAGCACATTTTGTCTTCCCAATCTAATTACACACTATATGAAAATACAGAGTCAGGATGAGTCATTAGAGCTGCCTTCATTAGAATCATAGAATATCCTGAGGATCATTGAGTCCAACTCCTGCCTATGCACACAACAACCCCAAAATTTACTCTGTGTGCCTGAGAGTGTTGTCCAAATGCTTCTTGAATTCTGTCAGGTTTGGCAGCACGACTACTTCCCTACGGAGCCTGTTCCAGTGTTCCACTACTCTCTGGGTGATGTGTTTTCCTAATATCCAGCCTAAATCTACCCTGGCACAGCTTCATGCTGTTCCCTTGGGTTCCACTGCTGGTCACCAGAGAGAAGAGATCAGCTCCGGCCTCTACTCGTGAAGAAGTTACAGAACACGATGAGGTCTCCCCTCAGTCTCCTCTTCTCCAGGCTGAACAAACCAAATGACTTTAGCTGTTTCTAATATGGTTCCCCCTCTAGACCCTTTGGAAGTTCAAAGATGGCCATTTCACTCCCTCAGAAGTTTCATATATGCCTTAAGTTTGTTATATATGCTGTTCATATGCTCTCTAAACATGGTTCTCTTTCTTCAACGTGGGTAATATTTATGGCCATCAGAGCTTTGTGCAGGAGCAGACACCACGACCTTGCCTTGTTCTCTTTTACCCAGTTTGGTAGCCTAGGAGTAATGATTTCCATGTGACACCATGCTACTGAAGAGTGAAGGTTTTGAATATGTACTGGTGTTACTGCTGAGGTGCTCCCTGTGCTTGCATAGGGAGACTAAGAACTTATTGATCTATACTGTACTACAGGCATGAGAGGGGGAAAATAAAATAAATCTTTTTACCATTTTCAGACAGGAATGCTATTGTGCCAACCCTACTATGTGAGCTTTGTTCTATTCAATTTTCTAATTAGCTATTCTTAGCAGGCTTAGCTGCTAAATGCACAGCTGTGACTATAGAGTGAGGACCCAGCTGGCAGTAACCAGTGGTGCCTAATACTGAGCTTTGTTTCAGATAAACAAAGTACACAAATACAAACATAACCGGGTTTAGTATCCGAAGCTTTCCCTGTTCAGCTGCTCAATTCAAATGTGTAATAGCACAAATGCCTGTTCTTTTAATATGGTTGCAAACCACCATTCCCCCAGAGAGCACAGGCATACTATGTAACTTCTACTACAAAATGCTGTTTAGAGTAGACAAAATCAGATCTATTTCAAAATAAATAAGAAGCCACATGAAGTGATCTTAGGAAGGAGATACTGATAGATGAACAGAAAGGTACACAGATCCCTTTTATTAGTGTCCTAACTTTCCTGACATCATCTAAATAGTAATTCTCTCATGTGAAATATTTAAGTGCTATATTAATATATTTTAACCTCATTTCAAATTTTACTTAAACCAACATTTCAGCACAGGCAGAAAAGATGCCATTATATGACCTTTACTATCACTGAACAGACATGGTCCTATCATATAATCTGAAAGCTATGAAATAACATGTCAGTCTACAGCAAACCCAGAGAAACACTGTCATTTTAGGCAAAGCATGCTGCTTGTAATGGATTTGTAAATTGGTTTACAACCAGAAATAGGGTTATTTGCTCTAATGAGCAAAGGATATGGAACACCACAGTGAGTACTCGACTGTACCAAGCAGAGGATGGCTCACACCTCCCTGACTCAACACATTCAGCTGCCTTCTTGCTGCCTCAGCCGAATGTCTCCGCATTGGCTAGCAAGGATGTCACACTCTGAAGGTTATTTTTCCACTGACTAAATTCCTACCTTTTGAAAGCAAGGCCTAAAGGCAAACATGCTCATCCTTTTTTATCAAGGTTTGTTCCCTTTCACGTCATCAGGCTCAGTCAGTTCAATAAACAGCAGTCATGCTGCTCCCAACCAAGACAAGATCCTTTCCAATTCCACCATTTCCTTCTGGATTCATTGCAAGTTAAACATTCTCCTTCCTCAGGTACAAGTTGCTGTTGGCCATCAACCTCCTCTGTTGTTAATCTGTAACTAAATATATTTTTTCTGGTGTCTCCCCCTCTCCTCTCCATTTATTCTGCAGTCTGAAACCAAACAGAAACTTCTAAAAATGAAAGAGAAAAGGTAGGGGTATTTGTAAAGTCTCTAAGTTTGTATCTTGTCTTCTCTAGACATACTCATGCTGGCTTACCTGTGCCATATACTATTAAGATGCTAATAAATCTCATTCTGTTAATGAGATCTACCATACACAAAGTCCATGCAGTTAACATTCACATTATTTTTTCATATTTTGTAGTTCATATTAGCCCAGAGTAAGATAATACCAAAATCAATACTTGGTAGACATTAAAAAAGCATATTCCGCTTATGGCATTAGACTAAATTCCTCTATTTTTCTGCTGGTTAAAGCCATGCTAACACTCTCAGTTGTGGAACAAACTGTAGGATTTGAACTGTTTTCTTTTAGAATCCCAAGAACTTAAGTGCACTGTAATCAAATATTAATCTAACAATACTGGTGATAAAAGTGCTTCTTTAATAATATTGGACAGATTCAGTCCTTTTGAAATACAGACTTTTTTCTTATGTTTCTCATTATTTAATACATAAATATTGCATATTGGGCCTATCAAAATGCACTGGGGTGGGGTAGGGGGAAGTCTTTAAAGCCTTATGAAGATTTTCGGTGTCTAAAATACTGCATTTTCTTGTCCCTGATCTCTACTGCCTTTTTCAATTTAACCTCCAATGCCAACAGAATGTTTTCGTCCATTTAACTTTAAAGAGAAATGAAATTCAGACTCAAAAACACAAGCAAGAAACACAGTACCGCAAGGCTTTGTCTTTTCTCCTGTACCTCAGCCCCCTCTAGAATTACAGGAGTATCCAATGAAGCCTCTGAGAACACAGTCTACCTAAAACTAGAGGTCAACCAGAAAACTGCCACGCAAGTACTTCCCCGATGCAATACACTCCGTCAAAAATTCATTACTCACTGGACCTTTGGCAAGCACCCTGGGAAAGCAACCTTGCCTTTCAAATGAATGGAAGGTAGCCGAAAATAAGAAGCTTGCCCTTCAAGAGAGGTTAGTAAAAATCACTGCATGGAGTAGCAGATGCATCAGAGGAACCCTCAAAATCAGAATGATGTTACCCCAGAAGTAATATTCTATTAAAAAATACCAAAAACCACATTCCCTTTTCTAATGCAAACATACACAGAAAAGTTTGATTACTAAATGTAAAAACAAGCCAAGGTTTGTATCAGTCTTCCTGTGGTTTCCCTAGCTGCATATGTAGTAAAGCTGCAAAAGTAATAGTTAAGAAAAGGCAGTTTTAAATACAGAGACTGTTTTTGCTTACTCTAACAAACATCGGGTCAAACTAAAATGAGCAAATACAGTAAGAAGAGAAAAGAAGCTGAATTCTAATCCAGACCTCTGTATTACAGATATGGACATACAGCCCCATCCATAAATCCACGTTGTAAACTAATTTAGGT
Source organism: Bucco capensis (assembly GCA_013396975.1). Taxonomy (NCBI): domain Eukaryota; kingdom Metazoa; phylum Chordata; class Aves; order Piciformes; family Bucconidae; genus Bucco; species Bucco capensis. Next base: position 1,553,618 of record VWZO01011706.1, on the reverse strand, counting down.
GGAAAATTTTGTCTTTCATTGTTCCAGTACAACATCTGAGCTCTGTGGACGGTAGGAGATGTAAGTCTAACCTGCACCTTTCATTTAATACTGGCAAGTTCTTCATTTCCTCTCCAGATTTAACAGCTTTTCTTTATCCCTGGAGCTTTCCTCCTCCTTTTTTTTTTTATTTTTTTTTGTATTTCTAAATATATATCTACACACGTACAGATACACATACTATGCACAGATTTTTATGTAATATTTATTTATTTTAAACAGGCCATCAGCCATCACCCCTTCTTTAACAAGCTTAAGATCATCTGACTTCTGAGCTTTAGTTTAAGTGATTAAGTTCTCACATCCTTCAAAGAGGCCTCCTTTAGCTCCTCTTCTGCTCCTTCATTTGGTTGGGTTGACCAGAACTGCACTCAAACTCTTAGGAAGGCCCCCACCTAGATGTGTCCCCCCTCACCTTTGTACAAAAAACCACGGAGACCAAGCATCACACTAGCATTTGCTGAGCAATTCTCTGGTTTCACATCTTATGGGCAAATAAAATAAAGCCACTGGGACAACACTGTTAATAACAAAACTTCTGTTCAAGGTGCTGTTGTTACCTACAGTAAGCTCACTGTCAGGACTGCTAAGTATGAAAGACAACTTTACTGCAGATCATCTATAAAGTATATCCAATGAACGTGGGCACTGAAAAAAATTACTGTATACCAGGTTTCAGCCAAACATGAACTGACTGCCTGAAACTAGGATTCCCTTGAAGGCAAGCTTTTAAAGAGAATGGCATTATTTGGAAGAAGTGCTTTTTTAGCCAGACAAGCTGAAGATACGTTACTGATTTTACCAGCATTGTTCTAAATACGTTACTGATTTTACCAGCATTGTTCTAAAAGGTCAGGTAAGAGGTGCTTGAAGCCACATTATGTAAGATATTATGTACCAGCTGCTCTCAGCCACTAAAACTAAGGCAGGGAGCCAGGCATAAGACGATTTATTCTGCCTATATATCATGTTCAGTTCTTCTCCAGAAGCCTCCCTCCTCTCTCCTGGAGGCCCCTGCCACAGGCACCTCATCACCTCAAACCACAGATGCTAACACTGACGTAGCCACAGGACATACATAAATGCCCAAGCAGATGATCAGCCAAACATGAGTTATCCACTTCACTTAAATAACCTTTAAGCAACTAGGATATCTGAAAAGTTGGCTTGATTGCAAAGATTTTTTAAAAAGTCAATGTTATTAATAATTAGGCTTGCTGCTCTTAAATGTCAGCTTTGAACACATCCGCATTTCCTAAAGTAGACAAACATGGTGTTCAAACTCAAGCACATTCCAAATACTACAGAAAAAAAGTAAGGCATTGGTATTTTCCATTTCTCTACATAATGATAGAAATCATCCTACAGTATTTTAAGTGGACCAGGGAATAAACACTAGTTCATCACTCATCATACATACACGTCAGTCTTAAAAACTTGCAAGTGATATAGTTAAAGCACTGCACATTACCAAATGTATAAATTTTGTCCATCTGTCCAGAAAATCTGTTTATAGTACTAGCTTACATTAACCCCCTTGATTTTCTTTAACTAAATAAACATAATAAAATAACTTGTTGCTTTTAACTTTCATCATTCAACCTATGCAACATTCAACATCTGAAGCTTCCATTTTCCATTCCCAACACACACAATCATTTGAACTGAAGAAATAACCACCTATCACTACATCCATGAACCAAGTAAACTTACTTTTTGATGGACAGCACAGACTTGTTGAAGAGGTTTGGTGTTCATTCACCAGATCACTGGATGCTGGCTTACATTTGGCATGTGTACTTGGAGGACCTGCCTTCCTGACCAAGTGTTACGGGAGACACTTGACTGCTGCAATCAGTCCTTCATCCTTTTCTTGGTGTCTTACACTACATAGGCAGACTGCAGTAGTCATGTATCTTCGTTGATTTTTAAATACAGCAGGATAGCAGGAATAGACATGGTTCACCAACTTAGTCATAATGGAGCATCTTTCTGGGGACTATGGCAGTTATATGACTGTTGTATCTGAAGAGCTCAGGCAACACTTACTTATGTAGCTAAAGATCAACTGTTGGGGTTGGAAGGAGCTTCGTGTAGAAATACATTTCAGAGGGAAAATACATGATCATGTGGTTCAGCATAGAATTTACATAATGCCCTGTAATTTCTATCATACTTAAAAGGCCTTTTGCCTCCCCTGCTGATAAGCAGATGCATTTTAAAACATATCTACAATTGCTTCACGTCACCAGAAATATACTGTCAAAGTAAATAGCTCTTTGTAAGAACTATTCCCCAGACTTCAAAAAAAACCAACCCCAACAGAACAATAAAATGATGGTACTACGCCATGTGCAAAAATCTACTGCTACAGTCTACAGGAGCTTATGGATAGTGTCCTTGAATCTGAATGAAGGCGAAAAATCTGACCTAAGGAACATCCAATTTTAAAGATAAGTATCAGTAACAGCTAACACACACCTAGTAAGCACAGAAATGTCAGCAAGACTCAAAAAAAAACCCCACTTTTTAGTGGAGACATTTCAAAGCCTCAAATTTGTTACACAGATCTAGATCTATATGGTAACAAGATCAGATAGGAGATCTACAGGAAGGAGCAAGTAAGTTACTGTAATTACTATTTGTTGACAGCTATGGCTGAAAGGACAGCTTCGAATTCTGAAATAACACCCTCCTTTGTATCAAATTTACCCAGGTATGGAAGAATTTTTAAAAAATAAACTGTTTCTCTTTTCCTATTAACAACAAATGGCTTTCAGTCCAAAGGACCAGCTCAAGATTGGTGTTGATAAAAGCACCATGTTACATAGAGGTAGTTATGAAACTTCAAAAACTGTGCAGCTGTGAAAAAGCAGCAGCTCAACTTGCAAACTACAGGGTACACATGATTTTAGTTTGAAATTTTTTAAAACACTGACACAGATGTATCCAAACTGCATTAACCAACCTCTGTCCAAACACACCGACATCATCACCCTGTTGATGGAAAGGAGTTCTTTTGAGACACTGTTTAGCTGCTTTTCTTGCAGTGAAGACATCTGCTCATTTCCAGTGTCCTTTGTCCCCTCCTCTCCAGGGACTGAGTATTTCCTGAGGCAGCTGCTTGGAGCACCCATTGGGTTTTTACCTCGATTAAAGAACATATCTTATCAGGTTGATTAATGTCTAACTACATAGCAACCCAGTAACAAGATACAAATGCCATAGCAGAGGTTTCCCTACTGTTTCTTTAAACGGGTGTTACTTTAAAAAGCCAGCTCCATTCAGCTTCACAAGATCTCTCTGGAGAAGGCTAATAAAGAAGGGGCAGAGGAACCTTCTATCTTCCTAGTGGCCACTGGCAGCGATCTAGAAAATACTGCCAGGTAACACTTAAATAGTTTAGGTTAGGAATAACCTTAAAGACTTGATATTCAATCTGTCTCTAGCTTTTGATCTTTTAAGGTTAATTCTGCTCACGCTGTCCTTCTCTACGCAATTCAAAATACGCTCTTTTTGAGAGTTTATTTTACAAACCCTGGACCCTCCTCCACATGCATGTAAGATTTTATTCACTTACGAGCAGTAGGTGCACCCACATTAACAACCTCCCTGTCTTTTACAAAGCACACTATGCAAGAAGCACCTTCTGCATCCACATGCTTTAACCAGTGAAAATAGCACGCTGATGGCTGTGCGGTGTCTCTTGCTTACACTGAGCTTTGCCAAGCTATGACCATCCCTCCTACCACAATGAAACGAGAGCAACCCAGGTTATGCTCAGCTTCACCTACCTACAGCAGGGATCAGAAGAGCACAGGAGGAAATGTGCCATCATGGGGAATTTCAGTCACTGACTGATAGGCTGCCTCTCTGTAAAGGGCAGGACTAACCCTGCTACATCGAGGAGAAAGCTGCCGCAAGACACTGCAGCGAGCCGGACAAAGCGGTGACCTCCAAAGGACTCTGCTTTTCTCCTCTCTGGCTTTTGGCTCCTGCTCCTCTGCACTGCAACCACACCGAGGGACACTGCACCAAGTGCAGACTGACAGCAGGGCACTGCCTTAGAGGAAGAGCAAACAGAAGGATTGGAGCCTGGCAAAGGCTTCCTGAGGTGTCCAGGCAGGCTGCAACTCAAAGACATGACTCCAGTTTGAGTACTGCAGCTGGGTTCTGTGCACTGCAGCCATAATTGCTATAGAGCTCAGTAGCAGCTGAAAATCAAGTCTGCCATGCAAAGTAAGTACATGATCAGCTTCTGCTGGTTTCTGGCCTGTGCAGGGTAGTAAGGATATATCCCAGTAATGCTTGTTTCCTTCACAGGTGATGCACAGGTAACATACGGTCCCTGCAGAGACTGCAGTCTGGCCCTTCCTGAGCACCGTGCCAGCACAGCTCTGCATATACACTGTGTATGCTTCAGCATACACAGCTTGACTTTGGCTACATCTATCATGGCTCCCAATCTAAGCATCCCCCCTGACAATTAAAGTCATCCAGAAAGCTGCTACAGACCGTTATGTCTCCTATTAAGAGACAGCATCAAGGATTTGCTCTGCTGGGGAAACAAAGCATCCAGATTAACATACTAAAAATACTCTACAAAAGGAACCCACATGCAATAAGTGGGGATAACTGGAGGAGTCACAAAAGCCTTCCATTGGCCTGAACCAAAATATTAATGTTGATGGGACAATGACAGAGCAAAGCATAAGTCAGATTAGTTTCTCCTCACATGCACTTTTACATGACATGGATACTCAGCAGCTCCTGCTATGCACCACCTTTAAAGTTGAGTTTTTCTAACATTTCTTTAAAGAAAGTTTAAGGTAAGCACAGGTGCAGACTGTGAGCAACCACAAAATGGAGATACCACATCCCCTAAAATTAAGTAACAGCAATCTCCTAACAGTTTAAAAGGCCTTGACCTTCATCTCCTCTTTGATTGTTTAATTATTACTCTCTGCCTTTTCTTTTCAAGATGTTAGTAGTAGAAAGCTAGAACTTTCCAGTTATGTTCAAGAATTCTGTGGTTAAACAAAATCTTTTTCCTTTTTCACACATACACTCAAAAAAAAATATCAAACTCTATCTGCTGACAAGGCAATGGGGCTACTGCTGAGGTTCCTGGTTATTTAGTGTTAAACAGGTATTGTGAACTTGAATAAAGCAACAGGTTTTGGTTTTGGTTTTTTTCCTGGTAGACAAGTGGACTGGGCTATTTAAAAGCTGGTTTTAGAGTGCAGGAGATCCAAATGGCTTGTAATAGTAGCTCAAATTTGCCTGCTGAAGCTGTTATCTCCAGCCACTTGCCCCTCTTTTTTGACCACCTCTGGGCAGGAACATTGCTTTCGTATACGAGATGGCTCCTGAAGCATCACTATTTCAAGCTCTGCAAAGAAACATGAACAACTCTACTTCTGGCTTACCTTAATGAACAAGGTTAAAAGTTGCAACAAATAAATTAACAAGGGCTCCTGCCTTAGAAATGCAGCAGTAGTTGTAAACAGTCTCAGCACTAGCTATCCAATTTAAATCTGCCAGAATAAAGCAACAGGTATGAATTTTATCTAACTGTTCAGTAAAAACAAACTTACAGGAAATAATTTACTTACAATACACACCACAGTGTATTATGTGTAACAGGTTAGGCATGGATAAATTATATGATAAAAGATGAACACACTGTGTCTCTCACAGCCAATCAAATCCTGCACTTGAACATTGTAGGAATAAATTGCCTGACAAAATTGAGAAGGTAAATAATGTCTCAGTTCAGAAATAATTACAGGGTTGCCCCCCACACACAATATAATAAATATTTTCCAGCACATACTCTACCTACAGTTCTACTTCAAGGTCACCGTCAGTCTGGTTATATTAAACATTTTACTTACTGTTCCATCTTGTTGCATGGCAAGATATTTTAACAGGTTAATATCTGTGGTTCCAGAGTGAATTTAGAAGTACACAGAAATACATTGCCAAAAGACTCCAAGTACATAATTGTGTGTACAAATACATATCTCTATCTATACACATATACATCCCTATAGCAAAACACTGAAAGACAACAGCTCCTTTCATTTTCTTCAACTTCATTTTCCAGCAAAGTAAGTTTGCTTTTTAAGGTTAAAAAAAGCTTTGTCCTCAAGACTAATCTACAGATACAAAAAACAGACAATGTTAACATAATGCACAAATTTACTGTGCAAAGACTTTTTTCTTCTCACAGAGCAAGAAAATACCAGTTTGGAAAATGAAAAGCCAAAACTCAATATGAGTCAGCGAGTTTTTCCTGGAGAGAACAGGACTGAACTTTTAGACAGAACAAGGCTACCTTTCATCTGCTTTTTCAGGGTATCTGTGTATTCTGATGCTAAACACTAACACATGAATGTATTCACAAGGAAAATCAGTTAGAAGCAGCACTGTTATGGTCATATTTGACAGCATGTTCAGAGGGTGATGGAAGTCCCTGCTCTCATTCAGCTCTGATACATTTAAAGTTGAACAGGGGAGGAAAGAAATAAAAAAAACGGTGAGGCCATAAGCTCAGAGATCCACATCCTGCTACCCAAGCCAGAGAATGGTCTAATCTTTTCTAAGCTGGTGAAAGCAGGTACTAAGCCAAGACACTGCTATCAACAGTGCAACGAATAAAACAACAACAAAAAAACCAACCACAAAAACAACAAAAAGCACACACAGAAACAACACACACAAAAAAACCCACACACAAAAAACCTCACCCAAAACACACACACACACCCAAAACCACACACATCCAGCCTGTCACAACCAATTATCAGTGAAAGGCAGGCCTGGCAGTTTTCACGCAAAAAGCATAGGCTGAACAAGGTATTTTTAGAAGCGAATTGTTGAGCACTGCAGGTCTACCTACCTATTTATCACCCAGTCAGAAGCATCCATTAATAATCATCTCCAATTCAAGATCTATTTGTTTATGCATACATAAATAGAAGTGGAAATTACGTGCTTTTTTGTGAAATTTTGATCTGCCTGTCACTCACTATTCTGTTGTTAAACAGAAGCATTCTTGGGTATTGGGTAGCAAAGATCACAAGGCTCACTGAAGTAATCAAGCTTAATTATTAATCTCTGCAGCCAGGATTTCTGGAGTGAGTCCAGTCACTATCACTATTTCAGTCTGAAGTTCAGAACCGGATGGCCAATATAGTAAAAAGTCATATCTGTGTACCATAGTGGTGCCATTTATGTCAACTCACATTACCTTCATTTCTCAGCCTATACAGTTTCTTCATGTTTATACACTCCCAGTTTTAGGCATTTTTACGTATCAAATCAAGGGAAGCAAACTCCCCATAAAAACACTAATACCAGAAAATTAGGTATTATAACCTATCAGCAGACTTTAAGTGTAAGCACTATTCATCCATTCCAATTCATCCATTCATCACTACATTCTTCCCATTTTAACCCACACTTGATTAGAAGCTACAGATGAAAATTCCAAGATATTATGCAGGTTTTTTCCTCTACTGTAACACTAAGCACCTTACTAGAAGGCAAAATACTTCCTGCAACCAGAAAGACTCATTTTGATGAGTTCGTGTCTGATAGTTCCCACCACTACAACCTCAAGCTACTTCCAGTGACTTTAAGGGTATTTCACTAAACAATAAAATACACTAGATCACATTTGAAATGCACTGCTTAAAAACTGCCACATCTCCTAAGGTCAACCAGATACCACAAAAACTACTGAAAAGCTCAGCAAACCTTACTTCTGGCAGAGGGCTGGCCGGTTTGGTTAGGATTCCTCCCACATAAACAACATTGGGTAGCGTAGGTCTTGGAAACTCCAGTGCCACATCAGTACAAAGCATCCACAGGCTGGATCCATGAACCAAGTCATACATGGACCGTTCTGGCAGAACTTTGTGCTTCTGCATTATCCTTTCATATTTTGGCAGAACCAAAAAATTGACTCCAAATCTTGAAATAAGATAAACAACAGTATTTTTGATCCTCTCAAATAGGTTCATGTGATCTGTGAGCAGTGAGTTAAATTCTGGAACATAAGACAGGGGAGCTGGAGCACCCACTTCTGCTGGATACCAGAGGCCAGTAGAAAAGACAGCATATTTAACCCCTAAAAGATGAGCTATAACAAATCCACACATCTCATTGGGATCGACCAGAAGCAGGTCAAATTTTTCCTGTTTCAGGATGTGCATGAGGTTTCGGTTGCCAACGATCATGTCACAGTTCTTGGAATAGTGGTCCAGGATATCAAACAGTTCAAGGGCTGTCAGTCTGCCCAAGAAGATACTCCTCATCTTGGACTGAAGAAACTCATCCGAGGTGCTGCTGTTAAAGATCCCTGGGTAGCGCTGAAGTCTATAGTGACTAGACGGAGGAATCTCTCTGCCCTCAGAGAGGAGAAACACTGTCTGGTGACCTTGATCATGCAAGGCTGAGGCCAGAGTCTTGAATATATAAAGATGGCTTTCAAACATAATTGGCGGCACAACGACAATTTTGGCAGCCCTTGCTATCCCAACAGCACTCCACAGGAGAATGAAAGCTGGAGCGTACGGCTTCATAGCTGAAATAAGAAACAGAAGCATTACATCAACAGAAATGAGGTTTGTGTGCTACCTGGAAATTTAAAAAAGAGTTATGTGGCTGTCCCATGAAAGCTCACCACATCTCCTTATTTCAAAGGGATCTCTACAGTGGTCATGGGGAACAAGAGAACCACTTGGCTTCAGAATGCATTTGGTGGTGCTGAGTTTCCAGCAAGATCTGCCTTTTCCCCTTCTCTCCCTTTCCATCTGGCATTAAGGGTAGACAAGAATCTTCTTCCAACACAGACACCAAGAAGGGACTTGCATTAAATGTCAGAAAAGCCAAATGAGACAATGAGGTTAGTACCCTCCACAGAGATACTCTGTGCACCACTTCTGGATTATAAATGCCATCCAAGAGCTGTAAGATCTTGAAGTCAGCTCTGAAACCTAGACCCTGCTATGTTTAGGACTATATTTAAAAGCACAATTGCATTATTGTCATTGTAATGTATTAAGAAAATAAGAAAGATGCTAAGTTCAAAGACCTGAAGGCTAAAATTCTGTACTTACTCACATGCTACAAAGGATGCACTGGTGATTTCCAGTACAGAGGATTTACGATTACTTTTTTATGAATACAATTCAGTCTTGCCTCCACAACTGGAACTTGTAATACATCCATTTTAATTTTGTGGTTTGAGCATACCATACTTCACACTACTGTTAACATGGTTATGAGCATTTCTACCACAGTCTTGTCTGATAGGCACCCACAACTTTCAAGCTGTCCTCCAGGTTGCAACCTCTACTCTGATTTAAGAATAACATCTTCTACCATTTTGTTTTCATATAAGCCACTGGGAATAAAGAACAGATTTTTTTCCTCCTAAAAGGAGGAAATTCAAATGCAAATTCATCCAACGTTTTACTTTAGTATAAACACTGATCAGAAACATGGGGGTGGAAAGCCAAAATCTGGTAGGAAGATGATACCATTGAATAAGAACCAACTTAACTACTTTAAGCTTTCAAAACTTACACTGTGTATAAGAATGAGTGAAATAACAGGAGTCAGTAGTACATACATGAGTATCACAACTTCCCATGAAGCACTCATGAAGCACTCAATTCTGAACCTTCTTAAACCAGCACCTGAACATGCACTTGAGCATGAACTCTAACCTATGCTGAAAACCCCACTGCCATCCTAAACACACACAGTTACTGACTGTAGCAGGCTGCCAGGGAAAAGGAAAACATTCCACCTCCCCACTCCAGGTATTGTTGCACAAAGCCTATAAAACACTGTATGCACCACATGAAAGCAAAGTCCATTAGAAGCACAGAATGTATGTCATAAAGCTCTTCAGTCACTTTAACCCTCCTAGGACACAGAAATAAGTGCAAGCCAAACCAAACAATCTGCTCTTTTCTCCTGCCAAACTAATCCAACGGAAACCTGAGTCAGTTGCAATGTCCTTTATAAATAAGCACAACAGAAACACGTAACACTGCTACTCAGTCCTAGTTACCTCCTTTTAGTGTAGTCTTATAGCCCTCCTACAACAGACTGCTCAGGACTTTAGATTTGTTGGGGGCTTTTTACTGTTATGTGGGTTACCAGCTCACCAACAGAGCATCTCATATTTGTACTGCTAATTTATAATATTGAGCTTTCTGAAAGATGCCCCAATTTTCTCCTACTCCAGCATCTGTAAGTTGTTTGACTTTGAAACACTTGTGGTATTGTGCCATGCTCAGCTATATTTAACAGCCCCACTGAAGGGTTACACTTCAATTAGGTAAGTACGGTATTAAAGAAAAGGCAAGTAATGGCTCATCAATGAAATATCCAAGAAAAATGATTAATCTGACTTGGAGAAAAACATTATTGATTATATCTCCCCACACTACAAGCATTCCCATGGTATTAAGTCACAGCTGCTGCCATCAATAGCAATATTACAAAACCATGAATGGAGGTGTAGGATTGGGAAACTCAGAAACAGTTAACATTTCCATCACCAGTATAAATCAAAGGTACCAGGAGCCTAAGGGCTAGTCATGATCCACAGGTTGCTAGATGCAGCATGTCATCTGTACTTTGATTTTCTGACCTAGTAGGGGCCCAGAGCACAGTGCAGGACTATACAATCCCTAGCCCTAAGGCATGTTATCTACAGCCGAGGTTATACACATACCATCAAAAGTCCTGGGAGCTAGAGCTGTACTTCCCTGGGATGATGACAGTACTGTCCCACCACTTCCTATCCCTACCCTCACAAAGCAACCATGACTTAAAGGAGAATCACATTGGATACTTTACTATATACAAAGGCACTGTAAAGCACTGCCTACCTAACATGAAAAAGTGTTAATGTAACTCCAAGTACTTTATCAAACATTAGTTTTTCTCTTCTTTATGTATATCAGTGCAAGAGATGACACAACACACTTCCCCCAGAGTCTGCTGTTGTGGTATCTTTAGAACTGACAAAAACAAATAACTTCCAAGAAGTGTACTATGCAACTCCTTTTCAATGCAAGCATCTTCCACAGGAACTGGAAAATATATGTACTGGATCTGCCAAGCCATAGAGGTATTAAACACATGATGCTATTAGAGATATGCCAGTTAAGTGACATTTTTACAGGGAAAAAATGGCATTGACCTTACATTAAACTTTTGGCAGCAACCTGCATGATGAAGCAAGTGGTTTTACACGAGTGAAACAAACTGCCAACACTAAGGAGTTCATCTGTGGGAATGCAGTAAGAAAAAGTTAAAGATTAAAGAAATACCAAGACGTTAAACATTAAACCTATTCCAACACCCTCTCTTAATGACCTACATGTGGGGTTTTTTTCGAATGAAAGAGAAAGTGCAAGTTTTAGTGTGTTACAGAAAACCAAGCACATGCACAGAAGACTGCTGGAAATATGTTTTTAGATGACTAAGCCAGCTCTAATTTATTTTTAAAATGAGTATTATAAATGTACTATTAGTTTAGGTTTATATTTCAATCTGAAAAATGGTTTAAAAATCATTCCAATTGATAATTTATGTAACAGTCAATTACAGTAGTGGAATACATACTGAATACTAGATTTACTAACAAACCTTAATAAACTGCTAAGTACTCTGTAACTAAAATTTAAAGGTATGTTTGGGGGGGAGGGATGTTTCTGCTTTATAGCACTGGCTGCCTATCTCCTGTTTCTGAATTTCACAGAAATAATCATTTTCAAGCTAGCCATGCCATTGTGTTTTCCTCTGCTGTAGTGAGATCCAGAAGCTAAAGAGGCTCTCAAGCACCTCCATATGCAGCAGAGCTCGAATTCAAACTGCACAAACATTTATCAGTACTCAAAGTAAACAGTTCTTACACACTTATAGCACAGCAATGCAAAGACACTCCTTCTTACTCACTAGTAACATGGAACACTCCTGACTTCTAAAGCAGCAAATGAGGTTTTACAGAGACTGAGTTCAGTGATGCTATTAGCTTTTTCAAGTTCTTCCACTCCTTTCAGCCTTTTTTTTAGATTTGCTAAGGTTTGTTGAATTTACCTGGGCAGTTTGGTCACAAGACCAGGACCTCTGCCTGGAAAGGTGCCCTTCATACTAAAGAGCAGTGCTGTACTGACAGCAAAGGAGCTGCAGATCACTCTCACCTTACCCAAAGAAGCTCAAATTACTCATTACAATTTAACAGATACCAGTACACATTAAAAGGACAGGCTTAACAACCAGACTTCCACCTCTGCAGACCCAAGTATGGATGCTAATAAGCACTAAAATGACCATGCCTGAACGGAAAGCTTCTGTGCATCACAGGAGTGTAATTATCAAAATCTGTAATGTGCTCTAAGGGATCCTGCTAGAGTAAGGAGGTTGAATGGACTATATGACCTCCGGCAGTCCCTTCCAACCTTAACCATTCTGAGATTTTGTGAAAAGGGAGGAATTTTGACATCTGTATGCATTTCAGCAAACCGTGCATACTGCAAACTGCCACGAGAGTTCTGGTAACATCCTCTCTCATTACTACTAGTTCATTATACAAAACTCAGTGTTTTAGAAGGGAGAATTGTATATAACCCTGCTGTAAACATTTCAGAATTTCACGTTAGTTATCTCAGCAAACTGGAACAAACAGGAGAAAATGAGAAATCTCTTCTAAACAAAAAAGAAAGTGTATTTTATCAGCAACTACAATTTTATATAGTGTTTACTTCTTTGAAGTTAGTACGCATTGTATCTATAAGAAAAGGCATGCAGTCAAAAGTATGGTAAGAAAAATGCTGAGCTAAGCTGTGGCTGAAAGACAATTGGTTATTGAGAGCACTACACTCTCTGAAAAGTAAATAAGCAGTCACTAGCTATGCTTTACTACCACTCTTAATAAAAGAAACATTAAAGAGGAGAAAGAAATGAGCACACATCTCAGATTATTACCTGATGAGTTGCCTGTGTTACGTGATTTACTGTCTCTAGTTCTGTTCTGCCTACTCCAAATCCCACTGATGTTAACTTTACGTGCAAATCTATTTGCTGTAGCTGTTTTAAAACACAGTTTTACAGATAAAGTATGGTACCCAATCTTCACTGGCTTGTAAACATTTCAGTTAGGTACAGAACCAAGTCGTACAACGCTAGCTGCATGACCAAAGGCCCTGTAAGCAAAGCATTTTATTAAGCCTAAGATAGCAAGGAACAACTAATAGAAAGCACTTAGAGTTAAATATAAAGCCGGAAGAGGAAGAAAATATTCCTAGACGAAAGGTTTTCTAACACTTGTTACAGGATGATAAAAACATACGCACCCAAATCAAATTTTAGCAGTATCAGCCACATGCAAGCAGCTGGTATTAAAGACAAAAATATGTACATACACACAAGCATGAGTGCAGTATTGACTCAAAACTGGAGAAGACTGAACAGAGAAAAGAGGTCTATCTTTCCATTTGTCACATCCTCCAAGATACCTCTTGAAATAATACAAAATTTTTCAAGTCCCCCTAAAGACATTTTATTTAAGATTAAACACCAGTCCACATCAGTTGTTTGGGGTTTTTTTGCCAAGTTGCAGAGTAAGGAAATGCAACACCTACATGAGGAAATAGATTGACTGTATTATGTAAACCAGCAAATCTCAGAAAATGATCAAGTTATTATTAAAGAAAGATTTCAATTAGTGGCATAACAGACAGTAAGAAAGCCCATGTACAACTCCTGAACTCTAAGCTGGCAACTCCAAAACACGTTCTTAACCTGTAATAGTTGCTTTACAGTACACATTCTGTAAGTAACAGGAAATATTACTCCATCATCCTTTAGGAGCTTTAAAGTAAATAAGGCCTGTAAGCTCACTTCATGCAGCAAACTGCAGTTTAATACTAGGAAGCAGTTGCTACTAAGGAATCCATGTGTTGTAAAACAGATGAAAGTATCAGAAATGTGTGAATGCAGAGAGCCTTGAAGCAGAAAACCACTGTATTATCTAGGAAGAGACTGATAACAGGTATTGCACAATNGAAATGTGTGAATGCAGAGAGCCTTGAAGCAGGAAGAGACTGATAACAGGTATTGCACAACCTTTGCATTTAAAGTCTTAAGTTTTTCCTATCACACATCTTGTTTACTAATTGTTGAGGTAGTGCACACTATGATTGTTGTGTTGCAGTGTTTTAGATGAGTGCTAAGATTTGGCTTCTAACTACAGACTCCTACTTCAAATTAATAAATGAAGAAATTAGTGGAAGTAATTAGTAAGAAATCATGTGCACATAAACAAGGGCAGGCTATTGCATTTACTTTGTACAGTTTACTGAACAACAACTACATCCTTTATCCAGTGACTGAGTACAAGAATGTCACATCTACAGCTGTAATCATCTGTCAGAGACTTACTGTGTTAGTTATGTAAACAGCAAAGGAGTTAAGAGGGAGACAAAAGGATAGGCAATTTAATGTAACTCCTTTTTAGTAACAACATCCTATTTGTGGAACAGATTGTATCAAACACTGAAAGAGTTCACCTAAGCTTTTGTACTCGAGCTGTGTAAAAAACAATTTTAAAAATCCTCGCTCAAAAGGCAGGACCAAAGAAGAGGTACTTCTCTTTCAGAATATAGGTTTTACAGTTAGTACACATAATATTTTCATGCTAGCAGATAGAGCTTTAAGAAGTTACAGGATAACAGGACTCTTGTGTAAGGCGTACTGTTGCATTAAGGTGAATTTTTAGCAAGTGATCAAGGTATAACATTCTGGGTAGCACTTTGCCACTGGAGTTCTGAAAGAATGAGGTTAAATGAGTTGTGCTTGTTACAGAAAACAATCCCAAACTTCTGAAAAGATTGATTTTATCAAAAAAGGCTGAAGTTTCTAAACTTACACAAGATTTCTAACATTATTCACTAATACAGTCAATCTTTCAAATGAAGTCAATTACAAACCACAACAAGGCTCACATACTTCAGGATTATAATACTGCAGTACTGACAGCATCAGTTAAGAAGAGATTCACCTGAGAGTAAAGAATTCAAGTCTAATTACATGTTTTCATAACATAAAGTATGTTACAACAGGGCAAAGGCATATTCCCCATTCATACAACTTACATTCCTTAACACTTTATGTACTAGAACTGAGCAAGTAGTATTCAGTTAAAAAATACACGCTTTATTGATTGTCATTACAGTATCAGTATCCATTTTCAAGATTCAGTCTAAATGCATAAAAGTGAGTTTCATAAAGATTTTACACCCTATGAAACACTAACGTTTGCAGACCTACCCAACAGGCTAGTTAAAACAATTCAAAATACCTCAAGAATATTTTAATAACCCAAATGAAAGCTAAAATAACATTTTTAAGATCCTTATCATCTATAAATCCTACTTATAAATACTACTTATGTAGCAGGAATTTGCATTTGCAAATACTAGTCTACTTGTCAATGTTTTGTTAAAATTGAACAATTTTGCAAATTCCTCTGTAAGAAGCACTGAATGAAGAAAAAT
Organism: Bucco capensis; assembly: GCA_013396975.1. Classification (NCBI taxonomy): domain Eukaryota; kingdom Metazoa; phylum Chordata; class Aves; order Piciformes; family Bucconidae; genus Bucco; species Bucco capensis. Next base: position 1,537,992 of record VWZO01011706.1, on the reverse strand, counting down.
CCCATCCCTTCTGCTGCTGGCCTAGGTCCAAAGCAGACAGCAAGACCTTAACAAACTCCTGTTCCAAGCATCTTGACAACTGCACTGTATCCCCAGAGCATCAGTAGGACAGCTCAAGTCAGGCTGTGCTTATCATTTTGGGGTCTGTGCCAGAGCAAAGGTGACCATATCTGTATGTGGTTTTGCAACTGAGCTGATGTCCTGTTCTGGACCTCAGGACAGAGGGGAAGCACAAGGCAGAAACATGAGACAAGAAGCCTGCTCGAAAACCTCTGCACCTTCAACCAAACGCAACCTGACCCACTGTGCAAGCGACTCAGATTTCTCTGCAATGGCACTCTCCATTATGCAGGTCTTTTCTTTGCTGTCCGTGGTTACTCCACCCCCAGCATCTCAGAAAGATAAATGCTGACTATATAGTGAAAAAGTTATCTACTTGAAAGTGAGACATGTATACTCCTTGTGAAGACATTTGTCTAGTTTATCCAAAACAATGTGAGAATGTTTTCTGACAAATTACACATCTTCCTTACAGCTGTGTAAGGAACAACATACAACTCCCCTGACAGAGTTTCCTCAACTTCTGCAGAGCTTCCTCCAAGTACCGAGAGATCTGAAAGCAAGGTTTCTCAACCTACCGCAGCCATTTTGTACCAGGAAGCAGGCAACCAGAAATAATGTTGTGACACTGAGGGGTGGGGGTGTTAACACAAAGAAATCAAGAGGTTACTCCCCATTTCCTAGAGACACCAGTGCTGTTTAAGGTGTTATTTACTGTCTCATGAACTGCTGGCCTTGAGCCTGCTGTGTGACGCTGCACAGCCCGGAAGAGCCCAGTAACAAAATAACTTATTATAAGATAATTCATACTGCATAGTCAAGAGCTACAGGAGTAAGTGCAAAAAGAAAAAGAAGAAAGCCTTTAACCTGCATAGAGCATGGGCATGTGTACTAAGGCAGCTGATGGAGACAAAGATGCCTCCACTTAGGGGTCAAAGTTGTCCAAGAAGCCTTCTCTTCCACACTGGCATCAAGACAGGCTGAAATACTGTGTGAATGAAGTATCAGAAAGAAAAAGGAAAAAAGGAAAGAAAAAACCCCAACTCTAACTGGTTTTAAACACTTTGATCAGTAACAGATTCTCCTTTGATAAAATGACTCTCCAAAGAATAGGATGGAAAAAAAATGCAGGGCACAACTTTGTTGTAAGGTTAATTTGTTCGTGCAACAAACAGTCTACAGTTATGTACCATCACACAGGCATGGTTTTTGCCTTATAAACAAGACTCAGGATCTGAGACAACATTAGTTTTAAACTCAAACACATTTTACTGGGATTTTATTTTAACTTTAATAATTGTTTGGAGGGATGCTTCATTTTTCACTACAGCTAGCTTCAGCTTGGTACAAGCTCTCCCTGGTCACTCCATCACATGACACCTAGAAGCACTGAATGAATTTCTTTGTTTGGTTTCTGACTTCATCCTATAGCAAATAACTACATTTTAATAAGCTACACAAAGAGAATCACAAAGGCAACTACCACAGGTGCGTTTCTGCAAAGCGAAATACAATTTTCTATTACGTTAAAATACTTAATAATGTTTTGCTCTTATTCATCTCAATTAAAATAACTGAATTGCTCAAGACTGTATGCGGCAACAACAACATTCAGCTTGTTCAATCTGTTCATCATTAGGTTCTGTTTTGAAATTTACAGGTAGGTCTTTATAAGCAAATTATCCTCTCAATTTTGAATTTGTGTTTTGTAGTGTCTGTAGTGCCTTGAACTACTGCTTAGTAGAATTTGGTTGCTAGAATAAGGTTAGAAGTGTTGTATATTAGTTATGGCTTTTCTCTCTAGGTAGTTTAATCCTCAGACTCCAATTTTAAGAGCAAGATCTCATCACTTAGCAGTGTCAGAGAGTACAATAATCAGCTCAGGAACCTTCTTAAAGGATGCCAACTACACTCCGGTAAGTGGCAAGAAAAGACTTGGCATTTTCTGCAGTAGCTGTATAAAAAAATTTAAATACACAGAAACTTCCTGCCAATTTCTAGTATCAAGTTGACTACAACTGGATTGTAACTTCAGAAAGGCAAGAGTCTAAACATAACGTTTGTGGCTTTTTTAAAACAATCTGAGACTGAGGCACAATCTGTTAATTTACAAACATTAAGGAAAAAGGAGAAACATAGATCCAAAGGTTGCAAAGGGTCAAGATAAAGATGATTAACAGCTCTAAAACTATGTTTAACAGAGGGTGATCTGGGTGTAAAACCAGAATAACATGGCACATGTTTTATATGTGTGCATGTGTCTGTTGCTATCCACCAAAACTGCACTTTTTGGGAGACAAGATCTTCCTCCATTTCTGGAAAGCAATTAAACCTTTTTGAACACTACTATTACATAACAACAAATATCTGATGGGGGTTTATAACAGAAACATTCTCTTCACTATAGCCCTGCCATAGGCTATCAAATTATTTCACTAGTAAACAATCTAATGCAAGATTGACTAATAAAAAGTATAGTCTGGAATTAATTTGGAATGCTTCAATCTTCTTGTGTGTACTTTCATGAAAATAAAGCTAATTGATAAACAAGCAAAACAATTACAAAAGTATCACAAAGCAGAATAATTTATCACTAGGAATGGTTAAAGAAATCATAGAATCATAATGGTTGGAGAAGACGTCTAAGATAACCAAGTCCAACCATCAATCTATCACCACCATGCCCACTAAACCATGTCACCAAGTGCCACAACTACAGGTTTTCTGAACACCTCCAGGGACAGTGACTCTACCAGTTCCCTGGGCAGCCTGTTCCAATCCTCCTTCTGTGAAGAAATTTTTCCTAATAGACCATCTAAATATCCTCTGGTGCAACTTGAGGCCATTTCCTCTTTTTCTATCACTAGGAACCCAGGAGACCAACCTCCACCTCATTACAATCTCCTTTCAGGTAACTGTGGAGACAGACAGGGTGTCCCTCAAGCCCCTTCATATTCAGACTAAACAATCCCAGTTCCCTCAGATGCTCCTCAGAAGACTTATTCTCCAGACCCTTCACCAGCTTTGTTACCCTTCTCTGGGCATGCTCCAGCATCTCAATGTCTGCCTTGTAGCGAAAGGCCCAAAACTGAACACAGTGTTTGAGGTGTGGCCTCACTAGTGCTGAGTATAGGGGCACAGTTACCTCCCTAGTGCTGCTGGCCACACTACTGCTGATCCAAGCCAGGATGCTGTTGGCCTTCTTTGCCACCTGGACACGCTGCTGGCTCATATTCAGTTGGCTATTGACCAGCACCACAGGTCCTTTTCCACCAGGCAGCTTTCCAGTTACTCTTAAATTTGACACACTGCACACCAGACTCAGATCTATTTTACAAGATTCTCAACTTTGAAAGAAAAATTAGTCAACACCATCCTTAGGCAACTTTTCATTCAAGTTCTCACAAGGCTTATACCAACAGCTTGTACTTACATGCCCGACAAGCAATGGACGCCCCAAACACTAGACTGCCCCATCTAGTCATGTTACTAAAAAACAACTGAAATTTTCCACTTTAGAGTACTGGGAAGAAAAATACATGTAAACAATCTCACAACCATTTTATGCTCAATTTCTCATGAGAGACTTCTTTGTCCAGGGACCAAACATATCAAGCACACACACCTCTCAAAAGTTCAGTTTCTCTGAACCCAGGGACATGAAAGAACATTCTTCCAAGGACCAGCCAGGCTTAATCAAGGCTCTAATAGTCCAACAAATCTTTCTTGGTATTTACAGTACACTAGTGTATACATTTTATTTAGACTAATGTGACAGTCTCCTCCAAGATCACTCAGGCATAACAGGTTTACTGGAGGAGAACCCTAAGAAGAAAGTAGAAGAGACTTTTTTTTGTTAGTAGGGTACAGAGGAGCAGCAGCACGACTCCCAGATTCCCACCACACATTACAACACAGAGAATTGTATTAAATGGTTCTAGTGTATTTTACTTCCTGGAAAACAGGGAGAGAAGAGCTCTTTGCAATGCCTATTCACAAAAACTTTGAGCTCTATTAGAATGTCAGTTTCAGCCCAAAGATACTTTCTAAAACAACAACATAAAAAAAAATTAATATTGAAAAATTTTTGAATAATACAAATCCCAGTAAAAGTAGCTGAATGATTTCAAACACTTTTAATGTACCAGCATTTCTCAAACACAATCCTGTTCTCTTCTTAAATATTTTATAATACTGAAACAGATATAAAAGTATTTTTGTTAGAAGTCAGCATCTGGACAGAAAAAGTATTTAGTAAGCATCTCTTGAATAGGAACTGAAAACAAACATCTCAATAACTTTTAATACTATAGTGTGATTTTTTTTTTTTAAAAGTAACTTACAAGGGACTCAATCAAGATGGGGTAAACTGAGATGTATTCTTGGTATAAAGAACAACAACAAACAAGAAACTATGTGGAAAGAAGCTCTTTCCACACAAAGAAAAGTAGGCGTGGGCAAGAAAACATGCAACCGTTCAAGTCAGAAATAATATAGTTCACGCTCAGGAAGGTCAATTACAAACTAATAAAGTCAGGACAGGCACTGTTGTTACAGTTATTAGTATAAATAATTGCAGGATATTTTTGAAGTGATAGGCAAATCCTAGCAAAACAAGCTCTGTGCAAGTCTCACCAAGTACAGAAAAAGCCACACACAATGCTGTGCTCAGCGGCATTGTTCTATGGATGAGGCTCACTACAGTGAGTTACCTACAGTAACTTCTTTGTGTAGTAACACACCTACTACATAGAGAAAACTTTGAGAGATTTGATTTCCATTCCTGGAAATAAAACAGATTGCTAGAAATTAACTGAGTCAATCTGTAGCAAATTATACACAGTAGAGAATTATGGCAAATTTTCTTACTTTTTCTTTACAAACTAATTATAGACCATGTTGTCATGATCCACAGCATCCCCACATTCATTTACTAATCCAATACAAATCCTTCAAGTGAACCAAGTAACACAGTTATTCCAAAGGTTGATTTGGATAAATACCTTTAAAGTGATATGATAAATAAGGCATTAAAATTTCATGAATATAGTAGTTCTGGCTACTTTTCATTTCTCTAAACAATAACTAAACTAGCTAAGTTTATCACAGGATACTGATTTGGAGTTATGACAGTCCTGCTTTGGTGCCAGGCCAAGCTCAAGTCGTAGCTGCAATGACTGCAAATGATCTACAACAGCCAGTAGCCATTCACTGAACTGAAGTTGCCACCAGTGTATAAAACCAATCCTCCGCTTCATTAACACTTCCTTAGCAAATCAGCTGCCCTCCACTCCACTTAGGCGAGGAGAGGACTCCAAAAAAACTCAGGTGACACTACCCTGCATAAGAGGATATGAGGTTGTCTCAGATGCCTTCTCAAGCCCTGGTTAGTCCCGCAAGTTTCTCCATCCAAATCCTCCTTCAGAATAAACCAACTCCTTGCAGCACTTTAGGAATATAAAATGTACGGCATGTTTACAAAGTGCCCTAACATGGACCCTCAACAGTCTATACACTTAACAGACACAGACAACAAAAAGTAATTTTCTTTTCTTGCTTCCTGCACAAAGCTTCTGTTGATGGCAAGTTCTGTGCAAAAAGTCAAAAATAAAATGCAAGCATTTCAGGCCAAGTATTCACTTCCTTGTATTTTGACCAAAATACGTTCACAATAGCATGAAAGCAGTCTGAAAGAGAGTGTAGGACTCAAGCACAAATTGGTTAGTTTTGGAGAAAAAAGATGGGAAAAAAACCCAGCCACTGTAGCATCCAGTGTTCAGCCTGGATCAGTGAGTGAAACAAGAAAAAAGAATAAAATCAAGGAAATGTGAAGTAAAGGTTAATTGCATATTATGTTGTGTGGGTACTATAAAACTACCTCAGCTAAAATATGTAAGTGACCTTGTGTAATAACTGTGTGGAAAAGCAGGCACACAGCTTTGGGTAGGAAATGTAACCAAGCCAATTTTTAGTGTCTAACAACAAGTGATATTATGTGAATTATTCCCCAAACTGTATCACCTAGCCATAACATGAAAACCAAAAATACTACTTTCAAGGTGTTTGCTTTGAGGGGAGGAGACCTTCAAGGAGCTCTACTATTGAAGTTATCCCCTGCAATTCATCCTCAGGCTACTCAGATGAGCACACAAAACAGGCTGCATATTTTATAATGATTTCCTATTATTCCAAAGGCAGTACTAAAACGAGTTTGCAAACAAATCATAAAAGACAGGACATCATTTAACACCTGTTTAAATATTACAACTTTAAGGGAATATATCAGTAGTATATGCTTAACCATTTTCCTTCTTTTTAAGGCCAGAGCAGAGGCACAGGAGCATTGATGCAATGTTCTCCCTTCCAAGGCAAGGCAGTTTTGATCCAAACTCTAAGCACAGGCACACTCGAGGCATGTCCCAGGCCAAATACTCACGCAAGGTCCTTCACATTATGCCTGCGAGTTTGCAGCCAAGTAACAAAACATTTTCTCGCCATCCAGCAGCAAACGCGGCTGCCCGACTTACATAACTTTGGGATGGTTGTGGTTGACAGTCCCTCATTGCGACACCAAGAGCTGAATAGCTGCTTTAATTAGCTAAGGTATAAGGGGTAAAGAGAAACGCCAACGCTGAACTAAGCCAAAACTGATGTCCGAAACACACGGCTCCCTCCCTTCTCCGCGGGGCCTGCAGCAGCACCTGTCCGAGCCTCCTGCCTCGGCTGCCGAGCACAGGGAACACGCACGGCCCTCGCGCACAACAGTCACGGCGCGCGTCCCCTCACCCCCTCCCGCCCGTACTCGTCCGCTTGCTTCATCCTCCGAATTCCCCCGAAGCCCCCGCGCTCCGCTGAGGGGCAGCGCGAGGAAGCGTTCGCCTCAGCGCCAGTACCGCCGCGGCCGCGGCCCCGTCCTCGTCCTCCCACCTCTTCCTCCACCTCCTCACACGACTCGCGCTGCTCAACTTCCTCAAGGCGCAGCGTGGGCACCTGCCGACCCGGCACACTCCAACACACACCTTCCCGATTCCTCTCCTCGCACTCACCGCTGCGGCGCGGGAGAGAGGCCGGCCAGAGACACCGCCTGAGCCCGCCCGCCTCGAGAGGCTATGCAACACAGGTGCCGTGCGTGCCGCGCAGCGACCGTCTCCTAGGGGACGGGCCGCGCTCTCTGCTGCCCCTCAAAACCCTTCTCTCCCCACAGCAGCTGCCCAAGCTCACCTCAGGGTAGAGAGGTTAGGGAGGTGTCCTTTTTTCGCCCCTCAGCACCCCCGCAAGGACACGGTGCCTCGTGCCTCCCGCCTCCCCACCCCAGGTCACACCGTCCCCTCCGCGCCGCCCCCCTTGCTCAGGGACACCGCATCGCCACGTCCTCCCGTTCCCCTGCAGCTTCTTTCTAGTCTGTCCACGGCTCTCCTCCCCCCCACCCCGCACCGCCATCGCTCTCCCTCTTCCCGCCCCCTTCTCCTCCAGACCCTCCGCATGGGGTGATGCAAGGCACCCAGGGCTGCTTCTTGCGTTGCGGGAGGGAGGGAAGGAGGAAGGAAAGAATGCAGGAGCAGAGGAGGAAACTGAAAGGGAAGAAAAAAAAACACAAAAAACAGGCAAGGTGAACCGAGAGCCTTCCTCCCCCCCTCGCCCACCTCCCCGCCAGCTGCGCCTGAGCTGGGACCCTCTGCCCGCCTCGCCCTTCTCCCTGAGCCCATCCCGCTGCCCCCAAGAGTTATTCCCGAACTCCCTCACCGCTCTTCCTTCAGAGCCGTTTCTCCGCGTTGCTGCCTCTGGTAAGGAGCCGAAGTCGCTGGTTGCAGCTCCGCTTGCCGCCCTTTTCCTTCAGTCGAGCAACCACGGGGACTGCGCAGCTCGGTCCGGCCCGGCTTGAGGCCCTGCTCCCGCCGGAGCCCCTCTGCTGCGGCGCCGGGAGCGCCGGGCCCGCCTGTCCCCTCCGCCCAGGCTCTGCTGCACCTGCTGCGGAACTGGGCTGCTCGTACGGCGCAGGCCGAGGAGAGGAGAGGACACCCTCACTCCGTCCTCCCTCAACTTCTCATCACTTTCCTCTGCCCCCGCTCCGGCACCCCACCGCCCGCCGGAGGCATACACGGGCACTGCCGTCGACCCCCGCGGAGATGCTGCCACCGGGTAGACTAGGAAAGACTGCCCTCGCTCCTTCCCCCCTCGCTGGCGCGGAGAGCTGCCGTCGGGTTCCCCGGGCGCCCTCCCGGCCCATACACTGCCCCGGCTCCCCGGACAGCAGGGAGCTCCCGGCGGGTCAGGTCCCCTGTGCCCGCCTCTGGCGGGTGGGACCGGGGCTGCCCTCCACCAATCAGTCCTGGCGCGGCTGCGAGACCGCAGGAGGCACCGCAGGGACCGCCTGCGGTGGCGGCTGCAGGATCGGGGGGCGGGGGGGAGAGAGGCTCTGCCTCTGCGGGAGCGGCCGCCGCTCCTTACTGCCGGCCTGTTCCCTCGGAGCTTCGCGGTGCTCCTCTCATGCTCGCCAGTAGCCGAGCACGCTGCCGGTCATGCCTAGTAGTGCGCGCTGCGAAGCGTGGAGGATTTACAAACGGGCACCCCGGGGAGAATCTTAGTCCTTGCCTGTCGTAACCGTGAGGGGCATCGCGGCAGAGCCGTGCCCTAGCGCTAATCCTGCTTTTTTCTTATCAGTTGTCTTTGGTTAAAACCAAAACACACAATAGTTCAAAAAAATCCTGAACTCTTTCTCCCCACCCCCCTTCATTAGAGCTAAGAGCCTGATTGACCCTGGCTACTCAAATGATACACGGTCCTTTATTTTCTCCTTTTGCAGGAAAGGGCGCTCGGCTTTCTGCTGCTTTCGTCCCTGCTTGAGGAAGGCTGTATCTTCTGTCATCTTGTGAAGACCTACCAGTAGCCTTCCAAGCCATCACCCGACAAAGTTTAAATAACTAATGGTAACTCTCCAATTAGCTTTGACTCTGTGGTTTGAGGGGTTGTGTTCACGATTTGTTTGGATTTTTTTCCTCTCATCTCTTACTTACTTAATACATAATGAAAGTCTAATTTCACAGCTGACAGACAACAAAGTTTGAAAGAACATTTCCCCCCTCCGCTACACACTTTTTAAAATTTGAACTTCTCCCCTGCTTGCTTTAAGTCATAAATTCAGAAGTGTGTTATGGACCCACCATGGTAAATACTTCTTTCACTAAAGTTTTTGTAATGAACTTCTAAGGAAGTTTCAGACAATCTTTCTGATTTGACAGATCAACTTAACCCTTTAGTAAAAGTGAAGGTTTAAGTTTCATCACATAAACAAGAAAGTTAATGAAATTTGAATAAGTTAATGAAATACATGATAAGAAAACTGAATGTAAGCTTTATTTTGATCCCCGTTCTAGTAAAGATGGCTTGCAAAAGAAAATGAAACTTTACTTTCATTCGCATTCAATTTATTCTAGACATGGAACTTTTCATGGCATTCATTATAGAGGCTTTTCAAAGCTCTTCTGTTTCTCACATATAAAATAAATCATTAACGTTTCTCAAATCTTATACTCCATTTGGCATCTAGTTAACACTAAAGTAGGCGTTTGGCTTTAGCAGGAGATATACAAATCCTACAAGCCTTTGGCTTTGAGTAAGTATTGAGCTTCTAAAAATGATGTTCTGAACTTAAATGTCCCAGAATCAAGCATAGAGAACCAGTATTGTGTTGAAAGTTTTACTTATTTCCAGGCAAAATAAATCTCAAACTGTAAAGCCAACTGAAGATTATAGGTAATAGTTGAGTAAATTCTGCTTCTCTGCATATGTAAACTACATTCTCATTCCAGTGATAACTTACTGCCACTTATTGTGACCTTGTTCACGGATTCTCATAAATACAATAAAGATGGACAGAAAAGTCTGCCTTAGCTGTAGGCAGCTGTTTGCCTTATTAAGTCATTTAGCAGACCCATAAAAGTAACATTTAATCTACCTAAATAGGTGGCTCCCATAACTTTATATTGCAGCTATGAATGGTGGTTCCAAACAGAAGAAATCTACTATGTGATCATGCAGTGATTTTGTGAACCTTGATCATGTCTAATAAACTGATGTATATTTGGGTAGCTAGAGGATATGGCGTGTCTCAATCAGTTTTTCTCTTAGAGAAACCTGTGAAGCACCTGCAGTTATTCTATCAGTGCAGCCTGTGTGTTTACAAAACATAATGTTCTGTTTTCTTGAGAAGAAATTTTAAGAAAGGAAGAAGGAATCATTTACAAACAAATTTAACTGAGCTCTCATCTCTTATTATTCCTTGTCTGGCAATACTGTCACTTTCTAAGGAGGTTTTTGTCCTGACTGCGGTATCAGAACACTTTCATGTAGCAAAGCATTCAAACCGTTAATCCCAATTCACTGTGCCTTGTTATAAAGGACATACTGTGGTTAGAAAAGGTACAAGGAGAAGCACTTTAAGTGTTTAAGGGGACTGAGGAGCTCCCTTGTGAGTAGAGACTAAAGAAACTGGAAGTCTTCTTCATGGAAAGGAAAAAGATGAGGGAGGATATGGTCAAGATGATTTGCAAAACTGTGAAGGGAGTTGAGAGGATATTATTCACTAGCTATTATTCTCTAGATCCTGTAATCCAAAACCCAGGTGTCACTAACTGCAGCAAATACCAAAACAGATTCAAGAGACGAAAGGAAGCTCTTCTGCTGAAGCAACTGATTTTGATTTGGTTTTTTACTACAGGAAGTTATGAAGGCAGGCTGTTTCTGATGGCTCAGAAAGAGAGTAAGCAGCTTCATGGACAAGTCTATAAACAAAACTAAAGGCAAAGTTTTACCCTGTAGCTGTCCAAATTCAATAACAGAACATCCTGGGTGAGTACTAGGGGAATTAATTTCTTTTCCCACTACCAGTAACTGAATAATGGCCTAGAAGGACTTCATTCAATCATAATATAGATGTTAGGCTGAAATATAATCAGCAGGGAAGAAGTGACAGATATAGTGTAGATATTTGTTGACTGAGTAGGGTTTTGTTTATTTTACCTATTCTGGTGATTTTTTTTTTTGTTCATTTGTTTTTCTCCACTTAGCTATAATTCACTGGAGTCAGTTCAAAACCCCTGCAACTCTGTGCTGTTCTTGTGTTCTGATACTACTCTCCTGGTATTGGATATTCAGCTGCTTCTTGAATTGTGTGATAACCATTTCCCTATTGTGTTTTCAAAAAGAAATGTAGCAAGATGGATATTTGTGTTCACATTTTGACAAAATTGTTTGCTTTAAATTCAGTTTCAGAAGAAGAGTCATTCAGTATACCAAAAACCTGCAGAAGAAAAATCATGCACAAAATTTCATCAATTGTTTTTGCTTTTGTCCATAAAGTTCTCTTTTCAGTTATGATATTTTCTTTAATTCTTTGGGAGTTGAAATTAGAGCTGAAAATTGAAAAACTGCTGGTATCATTCAGATGAAGTTTCAAATGTCAGGGGTTTGTTACATCTGGGTGGATTTAATCTGATTAAAAGAGTGTAATTTTAGATGCAATTAAAAATGTTCTATTATTTACAAATGTAACGTATTTTGCAGGTTTGTAAATCAGGTGCAAATAATGCCATTTATAGCCATCCTTATCCCTCTTAAAACAAGATAAAGGCTACAATTTTATCACTTTAAGCTTGAGGAAGGCAGCATGTAGCATATGTTGGTGATAGTCTTCTGTCATTTTAAAGTATCAAAAGGTGTTCAAAGTTGATGGAGCTAAGATATTCAGAGCCCTGATGGGGCTTGCTTAATGTGATTAGCTTGTTAGACATGAAGAAGCAATTACAAAATGCTGCTACAATAAAGTCTTTTTGGATGGAAAAAAAAGAAGTAGTATTAATTTTATACCTAACTAATGCAAGCTGCTTTTTTTTTTTTGAATCAACTGGCATTTTTCTGATACATATTATCTACATAATGTAACAAGTACAAAGTTCAAAATATGACTAGAGAGAATAGATGAATCCAAGAAACATGAATGTACTCTGGGTTTTATGTGTCCTTGATAAATAGCTTTAGGAAGTACTGGTAAGACTTGTAGATACAGTTATAACTTAAATCACACATAATGATAAACTGTGGTTTATGTGATTTTCCTGTGTAAGCAGAGAAGGTTAGTAGTGTATGATCATAAATAAAATAATTAATAGTGCTTGGACATGCCAACAAAACATGTTGCTGTTTGACAGAAAAAAAGAGGGGCAACAAACCAAACAAATATTACTCCAGCAGTATTTTATTGTATTTGATTCTTGCAGCCTTTCTTTTTAATAAAAGCACAGTCTTACCACACTTACTATCAAAACCACCAAACCCAAAAAGCACTCTGCTTCCTGTTTGTTCTCTTTACCTCATCTGAAAGGCAGGAGTGATGAGTACAACTAACATGTAAGAACCTCAGTAGAGAATAAAGGAAGTAGTTAATTGACTTGAGATCTAGCTGGTCATTTGATACTGGGATAATTGATAGAGGTGTGGTATGGTGTGTGTTCAGTTTTCTGTTTTGTAAATGGTTGTTAAGAGAGTATTTATAGCCTTAAATGTAGACTGGCAAAAGCTTGACAAAGCAAATAGTTATTAATCTTTGTTAAACAGAGTTCTGCGTTTCTTCTGTCTCATGCAGGTGGGTAGTTTGCTTTTTTCCTTTTTCTCTCTCTTTTCTCCTGCTGTTGGAGAGAAGATGAATAGGTTTATATTTGTTTTAGTGTTATGTCTGTCTTCAAAGAAGACACTAAGCAATAGTCTGAAAAGAGTGCTAAACATCTTTAGAGCCTGCAGAAAAGAATTCATGTCCTTCCTTACGTATCTGAACGCACATCTGTCACCTCAGTGCTTTATCTACTTGCTACACAAGTAGATGTGTGCTTTATGGGCTCTACTTGGTAAACCAATAATGACTGTAACCTTTTGTACCTTTTCCTTTAGTCATAAAAGTACTGTAAAACATTCTGTGATCCTACTCTGGTTTAAAGATGAGCTTGATAAGTATACGAAAGACATTGTAGGTCCACGTTCCTGCAATAGTAGGATAATAGTCTTACTCCAGGAAGTCCCTTTCAATCCTCAGTTGAAGATTAGAGAGAAGAAGAAAACCTAACAGGACTTTTCAGTCTTGTTTTTTAGGACATTTTCAAGGGGTGCAGGACAAAGATCTTGAGTTTAAGCTCTAGTGCCAGGTGGCTATTTAATATAAATACACTTCACTTACATATAAAGCTAGGAGAGGTAGGGGACAGTGATTTCCACCAACTGGTATGAAGCAAAGCAACCCAGAAGTAAGATTAATCAAAACTGCTAAAGTAGTAAAGTGTCATCACTGATACAAGTGCAGAGACCATGGTGAGAATATGGTGTTTCAAGTACCATAAGCATATCTCAACAGCCCTGCTGCAGACAGTTACTGACTTTAGTAAGTCAGTAACTTCTAGTAGTAAATTCCTTGCAACAGTTGTGGGCCTTCACTGGCAATGCCTGTTAATCTTGTTATAACTCATGCATTGGGTGTGATGGGAAGCATGCCAAAATCACTGTATGTACTTATCACATACCAAGTTGTTTCCCAGTGTTTGGGTAGCCACCATCACATCCTCATGCCAGATATTCCAAACAAATTCCTCACTTGTATATCTGTGTGTTTCATTCTGCAAACATTATGATACACTTTTAGAGTGTCATACTGAAATCACCACCCTCCACCATTTTAAAAATCAGAGGACATCTTTGTTTTTCATTCAGAGAAGTAATCCTTCCAGAAAGTTATTCCTTTTTGTTCTTCAGTTTATGCAGTGATAGGCATCTTCACAGAATTTCCTTGTCCCTATTTCATCTTTGTGTATTCCTGTACATCTTCTGAACTGTTTACCATCTTCCTTGCTTTTAAGCAGCTACGGTAATAAAAACATTCTGTCAAGCTCTCTTCCATCTTGTATCAACTATCAGGCCCTCTTTTATCACATTTGCATATGGGTGTCATTTCTTCCACTCACATCAAAGAAATGCATCCATACTCTGCAATTCCACCATCAAAATGAGTTTTAGAGACAAAAGCTTTTCACAACTAAGACTGATTATTGTTTTAATAACTACCTCTTTTGGAACACCTGCTGTGTAGTTTTACATAGCCTCTTCTATACAAGTGACTTTACAATTTCTTACAAATACAGCATGTAATTATCCACATATTAATTCTGTACTACTGTATCTGTTTGTAAGAGTGTATCTAGTACCATTTCCTAAAATGTTAGGTTTTTCACTCTTCTTCTTCCACCTGTTTTTTGCTGTACCTGGACGTAAAGCAACTAGAAGGCTTGTAGACCTGAATGTATGGAATGATTCCTTTAGGGCAGGGAATCTGCTTTCAAAGAGAGCTCAAATTGAAGTCCTTTTTCTCCAAACTGCTCTCATTTATTTAGTTTCCAGTGTAGGCTTTTCCTTATATTTAGGAGGCAAACTAAATACCAGGAGAAGGACAGGAAAGAAACTTCTAAGAACAGCAAGAATCCATTTCTCTCAAAACTGGAAATAAGTAGTCTTAAACTCCAAAAAGCTATAAAGAGAATTGAAATTTTTAATTATATACCTAGCCTGTTAGTAGATACTAAAACCTGTTGGGTTTTTTCCCCTGCTGATGGCATACTTATTATTTTTCTTGCACTCTAAAGGTCTCAAATGAGTAATCATATGTATATTTATCCATGTTTTTCATTAATATCCCATGCACTAACCTCTGAATTTATTTCATACATTTAATAGTTTTGATGTTATTGTGAACAGCATAATATCAAAAGCCTATATTAAAATAAGAGTATTAAATAGAACAAGGAAATTATTTTTAAACAGGTAGAACATAGCACTGCTGATATTCTATACAAACGAACTCTAGAAAATTGGTTTTAAACAATTGCAGAAAATAACTAATACTTTGCATTATTAAAATGTGTTCTCTCTTTTCAAATAAGCATGTCGTCTGCTTTTATTTTCCAAGTATCTCTTCTCCTCCTGGAGGGGAAATCCTCTCAGTTTATTTCCTTTGCATTGTCTTTCCTTTAATACATTCTCAAGTGTAGTTGTCTGGATATGGGACTATTTAGCTTATATCTTGCCTGTATCTATGACATATGGAGAATTTCATTAATCACTTTTAATAAGCATAACTCTACATCTACACAAAATAATATTTAAAGTTTCCTTGAAACTGCAGTTACTTTCCTATAACTTTACATTTGAATGTTGTTGTAGTCACCTCATCAAGAATCCTAGCCAGATGCTAAGTTATCTTAGTTTTCCTTTGGTAAACCTGCTAAAGCAGTGCAGTCTATATCTACTTTTTTCTTCCAAAGAAGTCATATTCATACATTTTCTTTTCCTTAGAAAATAAGGTGAAGCAGATGTATTAGTTTGAATGCAGTGAATGGTTGCATTTTAAATCTGAAGTCCTTTAAGATCTAGATCCAGGAAATATGAGCTCTATTTTGTTTGAAATTAAATGAGGAACAAGAGAAGAGTTTATTTTCTACCCAATGCTGGCATCTCTGCTCAGAAACAGTCAATTATTATGTAACCCTATCTGTACTTGGTAACTACCTGGGAAACAAAAATTGGATAGGAATATTAGCATGGATAGATAATGCTGACAGATGTGTTGGCCCTGACTTGTGACAGAGGGGAGGGCAGATACACCATTTCGCAGTAGAGAAATCATCTAGCTCCTCAGCAGTCTTGTGTTGTTGCTATCATGTAATGATGCATTTCCTGTGTTTTCCTCTTCTTCTGCAAAACTTTGTCCTTTACTGAATCTGCAACAATTTCATTGAAACAATTAAGTGTCTCTCACCATGTGTGCTTGGATTAAAGCCCTCTTGGGAATCTTGAATAACTTATTGAACATTCTGCTAAGGGAAATTCAATCATCTTGGTTTCATTCCAAGACTGTGGAGACTGAATTTAAATCCTATATACTTGACTCAGATCAGATTTTGAAATCTGCAAAGGCTGAAGGTAACACAAAAGTAGTTCCTCCCCTTGATTTGTTTTGTATCTGTTAAATAGCTGAGAAAGCACTGATGAAGAGACTCATTGCATAGAAGGCAGTTTGAAGGATTGAATAAAAAACAAAGATGATGATAGGATTAGTGAAAATGAAGGAATTGGTAATAGCAGACATGACCAGAAGTTAAGTGCAAGTTGACAAAAATGCAAAGAGCAAATTGGAACTACTGTGTGGTGGGCAAATGGTCACAGAAATCCCTGTCTATATCTTACAGGCTCAGGCTTTCATGGATCAAAGTCATAGAGAAGCAGAAAGTTGCCTTTTTTTTTCTTATTTTTTTTTAATTCCACAGTAATTTATTTGTGGAGAGGATAAGAGTACAAAAATGAATGCAAATGTTGCAGGAGAAGAGTGTTGGAAACTGTTGAGTTGCATTTCTCTAGAGTAGTGGGGGGAAATCATTGGTAGAAGGGGGAGGAGTTGTTTGCTTTTCAGCCACTGTTTTGAATAATGAAATATTTATTCCCTGGGAGAAGAAAAGCTGAAACAATAGAGCTGTGTTTATAGAAAAATGGTCGTTTGTCCAGACTCTGATTTCTGGTTTATCAATACCTCTTTGTGAGAGGTATTTCCCTGAAATATGCTTTTGTTTCAAATGGTATGTGACTGGGTTGTATAGTGTAAGGAGTCTCAGTTGGACAGGCTTAATCAATAAAACACTGCAAAGGCTGAAATTCAAATGTATATCTTTTTTCTATGCTGTGTTCTATTCATTACCTGATTAAAGCACAGGGCAAAACAATACTTGAAGCTTCCAGCCAGATGAATTGTATATCTGTACAGCAATGTTAGATACTTGGTTTGTTTCAAACCATAATGCAACATCATTCAAAAGGCAATTGTCAACATTTTCATGCTGTGTTAGAGGTTCTAAGTAATGGAAATAACCAGCAAAGCTCTCTTAATTTGTCTGTTCACAAGGATAAACACCAACTTTTTCCTCTTTTCCCAGACCACTGAGCTCAGTGGTTCAGTGTTATACTTAGAGGGAACATGACAGGTGGTAACCAGGATGACTTTAGGTCACTTTCGGTGTAATTCATCTATGTTCTCAAAATGACATCTGCTTGCCCAGAGGCTGTGCTAGTTGATTTTCTTCTCCACATGCCCCCATACTGTTTGTTGGAAGCAATTAAGAGTTAGGAATATTTTTAATTCATTTTTGTTGGTTGTGCCTCCATGATGACAGTGTGAGTTAAGGCTCCATTTCTCTGTCGCAGAATGACAATGTGGCCTAGTCAGAGCAGAAATTTAGGACTAGTAGTTTAATGTCATACAGAATATACTTCCAGTTCAGTGGTTTGTACTTCTATCTCTCAATAGCAGTGTGTTGACCTTGGCCAATAGCTTGACTTTTGTTGTTTGATTCTTTTTGAAGGCACCATCTAGTGGTAAAAAAAATCACAAGGAGATTTAGGAATAGGGTTCCATTTCTGCTTCAGTACTTTTTATGTGGTAAATCTGTTTCTCCTTTGCTAAAAATAAGGCTCGAGAGCATTTCTACAGATTCCTCCTCAACCTCATTTACATTTGGATACTAACTGGCTTCATCCTAAGTCTGCATTGCTTATTTTTTGCCAGGAACTTAAAAGGAATAATCACCGAGAAGTGATCTATGATTCTATGATAAGTATGAAAGATGATTGCTGTATTGTAGTCAGATAAACAGGTGGTACTGTACCATTGAAACCATATATTTTTGATACATTGTAGTCATAAATAAGATGGAAGGATGTTGCAATTTCCACAGCAAAAAAGACATAGAAGAAGGCTAGCTTCCAGAGAACAGTGTGTGCACAGCTGGGAAGCCGGAAGTGAAATAAGGACAAGGGTGGCAGTCAGGGAAGAGACAGCTTCTGCCACCTATTGTAAAACCAGCAAGTGCTGTAGGATAGGGAGATAGAAATGACCAAGAATCAAAAAGTAAGGAACTATATGAATGGTAGATCATGGAGAATGAATGTGAAGTCAGCGAATTAAAAGCAGCTGAATACAACAGTGCATGGAGTGTTTGTTGAGAAGTCAGGACAAGCCATCAAGAAATTTTTGAAAAGGCTTGCACATGTTCATGACAAGATTGGCAATAGTTGCTTTATGGTATCCATGTGACATCCTGGTTTCAACAATATGCACATCCTTTTGTCTGCATTAATAATTGATTTGTTCTGGTCACTGAAAAAAAAACCCACGAATACATGCAGTGCAATGATATGAGCAATATTTTATCTCTACAAGTTAAATAGAAAAAATAGGGGGTTTCTAACAAAACAGAAGAAATGTTTATGAACAACTAAATTTCATTATCATTGACAGCTATAGTGATGAACAGATGGTGTCACACCTTGCTGTCTTGCCTGGATCAAATATTTCCTCTGACTAATGGATCACTGAAAATTTCTCTTTGCTTTCCAGAGTAACACTGCCTTCCCTTCTCACCGTCAACGTATTCTAGAGTACAACAGATGTCCTTAAATTTCCTTAAAAATAACAAGGAAAATGTTGTCTGATGATCAGCAAGTATACAAATAAATCATAAAATACTTGTCCTGTAGTATAGTGTGTCCTACTTTTTTTTTGAGCATTTGAAGAGGAAAATGTGAGCTTGAGCTCCTTTAAATAGAAATCCTGCCTTGTTTTGACCCAAGAAAAAGGCATGTAATTACTAAGATGAAAATAAAGCTTTAACCTTGTTGATTCTGGAAATATTTTCAGCCTAACTTGCATTCAATGTTGAACCAACTGATATTGTGTTTTTGGTATAATCAAGAATCAACAATGAAAGAAAAAGTCATATTCTTATCACGCTGCGCACTACATCTAAAATGTAGGGAGCCAAAACACTCCTTAGGCATATGCTTGCCTATCACAGCTGTTTGTTACAACAAATGTATAATGCAGAGAGATATATGTTAACTTAGACACAGGATTCGTTGTTAACCTAAAGAGGTCACTGAGTTTTGCCATAATAGTGTAAAATTGTGTTCCTTATATATCTTTCAGGCACAGGTGTTAAAAAGTGTGAAAGACAGCTACAGGTACCTGCTCCAGTTTAAGTCGTAAAAGAGGGTGTAGCCTCATATCATGGGACTTTGAGGTATCACCAGATCTTAATCCTTGGCTTAGCCATCAGAAAGGATTGCTCCTTTCTTGCCAGAGCAGATGGGACAGTGGCAAAAGGTGTTTGAATAAGTTGGGTCAAATCAACAAAGTAAATAATGAAACTGTCATTACTGTACGTGACAAGTAAGGACGTGATACCGATAGTTATTCAAGTTCTTTTGCAATCCATGATGTACTGTGTTGATTAGAAATAACCCTCAAAAACTTGACTTCAAATTATATTAAGATGTGAATTATTGCACAAACCTTAAGCCATCTGCAAAAAAGTGTGCAAGTGTGATGATTAGTGTGATTGTGTAGTGAACAATAACTATGAATTGTAGACAGGAGGAGTTGTTCAAAAGCTTTCAAGTTGCATAGTAAACATCCATGAAATTGTTACCTGTGACTTCTAATGTGTAATGTGTAGTTACAGCTTGTGCTGATCAAACCGTATACGTGGAGTTGAGCAAGTAGTGCAAACAGTAAGAAAGCATTGCTGCCAGTTTCTTGATGTCGGTGATGACGTTCTTGCACAGCAAGTGTCCTGCTTCTACTTAACTGTAGAAACATTTGCAGATAGTAGTGTGGAAAATCTGAAACATTTGCAGATCGTAGTACTCTTGTATCTTGTGTGCCTAGCAAGGGGCTGTAGTGCCTGCTGTGATTAAATATGTCAGTGTCAGTGCTGCTCCTAACAAAATCCTGCATAACCGTAGTTGATCCACTTTATATTGCAGGTTTGGCTAGGTCCCTAAACTTTCTAAGTGCAGGAAACAGAAATTTAACTAACTCTCATATTATTGATCATTAACATTTTTTTGTCTAATGGGAGATTTTAAAAAGGACTGCAGGAAAAGGGACAATGACACTTAGACTAGGATCTTTAAGGCTCCTTACCACAGAGGCAAAACCCTGTAAACCCTCTGGTCCCAGGCTGTAGATATAACTGTGAATGAAAATGAATGCTGTCTATCCTCTGACAGTCCGATGAATTTCCATTCATTCGAGGTTTCAAAAGAAATTTTAAAATGTTAGTACACTGTCGTAAAATACTTTGTTTAAAAAGAATTGACATTTTTCCTGTGAAAATCTATTGCTAAACCTTCTGAGCATCTCTAAATATTCCCTGCAATTCTTCTTGTATAGAGATATTTATGTTGTATTCTGATATTGTCTTCAAAACTCTACCATATAGGAAGGAAAGGATGTGATGCATTCCCGTGGCTTCAATTCCCCTGTAATGCAGCTAGGCTAAAAGAAACATTGACTGTTCAGCGTTCTGACTGCTTAAGCTGATAGCTTTTCAGAAGAGCTAGAATGGTATAAATGAGGAAAACATCTTTATCTGTTCTCCTTCAAGTCTGTGAGGGAAACACTGTGAAATGCGTTTACAGAAACCTATTAAGTAGAGCTCTCAAAAGCCAAGCATTGTCCATGGGTGGTTTTTTCCACTTGTTCAATTTCTTTTTGTTAAACTCAAGATCCCTCTGTGCCAATTGCTTTTTCAGTTGTTCTGACTTTCATAGAATCATAGAATGGCCCAGGTTGGAAGGGACCTTAAAGATGATCTAGTTCCAACCCCCCTGTCATGGGCAGGAACACCACACACCAGACCAGGTTGACCAGGGCCACATCCAGCCTGGCCTTAAACGCTGCCAGGGATGGGGCATCCACAACCTCTCTGGGCAACCTGTTTCAGTGCTTAACCACCCTCTGGGTAAAGAACTTCCTTCTAATCTCCAGTCTAAATTTCCCCTCCTTCAGCTTGTATACATTCCCCCTTTGTCATATTGCAGTCTGACCAGACTTTACTCTTCTTCCAATTCTACCAATCTTTCTTTTACTTGATTCTATTTTAACTTGTTTTATTTATAATTTCTTTATCAGTTGTAAATAAAAAGATATCATCTATATAAGCATTAATATACATACATATTGAAGAAGATAGTATTAACTGAGAGATGGATCTGGACCCAAATGTTCAATCTCTGTCTCTCCTTTGTTCTGAAATATTCTGATGGAATTAAGATGAGAATTTAGGCATAAACCATGAAATTGATAGTGACTCTTTGTGAGATACCAGAAGGACTTTAGTAAGGCTTAAATATGGGTTTAACTCTGTCTCCACAGGGGCAAACTTTCTGTTTAAAATCCAGAGTTTTAAACACTACCTCTTGGACTTGGCAAGGGAAGGGTTGTTGATATGTGATACTGTGTAAGGAATCCTACAGTAACAAGCTCATGTGATATGAGACATGCTGAGCATTCTGATTTCCTCTACTATATTCAAGGACATCAGGCACTGGGTACCACATAACTTTCTCTGGGTTTTAAATAACCCTTCAAGTCTGCCAGTCATCTGTATAGAGAAACTCACTTTGAATCCTAAGGAAGATCTGAACAAATATTTCAATTATTAATGGTGTAATATAGTATAATGTTTGGTAAATGCTTAATCTTTATGTAATCTAAAGCAAAAAAAAATGCTTTAGAATCATAGAATGGTTTGGGTTGGAAGGGACTTCTGGAGGTCATCTAGTCCAACCCCCCTGCACTGGGCAGGGACATCCCCAACTAGAGCAGGTTGCTCAGAGCCCTGGCAAGCCTCACCTTGAATGCCTCCAGGGATGGGAACTCAACCACCTCCCTGGGCAACCTGTTCCAGTGTTCCACCAGCCTCATGGGGAGGAACTTCTTTCTAATACCCAGTTTAAATCTACTCTTCTCCAATTTAAAACCATTGCCCCTTGTCCTTTCACTCCAGGCCTTTGCCAACAGGCCATCTGCAGCCTTCTTGGAAGTTCCCTTTAGGTACTGGAGGGTCACTAGTAGGTCCCCCCGAAGCCTTCTCTTCTCCAGGCTGAACAATCCCAGCTCCCTCAGCCTGTCCTCATNGTACAGGCCCCAGTACAGAGCCCTGAGGGACACCACTTGTCACTGATCTCCAGCTGCTTTACGTGCTTACTCTTAGCCAAAAATCCCTGGATCCTGTCATAGTCTGGTATTTGCTTTGGAAATCAATGCCATCCTAATCTATTTACAGGGGCTGGGCTAGTTTCTCCTCCAGACAGGCCTATAAATGTCAGTGCACTCATATGCATCTATGCATATGGAAAAACCCTACGCAGAAATCTGAAAATGGTGATTTGCAAGAATACTATGGTGCTTCTGAAAGGTGGTTTGATTCATAAGAAACTGATTATAGTATGAGTGAGAATCCCTAGAATTACACATTCTCAGTGTATATCCGTTGATGTTGTGCTTTGCTACAAATGTTTTTATAAAGCATTGGACTTGGAAGTTAATTATGTATTGAGTTAGTACTCACATATTAAAGTCTGCCAAGCTTGAGGCTACCTGAAGTTTCCACAACAGAAAAGTGATCCTAACAATGAGTAAGCCAAGGTAATTAAAGTAACATGATAAATCAGGCTAGCTGTAGCAGAGACTGTCTTCCCAAGATGATGCCATTTGCTTAGTCATTGCGATCTTGTGTAAAAGAAGTATATGTTCTGTACAGCGATTTTTCAAGTCAAGCTGAAATCCTGGATCATGAGCACTTTGTTCACAAGGCTGAATTAGCCTTATTTGGTTTATATTAGCTTTTCGATTAATCTCTCTGCAAAACTGTAGTCTATGAAATAATTTCAGAAACTGCTTCAGCAATATATTCTTTAATGTATTTTTTTCACATAAGAATTGTACTTACCTATTCCTACCCCTTCCCTCCAAAAAAGTTACATCACTGCAGTAAAGTCTTAATTTATTTCTCATAGAAGCTACGTTATCATGCATCATCTGCATTGCTAACTCTACATATTTTTATACATTGTCACTGTCCATGTAAATGGCCAGTGAAATCAACAAATTTATAGCTTAAGTTTCAAAGGCTCCAGGTCAGAACTTGGCAGCTAGAGTTCCAGTTTCTTCCTTTGCCAAGTTTTTGTGACCTCACTGAAATGACTTGGTTTTGCTGTCTCAACTTACTGCCTTTTGAAATTAACATAAACCCACTTATTTCTTCCCTTAACTTTACCCACTCATTTGAGGCATAGAAGCTCACTCCTAATTTCAAATGTTTTCTTTAGCAGTGTTGGGAAGGAGTTCCATCAATTTTGCAGTGCCTTTCAGAAAAGCTATTGAGGAAAATGCAAAGGGTTCAGTTTGAAACCAGAGATCATCATCTGTGCACGGAATAGTAATTTTTGTCAGTATGTGACATCAAGAAGAGATCCCTAGAGGACCAAAGTCTCTATAAACTTTATTGAACTGACCTTTTCAATACCTGCTTTCAGCATCAGAATAGTTCTAGATATGCAACTATTTCATATTCTGACTACTAAATGACTTTTGTTTAAAATATAAAGTGACCTAAACTAAAAATCCAGGGGTTTCAAAGTTCTTTTATTGGGAAGAAACTTTGTTATAATGTTATAGCTCAGACTTTCTGTGTTGAGCCAGGCTCTCCTCAGTGGTGCCCAGTGCCAAGACCAGAGGTAATGAGCACAAACTGAAACACAGGAGGCTCTTTCTGAAGAGGAGGAAACAATTATTTTTTTTACTGTGAAGGCAACTGAGCACTGGCACAGGTTGGCCAGAGAGGCTGAGAAGTCTACTATGTCAGAGCATCAAATCTGTTACATAGCCTGGGACAGTACCAAAGTAACCTCGAGGCAATCAGAGCATAACTTCCAGAGGTCCTTTCCAACCTCAGCTGTTCTGTGATTCAGTTAATGATTTGTGAACTGTGACACTGCAGGACCAAATTAGTTATGCTTTAATGCTTTAAGTTCTGACTCTCTGACACAACTATACTAAATTGATGCATTAGCATAGAGAAGTGTGACTTAGCCATTATGCATAGTTAAAATAGTACTAGAAACTTCTCATTGTATTATCTTACCTTTCTGAATCTGTGCAGCTGTATAGTTTGGCCTATTGTAGTGTCACTCATTAACTGGTTAAACCACTCATATGACTGGTTAAAAACCCACTTGCCACTTACACAGTGCTGCTCCTTTCAAGCAGGGCTCTGAGAACCCTTGAATTCACCACAGCTATGGCTGTGTAGAATAAGTATGTGGTGTTTATGCCTGTTGAATTAAAAATTAAGTAAACAATACATCTGTATTTATGAAGATAAATATACTTTTGTGACATTTTGTAGAATCACAGAATATTTGGGGTTGAAAGGGACATTCAAAGGTTGGGTTTTTTTCCTTTCATTGTGGTCTTAAAGATGTGGCTATAAGCTTGGTAAGTCATAATGGTAGGAAATAACAAAAATCCATTGTATAAATCTTTAATTCCTTGACATTGTGTTAGTTATATACTTGCTGCTCTGCTTTATGACAGCATCCAAATAGCAATGTAATAGATAACATACTGGGTTTTATTGTGAGTTACAAACATGCACTCCAAGGATGCCCTCAAGATTTCCTTCAAAGTCAGAGCCTACACAGATTTTTATTTTTTTTTTTACCTTTCAAAAGAATGTTTTCAACCTTTCTTCTAAAGTCAGGGTTTAGTCAGATTTTTTAATTTTTCAGATGCATCTTTTGCAGTTTTGCTATATAGTTGTGAACATTTAATTAAAAAGGCTGTGCAGAGAATTGCAGTGGGCTTTCTGGATTACTTTTGACAAATTCTGATAAAATTGTTATATTGTTCATTCAAAATCTCTTTTATGGTGATTGAAATAATACTAAATATGAAAGCATTCTGTTAAATGTATTAATGGGTAAAGGGAAGGTGAAATTTCATTCATATCCATAGGAAATAATAGGTGTTATTGTTATGATCAGGAAAACTCCAGAAAGCACTATTTATCCAGGCTGTTTGTAGATAATGAAGACTATTGTTTAGTTTTCGTTAGTGTAGTTGTTTGTCTAAAGAGTATTGTGGTACTGCTGCCTCAGATGCCTGGTTTCATGCTTTCATTCTCACATTGTATCATTGTGAAATTGAGTGACTGTTAAAATTGTAAAATAATCTTCATGTCAGGTAAGTTTAAAACAAAGATCTTCTCATGCTTCTCCCTAACAAATTATATCCTGTCATTTTTATGACCATGTCTATTTATAATTAAGGGTATTATTTATGTTCAGGGCAAAGTTTGATAACCTGCTTGTGTACTACTTTAAAGAATAACAAGCCTGGGATAGTAAATTTGAAGTACCAATCCTCCAAATCACTTCATCTTTTTAAAAACCTCTGAATTATGGCTTAGAATAATAAAAGATAATCTAACTTTTTTAATTAGCTGACAAAATTGGACTTTAAAGCAATTAGTTTACCATTTTCTTCTAACATCTGATGGGGACCTTAAATATTTGTAAAGCTCCTTTTCACAATAAAGAATTACTTTGCTACTCCTGAGCAATATCCATTGTGTTGGACCCTGCCTTTAGAAGGCTAAGCACATTCTCTGCTTGTTCAGAATTGCCACAGGAAAAATCCCATCTCCCTCTAAAGCATCTGCATATCTCATGCCAGAGCCTGTTATGTGCTCTGCTGCCATGCTGGCTAGGGGACCAAGTGGAGAGAGGGCATCAATATCTTCTGGCTGCTGTGTTCCTTGAGGACTTCAGACTTTACAGCAGCAGTTAAGTTTGTGGTTTAAGCTATAACTAAAATGAGTCCTTAACACTAAAGATAGGTAGGCAAGCAGAGGAGGAGAGAAGTGGTAAAGAGAAGCAATTTCTGTTTAATTTAGCAAGGCTTCTGTCTGCAAATGTTACAGTGTTTTTAGGAGACTTGGTTTTTAATACAAACCTCTGAACAGCTCTGTTACCCTGCCCTACTCAGGAGTTGCTGCTGTTGGAAATAAGCAAATAAAACTATGCTTTCAAGGGTGTAGACTGAGTATGACTATTCATAAACTGTACTTTCATGGGTGTTGCCACTACATAGCTGAATAAGTCCCCAGGGGATGTTCTCTTATCTCTCACATTTAATTCTTAACAAACTGTATTTCAGCTGTGTTGCATGGCTTTCCCTTCCAGGTGTAGTTCTGGAAGTTTTTCAGATACCAATATCTGAAAATAGTCTTTAAAGATTAAAAAGTAGATATTGGTAATAAAATGTTTGTTACTTGCACTCATGTTGTTAAAACATTTTCGTATTACCCTAAAGATAGCAACTCAGAACTTTGCTGTGCTCCTGCTTCTCTTGTATTCCTCTTTACAGAGTAATTGACAGCCTGACCTGGTTACCTTGCAAATGCTGTCGGTGTGTTATGTGAACTTCCTCACAGAATCATATGTTTGCATGTAGACTTTCTCACGGGATTACGGATTCTGGGCTTGGCCAGTTGTCTCACTCATCTATGGTCCTTTGTCTAACACCTGATAACCAGGTGTGTCACAGCAGGAACAAGCCCTGAAAAGCTGTAAGGTGGTACAGACACAAAGATTTCCCAGAAGCTGAGAATCCAGTCTCTGATAGATTTATATCTGTATAAACAAAGCCAGAAATTTGTCTTTGTGGGATTATTCCTGTAGAAAGGTATTTCTCAGTGACACTCAACCAGGTGCAGTGGAGCAGTGTAAACTCTCTGCAGTGCTGGTAAACTGTTTTTGGTTAGAACTGAAATGACGTGCTACAGGAACTAAGCTATGACCAATAGGGCTGAAAAGTTTGATGTGCTCTTGGCTTACACTGTTTTACTGTTGCACATGTAATTGCTGAGGATTGTATTTTTATTATTATTCTTTGATGTGGTCCTAAAAAGATTAGAACAATATAATTTTTCTAATGAGCAGCATAGTCACATCTAGTAGAATAATCTGTACTAAATGATTTTCTGAATAACATACTCTTTACTTTGTCTTACTTTCATGCAAACAGAAAATATTTTATGTTGTATAAGAAATTTCTTAGTCTCCTATTCTTGTTATAAGTCATCAATGAAGTCTGTCAAGGGATGTGCACTCTACTGAAGGCCCACAGTGACTAGGAAGGTGCTAGTGAACTTGTGTGAGTCCCAAGCTGTTGCAAACTATCCTTTCTCGGTAACGTGTTTGATGGAGAAAAACAAAAAAATTAAAAAGGAGGAAGCAGAATTACATAAGAAATTAGGCAGGAATTAAAGCGAACTTCTAGATTTCCTTGTCTGTGGAAAGGCCACCTGATTTGGGTTTTTTACTTTCTGTGAATATGCTCAGAATCTGTTTAAAAAGGTGGTAAGCCTTCCTGGAACCACCTGCAACTTCCAGAATACTGTGGAATGAAGTTAAGCTTCATCTGTCATTGTATGAGTGTTGTTATTCTTGCCTTTGTTTGTCAGAGCAAGGTTGATTCCAGAGGTACAAAAGTGTTGGAGAGAGAGGGTTGGGAAAAAAAAAAAAAGCTTAATTTCTTATGTGAACAAATGGGATTTATAATCTGCTCTTTGGTATGGAGCAGAAAGCATTGTCACAGGACTCAAGGGCACACAAACCACAGCTTAGCAAGTTAATGCATTCACCTGAGCTGCCAGAACTGACTTAGGGCATGCTGCTAGCCCAAGGCAAGCTATGTGTGTAGGGACTGCCTGTGTGATCTTCTGTAGTGTTTCCAGATCCTTGACATTGCAGATTCTCTGGAGCAACAGTGATAAGATTCAAGAGGTGAGGTTCTTTGACATGTGAGGAAGTAGTGTGAAATATTGCTGCAGTGCTCCTGGTCTTGGCAGATCAAAGGCAGTTTGTTCCTCATGGGGAGGATAGATTTACCTGCAGTTTTCTTCCCCAAGGGAAGCCAGTTATTTGGCTTAATTAGAGTGAAGCTTTATTATTGGGGATAACTTTTTTATTTTAAAATAACTAGAGGGCATGAAGGCACAAGTTATCATGATTTTTCTTTCTTACGGTGGACTGCATATATTATTTGTAAACTAATATTTATCCTGGATATTGTTTTTGGGGGAGTGAGGGGTGAAAGAAACAAGGAAGATAATTCTTAAGATGATTAATCATGGCAAAACTAGAACTGTTTTAACTTCTTTTAGGTTTCTCTTGGATACTTTTTTCTGTGCTGGGTAAGTTAGGGGTGTTTGCCTGTACATTTGTGTTAGAAAATAGAAATTAATGAATAGAGACAATATTCTGAGATATAAGATCATGTTTTAATGAGTAACTTAATGTACACATGACAATCATTAGTGGGATTAACCTATCAGCCAAAATCCAAAGTACAACTCATGATTTTGTATGTGGCAGCTATGTGTCTCTGATCTGGTCCTAGGCTTGTAATTTTTTTTTATTGCTCACTGCAGACAATTCCATGTATTCATTCAAAAGATGGGGTTTTCTCATTTGAAAAATGATTGTGCAAAAGTGTCATTTTCTTTATTTCTGGAATCACAGCTGTCTAACACATTGTTTCAGTGAGCCTGACAGGCTCCAACCAGAATTCAGTTCATGGTGACAAACTTAACTCAGTTTCAGTTAGAAAAAACTTCTAGTGCTGCTAAAACGTTAAGCAGATGTTAGCTGTCATTTGGACGAGTAGCCTGGTGAAAATCATGGATCTAGCTGGTTGTATCAGCAGGAGCACAACTGTTAGGACAACTGTAGCTTTTCTTCCTGTGTTTAAGGACTTGAGCATGAAATTAACTCATGTAATACTGTACTAATCATGTCATCCTGGTGCCAAATAAGAGTAGTTTTCAGGTTTGAATGCCAAAACTTTTGTTTCAGGAGTTTAATAAATTTATTTAATTTATAATTTATAATTTTTAATTTATTTTTTTTTAATAATTTTTAATTTTATTTAATTTAATTTTAATAAATTTGTTTAATAAATTTATAGATCATGCTTTAGTTATGTTATGTTTAGTTAGTAGATCCACATCTTGGTGATTCAGATGTGCTTTGTATTTTTGACTGCTCCAAAAGAGTGAGATGTTGAATTACATTTGTAAGAAATCTGGGGAGGATTCCTTGAAAGGGAAGGTTCTTACAGAGATCAAAGAAGCACAGGCCATCCTCATAACTTGATCGTGCTGCTACACAGACTAAAAATTACTGTTCAACAGAAAGGGAGACAGTAAGAGCCAGAAGAATATTGTGACTGATTTATAATGTGACTGAGTACTTTAAAAATAGGTATTTATTGGAGTTTGATATTGCCTAGGATATTGAAATTATTCAGGTAGGGCTGACAGATGGTGCAAGACCTAGAAGAGGTGTTTACTTTTCTAGAGTGAAATCTGGAAGTTGAGCGAGAACTCCCAAAGGATGCTCAGCTGAGTCACAGCCATACTATCCACTGGTTTCAGAGCTGCATATCCAAATGTTTGTGTGCATTAGGCTTTTGTTCCTGTTTTGCCCTAGTCTGGTCAGAATTTTATTTTGATTTTGTTCCAATGCTATGATGCATTTTCAGTATGTTATGTTATGGCCCTATAAAACCCAACCTGTATAAATGTCACCATTTCACTATATACTTCCACTGGGATAAGTTTGGGCCCTATTGGAGGGTAGTATATACTATTACTAATTAGATGGGGGAAATAAGGAGAGAAGGGGCTTAGGTGGAATATGTTAAATATCACAGGTGAGGAATTGCTGTCTGATCCCAGATAGGACTATTAAAAGATGGTTTATTTTCCCTCCAGTGTAAGCTGGTCACCTTCTGAACTATTCATCTTAGTTTACGGTTCAGAAAGCTGCCTTAATACTGCATAGTTACTGTAAAATAACTGTTAGTCAAATTCAGGGAAAATTATAGATATACAGCTGCATTGTTGTTCTAAGCACAACTAGTTGTGTGTAGGATAGTGAAAAAAATGTACATACTGAATTCTTAAGTCTCAGTTGTTTCCAAATGATCCACATAAAAAAAAAATCATTCTGAAAAGTTCAGTCATGCATGCACCCTGAAACTGCTGTCACAGCAGGAAGAGCCTAATTTGAACAGCTTGAGTAGCATGATTGCTCACAGCATTGCAGCAGACTGTAGGTTGGTCCTCTCAAGGTCTCACAGCAGCATTTTGTTTAGGTTCTTCTTAGGTTCTTTTTCTTCCAGGGAATTACGATGTGTAGACAGGCTTTTCTATATTTTTTATTTATATTTTTTCTATATTTTCTGTATTGTCTATATTCATAGTATTCAGAACACCTTAATAAAAGGTTTTTTTTTAAGTGCCTATAGTCTTAAAAGCCTTTCAAAGATAGTGAAACAGAATCTTCTAAAGCTCAGTTATAGCTATGTGGTGAAATTTTGAAAATAATGAAAGAATACAAGTATTTGTTACAAGTATTCACTTTTTTTTGCTAAATCTCCTCTGACTGTACAGCACTTCTATTCTGCCTAGATAAAAGCTATAACCTCCTTTCTGTGCTTGGTGGTACTCACTAGGCAGCATAATGTAATTTGTGCATTAGAAATGCTGAAAATAGTGCTGCTAGTCTCCATATAGAATGATGGATGGAGGAGAGACAAAAGCTTGCATTAGTTCTTGACATCTATAGTTACATTTGTTAATTTACAGTAAAGGTTAACAATGCACTAAGTCATATTTACATACAAATGGGATTTTTCCTTCCTTCCTCCCTCACTGGAGAGTGTATAGCAGCACTTCCAGTGCGTATAAAGACTGGTTATGGAAATGGGGGAAGTCTTAAGTAATACTGTGAGTAGTAATAAATGAGGGATTAAGGCAGAGTATCAGAGGTAAGGATCTTTTTGCTGCTTTTCAATGTGTAAAAGAGACTTACAAAAAAAGACAGAGCAAGATTTTTTTTTACCAGGGCATGTAGCGACAGAACAGGGGGTAATGGTTTTAAACTCAAAGAGGGTAGATGTAAGGAAGAAACTTCTTTACAGTGAAGGCAGTGAGATAGATTGTCCAGAGAATTTGTGGATGCCCCATAACTCTTAAGTGTTCAAGGTCAGGTTGGATGGGGCTTTGAGCAACCTGATCTAGTGGAAAGTGTCCCTGCTCATGGCAGGGTGTTGAAGTAGATGGTCTTTAAGGTCCTTTCCAACTCAAACTAGTCAATAATTCTGTAATTTCAACCATCTGTTAGGCTACTCCAACCAGCCTATGGGCTGCCTTTCTGAAATAGTATTTTCTGTTCTAGTTATACATTTTGTCATAGTCCAACATCAGGTACTTGGGATAGGTCAAAATTGCATAAACAAGTAAATTCAACTACATAAGTGATCACTGCTGATACAGGTAGTATATGCCTTAATCGCTACTATGTAGTGTTAAGGCTGTGTGAGGTCACAAGGTACCAATTAAATGGAAATTGTGTTCCCTGTGTTACTTTTAAACTAGTATAACTTGAGCCGTAAAACAGTTGGAAGTGTTTCTTCACTATTGTGGTTATGTATCTTAACAAAGCATTATTGTTTTGATTCTGGAAGGTGTCTGAAAATGCAATGACAGCAAATTATGCATAACAACTTGAATCTTACAAAAGCAAAGGTCTGATTTATGTCTTCATTTCAGTTTTAAACAAGAACTAGCTGTGCTGTCAGCACTTCACTGTACACATGCATTACTATTATTGGGCAGTAACTACATTTTTGAAGTCCAATCTGTTTCAGCATAACTGAGCTGGAATTGAGGTTGCTGAGAATACAGGTTAGCTAGATAGTTAAAAGTAACACCTTGTCATTTTTACTGGTTTTGTTCCTTGGATAGGAAAATTACTATCATTCAGAAGAGGCTATGTAAGTAATATTCTGTACACAAGTACTTACCTGTCTGTATACACATAATATTACAGATAGTATAGAAAATGGCAGGTAGGTTCTAAAAAAACATGGGAAGGTAATTGGGATGAGTAGTTGAAATTTTTGTAAGTAAGAGGATAATACTCTTTAAAAACAAGCAACTGTAGATAAAAGTGTGCAATTTTTGTATTTAAGGCATAGTTTAGTAAACTAAAATACAGCCTGATAGTGTTTCATCTGCCATTCTAAATAGATCATAGAATTATTAAGGTTGGAGAAGACGTCTAAGATCAAGTCTGACCATTGACCCAATACCACTGTGCCCACTAACCCATGTCACCAAGTGCCACATCTACACCTTTTTTGAACACCTCCAGGGATGGTGACTCCACCACTTCCCTTGGCAGCCTGTTCCAATGCTTAACTCTTTCTGTAAAGAATTTTTTTCTAATAGCACATCTAAACCTCCCCTGGTGCAACTTGAGGCAATTTCCTTTTTTCCTATCACTAGCAACCTGGGATCCCAACTCTCAACTCGCTACAACCTCTTTTCAGGGAGCTGCAGACCAAAACCAGGGAAAGGCAAATCTGCTACATGTAGCTTGTTTCACTGCAATTTTGGGACTTGTGTGTGAAGAGTGTTCAGAGCTCTTTGCCTAGGAGGGTTAATTCCTCCCTCCAGAAGTTCAAGATTTAAAAAGTGTGCTAAGTGAAAGTAGCTTAGAACAAAGTGCTTTGATACTCCACTGCATTATTTTTTTTGTTGTTGTTGTCTGACAACAAATGCATTCATTGTGTATAATGTCTTTCTCTCACAGTTCTGGAAAAGCTCATTGTTTATTCATGAAGGAAGATCAGTAAGGCCTGGCTAATCTAAGCATTTCTCTATTTTTTGTATTTAATTTCTTTCCTAAAAGGAACGATTCTTGCCTTATGAAATGGAGTCATAGGAAAATGTGTGTGGTTTGCAGAGGCAAAAATGAATGGAAATGCAAAGTGTTTATATGTTTAGAGGAATTTCAAATCAGTCTAGGGTGTATTTTTCAATTGTGGGTTTTGGGGTTTTTTGTTCTTCATGATCACTGACACCAATATCACTTGCATTTTAATTTTATCTGTGTTGTAACTGGCCTCTTGTGCTACCACATAGTTCAGATGTAAGCCTTTTTTTTGCAGCTGGTAGGGCTGGATCCAGTGACAAAAATCTGTAATTTGAATCTTCCAGGGCAGAGTTCTAGTATAGGAACTGGTAAAACCCCCAAAAGATAGAAACGTCAGAAAGACTGGAAACACATGTATTAGCAAATGTTAAAATGATTGAATAAAGAGGAAAAAATTACACAGCAGAGGGCAATTTATGTGCTTTACCATTTTCAATTGGTTCTTAAATTGTTTCTCTAGAAACATGACCCTGAGGTTACGCAGACATTATCTGCATTGCTTTAATGACCAAGGAACACAGATTCCATCAAGTAGGAAGGAAAGAGATACACACTTGGCACACAGTGCAGTCTACTGCTTCCTTCACCTTGACTCTGGATGCATATACTGCCTTTTGATTTGTGCCCAACGTCATTTATGTAGCTCCTAGCCTGTCTTGTCTTTTTTTTAACAAGTTGCTTCTTACCTTGTGTATTGCCCTTGAAAAATTAAAAAGCCTGTTAGATAGCTTAAATAATTTAATTAGAAGCAACCTAAGGGCCAGAATTCCCTCTAATCCTACTGAAATGAGAATAAAATGCCAAACTAAAGGAAATTTCAGCTCCCCAGCATTTCACCCTGACAAGGTTCTATTGAACAATGATAAAATTTTCCATTCTCAATTATTAAAATCCACTTAAGCAGCAATTCAGAAGCATTATGGAACACTTTTATCTACGTACGTTCTTGAAACAATTTAATAGAAGACTTCAATGTCAATGGAAATGTAGCCAATAAATGCTGATTTCTTTTTTTATTTAAGACAGCACTGAAGCCTTTTCCTTACTGACACTGTTAGTGCAGCTGCCTCTGTTTTGATTTAGAGTTATTGTTCAGTGTAGCTGAGAGAGTGAACTGAGACACTGACAGTGTGGGAGTATGCCTCAGAGACAGATATCGAGTGAGCTATTTGAGCTGGTTATCAATTGTTAATTGTCTACTGATCCTTAAACTAGATACCTAAACTGAAAAGATCACAATCAGCAACAGATGCAAATTATGTGGATCCTGTAGGTGTGCAGGCCCTACAACATAAGTGGGATACTAAATTTTTTATTGCCTATTTCACCTTTAATATCTAGGCAGTTTTCCTAATGTGGGCCTCCAAATCCAATGTTGTTCTAAATTCAGTCATAACTAGAAGATAACACTTGTATTGAAACTGCATTAACAGCTGCATATTGACCAATTGTTGATAAGTATATTTATTGTTGGATTTCCTATGTCAAATATACTTCCTGTAGAATAGCCCTGTACAAAAAATTGATTTGGTGTGTACTGTGAGCATGGTCTCTATGCTTTTCAATGTCTCCCTTTATCCACCTGCCGATTGTTCTTTAAAATTTTCAGCCTGACAGTTTTGAATGCTGTGGTGAGCTTAGAGCTTGTTGCTGGTACCTCTTTATTCAGGTACTGCCTGCCAATTTTCTGATGGGGTATTTTCCTTTCCAGGAGAAGGGTTAGCATCTTCATATGGCAGAGGGAAGGAAAAGAAATACTCCATCTGAATATTGCTCTTTCCTAGTAGCAGTGATTGCAAGCCCAAAAGCTGAAAATAGTTTGGCTTTGGAGATTCAGTGATTGTAGTTGTGTAGTGTCAAATGCCAAAGCATAAGACTTCCACAGACTGACTAGTCTTTTGGGATGTTCTCCTGCCCCCATTTCAGCCTTACTTGCATTATCTCTGAGGGCAGCTATAGAAGTTTTCTTCAGTTGCTGCTGAGTGAAGCAACTGAAACTATTCAAGAAAATTTGCAAATCAGCCATAATGTCATCTCTTTGTTACTGTTTCTTGTAATGATGTGGATTGGAGTAGGGAAGCAGAGGGGGCATCTGGAGACTCCTATGAAGTATTTTAAGGTGAAGCAAAGCAGATCTGGAGGGAACCTCTCAACAATAATTTTGTGGTTGTCCTTGCAGTATGTGTGAAGCAGGAGAAACCACTTGCTTCCTTGTCTCTTTTAAAACAGACAAAACTAACTTCACATTAATCATCTCTTCACAAATATCCGTAGCAAAACTGCCTGAGTAATAGTGATAACAATTGTGAAATGCTTTTCCACGTAAATGAAGAGATGGAGATCTTGTCTACATCTTGTCTCCATTTAGATCTTCACCCTAAACTGGAAATTCTAGGTGCCATTTCAGCTATGCTATTACTAATACTTCAAGACAACACAATGCTACTGTTGTTTATGAAGGTTATCAGTCCAGTTGTGGCAGAGGTTGTTACTGTTTGATGAAATAGTTATTTGAATTCAACATGATACAGGTACTGTATTTAATGGCCAAACTGCTCAGAATGTCACCTGTTTGCTTTCAGTGCTAGGAGATAATGTGCTTGTGGGGGAAATTTGTACTGCCAAGTTAGAACAGTCCTTGATTTATGTCCAGGTATGCTTTCTTTGATTGTGTATGTTGGAAGAGAGGAGCATGGCTAGAAACACATTACATGATGATGTTCACTGACAAGATATATTGTTCCCCTGAAATGATCCTGTTTGCATCATTTTATTGAATAAAAAAAAATCAAGTATTTGAGCACTTGCACATCAGATTTTTTGGGATAGAACTGTGATAGGTTAGGTGCAGGATGAGAACACCCACTGAAAGGGGTAGATCAGGCTGTGATCTTTAAAGCTTCTGTTAGGGTGGAGTAAACTCAGTAGACTGAGTCAGTCTCGGACATTGATGAGTGAACCACCTGGGACATGATTCTGTTGCTGTAAAGGGTGGTGACCACCCAGGATGAAGACACCAAATTACATGTGTGTGTTCCTTTTCTGTTCTTGCAAATGATCCCTTAATCACTGTCTAAAAATTTAGCACTGGCACCTTGCCTGTCCTGCAGTAGTCTGTCATGTATGAGTCAAAATTTTTTGGTATTGATGCTGCATTTTGCAATACACAAATACCTGTGGACAGAATGTTCAATCTGTGATCCTTCTGGGTGCAGTAGCACTTTGTCAAGTCACAGAATGTGTTGCTGTTCCCTGTAAAGTGGAGACCTGACTGAAAAGCTGCCTTTCCTTGTGCTGCATTAAAAGTCTATACAAATAAGTAAGGATGCATCAGTCCCTAAATAACAACTTGATGAATGAAATGGCAATTTGACAGAAACTGTGTGAATTTCCTTTTTATTTGGTTGTCTTTGGGGTTTTGGAGTAGTGTTTTGCTGTAAGTTTTTGTGTTGAGTGGTTTTATTGATGGGGCTGTTTTGGTTTGCTTTGGGGTATTTTTGAGAATCCCTGGATGAAATACTTGCAGTACATCTCCTACATCCCTTGCGGTTTGCTTTTTCTGAGGTTAATGTATAGATGTATTCGGTACCCTGGAAGTTACCAGCTGACATCCATTAACTACAGCTTTGTCTTGATAACACGTTCAGTACTTGGTACTATAATATATCAAATAATTATTTTCTCTATCCCACCTAGTATCATAAACACTATCTATTTTTGCTATTTCAAAGTGTAGTTCTCTGTTTAACTGAAAGCCAGAACAGTCTTCTTTAATGTGATGTTTATCAGTGCCCATGATTGCAAATGCCAGCCTCATCTGTCTTCCATGTTGCCTTTTCCACTCTTGCATAATGGAATGGCAGCAATTTCCACTTCATTGAGAAGTACCAGTTAATATCTAGGATGTCCTTTAAGTGTCAACTTTCCAAACTTACTCTGTATGGCCTGCACTATCTCTTCTTTTATATTGTTGTTGTAGTGGGTCTTTTATCTTTATTTCTTTTAATTAGAATATTGAGTTTCTTCCCTTGCCATAATGGACAAATATTTCTTGACAATTCAGATTTTAAAGTAAGCAGACACTGTTGTTGCACCTTAAACTAATGCCTCTGTGATTTACCATAGTTTGCTAAGGCCCCTTAAAATATGGTAGTAGTTTGTTCTTATCAACAAAAGCTGCAAAACTGTCTCTTTTGAAGAGGGATAAGTGCCAATCTGCTAATTGCCTTCCATTCTCCTTTGATCTTGCAGATCAGTTTTTTCTTAACACTGCAAGACTTCTCTGAATTTGGAAATGAAGTGTTGTCTAATCAGTCTTAATGCTCTGCCTAATTCTTTTCCCCCAAAGAACCCAGTTCATAGCTCAGATGGGCAAATTTGTTTAAAAATATAATCTGGGTCATCTAAACAAATGCCAGCTTCCAGCTTTCTTTTAAAGGCAAAATTTTGGGAGTTAAAGCAGACTTCAGCACATATATTTCGATGGGTAGCTTGTTAAATAGCACTTCCTGTTCTGGTTGTACCATTGGTGAGGATCATAGAATGGCCAGATTGGAAGGGACTTTAGAGATCATCCAGTTCCAACCCCCCTGCCATGGGCAGGGACACCACATACTAGACCAGGTTGCCCAGGGCCACATCCAGCCTGGCCTTGAACAGTGCCAGGGATGGGGCATCCACAACCTCTCTGGGCAAGCTGTTCCAGTGCCCAGCCACCCTCCAGGTAAAGAACTTCCTTTTAATCTCCAATCTTAATTTCCCTTCCTTCATTTTATAACCATTCCCCCTTGTCCTATTACAATCTGACCAGCTAAAAAGTCTCTCCCCTTCTATCTTATAATCCCCCTTTAGGTACTGGAAAACTGCTCTAAGATCCCCTCGAAGCCTTCTCTTTTTCAGGCTGAACAATCCCAACTGTCTCAGCCTGTCCTCATAGGGTAGGTTCTCTAATCCTTTAATCATCTTTGTGGCCCTTCTCTGGACTCGCTCCAACAGCTCCACATCTTTTTTGTGCTGATGACTCCAGAACTGGATGCAGTATTCCAGGTGGGGCCTCACGAGGGCAGATTAGAGAGGCAGAATCACATCCCTAGCCCTGCTGCTCATGCCTCTCCTGATGCAGCCCAGGATGTTGTTGGCTCTCTGGGCTGCGAGTATACATTGCTGGCTCCTATCCAGCTTTTCATCAATCACGACCCCCAAGTCCCTCTCTGCACGGCTGCTTTCAATGAGTTCCTCACCCAGGATCTGGGCATTTGATGGGTTTCACTAAGACACTGTTGACCTCCTTGCTTTGGCATGGGAGTATGCAATAAAGATGAAGTTGCAAAGTTGCTGACAGATGCACTTTCTATCATTCATCTGATCTAAAGAGACACTGAATCAACAGAATAAAGATCTCAGGTCTACCTCACTGCAAACAGCTATGCCCTTCAGAATGATACCTTTGTCCTTCAGTGTTCATTCAAGTGCTTTTGGAAAATGATACCCTGAGCACTAAAATAGCACAAAGCATCCTAGTCCTCCAGAGAAGTGGAAAAATACAGATTTAACATAAAATGATACAGCATTGTTTTCTTCTTTTAGCCTTTTGTCTCTCATTTCAAACTTTTTATTGATAAGGTAGTGCCTTCTCTGGCTGCATCATTGTGTTTGTTTATGCTTTCTGTGTTACAAATAAAACTTAAACCTATGTATGCACAAGTCCTTTCCCTACTGCAACTGCAAGAATACACAATCCAGTTCAGATGTCATCACTGATTGCAAATAAAAGCATGACTGGTTACATCTCAAACTAACCCTGTTAAATCTGTCTGGTCCAAGTCCATCCACTGAGCTTCATATACAGCTGTTTTCCAGCTGAGTTTGGTTGAAAGCTTTTCCATTCTTAATTTACTGCAAATCCCACATTACAAATGCAAACTTAACTATAAGAAGAAAAAGGCAGAAACTAAGAATGCACCTTCTTATGGGTGAAAGGCAATTCTGGGGTTAATGTTTTGCAATCTAATGAGAAGTAACACTGCTACGTGTCTTCTCTAGAAACAGGGGTTGCAAGTTTGACAAGTAACAGGGAATGAATGTTCCATATGCAGCAGAGTGAAATTGGGTGCAACTTCCTTTGTAAATAATTATCTGTATTTCAGTAGGCTATAGTTAAGAAGTGCAGTAACACTTATTCTAAGTGGGTATTGTGGAGTGATAAGTTATAATGACATTCTTATGTAATTTATGTGTTATATGTATGAAATCACTACTATGTGACATAGGCAGTGCTTTGGCAGTGGCACTTAACAGTTTATTGTTTAAAATTGGACTTCTCAGTTTGACATCCCTTATAAAAAGGAACACTGTTGACATTGGAGGTGTGCAGTGGTGAATGCACCCGCTACACATCGGCGAGGTGGGTATCAAGTGCTGCAGATTAACACATTTCTTATGCTGGTCCCTTACACTAAGTATTCTTGTTATTTGTGTTAACAGCAGTGCAAATCATCACCAAAAAGAGTAGTTGTCTTACAGCTCCTTTCTTGCCTATTCTTGCCTATCCTTCAATACAATAAAAATTGATCCATCTCTTACCATGTGAGTACTGTGGCACAGTTTTAAAGAGCAGTGTGACCCTCATGTAATTTTTTTCCTATGACAGTGTGCATTCTATTTCTTTTCCTAATACAATTCATTCTATAAATCAGTGAAATTGATTCAAGAATGAGAATATTGTTAGTTGCTCTAGGCACCTCTCACACTAGTTATGAGCTGCTTATTGCTTTCGTACCTCCTTTTTTCCCCATGCAAATATGACTGAACTAAAATTATTACTTTGTACTTGTGCTGTATGATATTGCCAATGGGTTCCAAGTTCTAGATGCTGTATGTATGACTGCCTTGAATGAATTCCTGTTTCTATCGTATCTGTAGTTGTTCTGCTCTCTCTTATGGTAACACATCTTTTAAATTTCCCAGCCAGTAACTACGTTTTGCTTTCTTAAATAGTGGCTAGTTGTTCATCTTAGGCTGCATTTGTTTATATAAATATAAAACCACGGAGCCACAAAAGAAAACATTTGTCCCTGTAACAGTGGCTTAGAATTCTGAACAATTATTCAGAGGATCAGCAGAAACAGGTGGATATGTAACAAAAAAAATGCCTCAAGGCTGTGTAATGAAACAGAGAGGAAAAACTTCAATGTAATCTCATAGTTCTGCATAAGAAAAAATAATCCAAAAAATGCAAACACTGAAGTGTTTCTTAACGGATGTGAGTTTTTGCTGTTGCCTTGATAGCTACGTGAATAAATGACCCTTGCATTGTTCTTGTGCTCCATGATGGCACTGATCACATGACTACTGTGATGGTAGGGATCCTC
This sequence comes from Bucco capensis, assembly GCA_013396975.1. NCBI lineage: Eukaryota > Metazoa > Chordata > Aves > Piciformes > Bucconidae > Bucco > Bucco capensis. The sequence goes on along the minus strand of VWZO01011706.1, from coordinate 1,497,784 downwards.
CTAGCTTCCTGATCTCTGCTACTAATGTTAGAACTCCTTACATTGACTTATTAGAAGCAGGTTTAGGTTTTTTGTCTGCTGAACACCACCTTGGAAATACCTGCATTCCAGAGAGTCTTCTATGCCTGGAATTGAATTGGCAGGACTCCAGTGAGAGCAGCCTCGTCTGAAAGTTTTCATTACAGAGTAGGAATAACAGGAGGATAAGAGAGGTGTCTTTAGTAGATAGGTAGGGGAAGTGGCTATTGCCTGTCATCACAGAGTAGATAATACCTAGCTGGAATGATCCCAAAGCAGCATAGAGCATAAATATACAAAGGCTGATCAGCTTACTTATAAAGCAATACCAAACTGATTGAAAAAGCAGTTACAGGCACTTCCACATGAATTGCAAAGAAAAGTATCTCTGTGAATCTGAAGCATCCTTTGTAAGGAGCATACTTTCTTCACCTTAAGATGTCTTATTTGTTTCAAGAAACGTTTGTGCTGTAGATATAGTCTACTTTCAGACTTGCTAGCTACTTCATGAAATGTGACATGCCTCTGGAGATAAAATAACCAATGACATAGCTATGATTCTGTAGAAAATAATATAGGAAGACATGCTTGAAAGTGGGGTTATCCTGATCAAATTAACACACAATTCTACTTTTTTGGGGGAGGGAGGAACCTGCATACACACTAAAACACACACAAAACAACCAATGAATCAGTGACAGGGTACATCAGATAGTTAAAAATGCATGCCCAGGAAGAATACAAGAAATTATCTTGTCACTTAACATCAGGTAAAACTGAGCGTAAAGGTGGTGGCCTGTTAGGGAATGAGAAGAGTGTAATTACTTTTTGTAAAGGACCACTGGAAAATGAAGTGTGATTCAGGGTGCTTTGTAAATCTTGATTAATTTCATGAATTTGATCTGAAATCAAACATTAATGGCATCTCTTTGACTACTAGTGCTAGTGTCATGATACCCGCTGCAAACCTGTTACAAATACAAGGTCTACTACATCCCATGATGTTCTGTACTACAACCAGGCAGTGCTTTCTGGTGCTTAGTATTTTATTTCCCAAAAACTTCTGCAACTTTTAATTCTTCCATACTTCTTTAATGTGTCTGTTAGATTTATATTTTTAGATATGTTCACCAAAGCATTGCCAACTGCTATCTATAACCTCAGCACAGAGGAATGCACGTTAGGGTGCTGCTTTCAGTAGAACAGGAAAAGTGAGTCTTGAAGGAGGAGAGGCACAACCTTCCAACTTCATGTCAGGTGGCTCTTCCTTGAGATTGGACTTGTGCCAGGAAGGTTGCTTAATCACTTTGGTAAATGCTGTAACTTAAGACAAGCTCATTTTCAATTCAATATCAGTCAGAAGTTATATGTCTTTGCTATCTCTTTTCTTTCCATGTGCTTTGCTGTTGAAAATGGTCTGTTTTGTTTTGTCTGCCTCTGGTTTATACTGGTTGGTACAGATAGAGTTTGAAAATTTCATAAAGTTGATTTTCTTTCATTTTTTAAGCTAAAACTGTGTAGTCCTTTATCAAAAACAGTGCAGTTTTTGTGTAGCAAGAAAAAGTTCTAAGTGTACAACAAATCCGTGTCTTTTTGTCCTGCATGATCATAAATATACAAATATCATAACTATTAATTACAGAAAAAAGTGATAGTGCCATCTATTGTTATAACTGCTTGGTGCTTTGCATCCTAAAGTCCTGTCTGGTACCATGTTACAGTATTTTGTTACTTCAACAGCTTGATCTTAAATTTTCTGTCTATTTTTGCATGTCTGTGGCCAATGGTATTATAATCTTGACTGTGATATGTAGGCCATTTGAAGAGAGATCAGTAGATCACTGCTCTGCCAATGCTAAAGAACATAATGCTAAGCATCAGTGAAACTTTAGTACCTCTACTCTGAAAAACAGGAATTTGACGTTTGATAGAATAATAGTCTATTGAAAAAGTATATGCATTTCAGAAATATAGCAGATCTTTATATGCTTCATAGAGACTCGTTAGCATTTGGAAGCTAAATTCTGCTAAGATTCTATGCTATATATACTGCAGCCCAGGACTGCAATCATTAAGAAACTCTTTCTAGCAATTTAACCTCCTGATAGGTAGAGGTGACTGTGGCACTGATTTCTTCTGGAACTGAGAAGCCCAGAATTGGTTTCTGCCTGTAAATGAAGACTGTGCTGTAGTGTATGCATAAAAGGGAGGAAAACTAACTTCAGGGCTCTGTAATTCATTTTTTACGTTGTAGTGTTAACATTCCTGTAACTACTTTCTGGCAGCACTGTGTGTCTGTTTTCAGTTATGTACCTGTTCCACTCTAGTATACTAAGGAAAGTAGTTGCAAGAAAATGAGGGAGGTCATGAAAAACAGCAGGAAGCCTAAAAGTAGAAGAAAAACTTGAAGGGTCTGAGGTCTTTCCCTGTTATCAGTGTCATTTATTTCCCTGATGATAATTTGTCAAAATTAGTGTCAGTAATCTAGTGTCAAAAGCTCTCTTTTTCAAATGGAGAAATGAAAAGGAAATTGGATGTGTCACAGGGATTTGTCATGGTTTCTGTTGTAGGATTACCTTTTGTGAGCTTTTGCTAAAGAAAATTTCTGTAGAGAGCATGTCCAAACATAATGGGTGACAGTGATTATTCTTCTTCCTGTCCTGCCCACCAACCCCACAGGTTTGTGTGCTGTGTGACAGTCCAAATCCTAACTAGTCCAACAAGTACAATTATCAAATATATAAAGTTTATGGTTATGACTAAAGGCAATTAACTATCTTAATATAGGTAAGCATTTGAATGATGCACCAAAGTTTGTACACAGAACAGACACTCAGAACGGGTTCATTTGTCTTTTTTCTCAAAGTTATGAGTATCCATCCTCCAAACACTTTCTGTGAAAGTACAGGAATCGTCTCTCAATGTGGTTTCTCCAGACATAGCAAAAGTTAAACTAGGATAAATAATCCATTCATAATGTTAGAGATTTCTAGTATAAACAAAATGCTGTATTTTAACTGCAGCTGAATTTTACTAGTGAGTTAGTGGTAGATAGATTTTCCTCTTATCTTTTTGGAGTTTGCAGATTATGTCAATCTGTAAGAGGAAAGAATGAATGCAGAAACCTTTATTTTCCTCTGCCACATGATAAGATTCTACCTTAATGTTCTGTGTTAGGGTAGAACTGTGTTGCAGTGCTGAAGTAAGATGATTTTGGGGTGTACTAAATATTGGAAATCTTAGTACTTCCTCTTCTATATAAGTATTTAATGGACTTACAGTGCTGAAAGTTTGCTGTTGTCCCTGAACATGACAATTTTTGTAGCCAAGATAAATATCACTTACATCAGTATGACCTTCAACAGTATTTGTGAGACACAGATTTTATTCAGATTCTACATGGTTACCTATTGTTTATGTAATTAAAGCAAATGATATGAGTCACAATTTATACAGTCATCACCTGAAAATGTACAAACACAATTCTTTTTTTTTTTCTTTTAGCTACCAAAATAATTGGAATTGTTCCTCTGAGTGGTATGTGGCTCCCTTTTGTATCCCTGTGTTACTATCCTACATTGTGTTCTGTTACACTGTTGTATCCCGTTGAACTTGATGGAATACATGATGCAAATCTGTGACTGTTTCTTGTGTATCAGCAAGCGAGATCTCTGAAACGTAAGCACTACTGCAGAGTTACTGATTAAAGTCAGATGCAGTCAAGCACTAGCACAGTCCACTCTTTGTGAGAGGAAAGGGTGTTGTGAATAGATGGAGTCTTAACTGCTAATTTAATGCAAAACAATTAAAATTTGCTGATTTTAATGATCTAATCAGCAGCTTCCAAGGGACCAAAATAGCTGATGTTTTCTGAGAATGGGAATGTTTGAGAGAATATAGTAATACATACATAACAGTGCTGAGGTGGGAGGAAATCATCTAACAATGTCAAAGACACAGTCCAATACTTTTGAGAAAGTGGTATATTAGAGAAGCATGGAAAACCATACCACACCAGCACAATCGTGTGTTTTGTTTCCTATCACTGGACAAGGATAAAAAATAAGGGTGGAAGCCAAATGAGGCAGAGAATCAAAAAACTGTGAGACCAAAGGAAGGCAACCGGGTATAGATGGCACACAATTCCCTATGGGAGTGCAGCAAGGGAAAAGAATTATCTTGTAAAGATGGGAGAGGCAAAGCTAGGGTTGTGTAATACACTGGAGCTGAGATAATCAGTGGTTAGGATAAGGCTTCTTGATTTCAGCTGAACAGCGCTTTAAGGAAGGACACAGGGCACAGAGTATATGCACAGCTGAGCTTGCCTGAAACTCAGTTTGAGCTCTCTGTGAGGGCCATTACTGGAGGTATGTGATGATGGGGAAAATGAGTCAATCCTTATTTACAGACAGGCAAATCACAATTCTTCTGTTTAGTTTTTTCACTCAAGCTGACATACTTGATATTTGCAAACCTTTCAGTTAGGGATGTGTTAACCGGATGTTTTTACAAGTCACAGCTTCATTTGATATTAGGTGAACACAACTTTCAGATGAGCATGGAGCTTATTGAGCATATCACTTATGATGTGGTTCCATAGATACTTTAGGCGCTGCTGTCTTTTCCAGGTATAAAAGTGATGTCTGAATCCTCTAATCTGGCTAGGAAAAGTAAAACACTGTGGTTGCTGTAGCACATTGGTGTTTAGACTTGATTATGGTCTTGCAGTTGCTACCCTCATTCACGTCACAGGGAAATAATTTGCAAAGGAGTTAGATCCTTGTGCACCTCCATACAGACCTATGCCTATTATGTGGGGAGTGAAATCATATCCTAGTTTTAAGGTCTGTATGTATTCCCCAACCTGGAAAGGGAATGAGGCTTGAATATATCTTTTCCTGCTCCCCTGCGATGACTGAAGTTTTGTATCCCCTTTTTTTACCTTGAGGACAACTGGAAGATCAGAGCTATGGCATGTGTCACTGATATCACGTCAGCCTTGCTGCCTAGACTGACTCAGGCAATTAGTGCTATGAAGAAATCACTTTCCTCTTACAGCTGAACCATTGTATGCTCCATTTTTGTTCTTACAGTTTATGTTCTCTCTATCCCATAACCATCTATGCTATTTCTATCCCATATGCATCCTACCCTTATACTCCACATCCCTGCAGGTAGGGAAGAGATGGCAGAATCATGCATGCATGGCAAAAAACACTGGACTGAGTCTAGGACTGAAGTAGAAAAAAAACCACTTCTATAGCAGAAAACAAGGAAAGGAAGAGATTTGTGACTTCTAAAGTCCAGCTACTCTCTTCACCCCAAGCTAATCAATAAGTCTAAGACAAACCCATGTTCTCAAGCCCATTGAGAATGGCATTCTCTATGGGACTGCTAAGGTTGAAAGATCCATCTATCAAAAAATGTCATTTTGGTCTTGTGATGATGAAGTTGGAAATGACTTTTTTAGATGATTTTTTTTTTCAGATTCAGAACTCTAAAAAATAAGATGCTTGATAAGTTTTTTGGAGTGTTTGTTTTTGCTACCGTGTGTGCTGAAAAAGTAATGAAAAGCCCCTAAATACATGAACATCAAGTATTGAAAATGAGTTGGGACCTATACCCCTTAGGGCTTCTGTGCCATTTGCTTGCTTTTTTTTTTGGTGAGACACTAGTTATACTCTAACCAACATCCTTTAAAAAAGAATAATCTTTCATTTAACTACTTGAACAATTTTGCAGGAATGCAAGCCACAGATCACAGGTTGTATGGCTGGAGTAGGGTGAATTCATAAGACGTTTATAAGGAGGGTGCAATTTATAATGAATTTATTCATCACTCAGCTTGAAATCCTTCTTACATTTCCAGGACAACATGTCTTATTTTCTGAGGTTTTACAAAATGGAAAGAACAGTAATTTATGATTATGAAATAACAAGTTGTATGTTAAAGCAAATATGGAAGTGACAGTGTTGAAAAGGGATAAATGCTTAAAAATCAGTTGGCAAGGCTACAGCTAAATGGTGTGCTTACACCAAACAGAATGTAGGATATATAAAAATCATCTATAATTGTATTCTTATCCTAAACCCTATCTTAGGTCCTGAATAAGGTGTTGTTAGTCAAATTAATTTGTTGTAAATTCTTTTCCTCCCAGCTTATTAACTACTGTCAACAGTTGTGACAAGTTCAGTGATTCACACCCACCTAAGTGGCTAGCCAAAAATAGTGAGAGCAGGGGAGTTGTAAAAAAAAAAAGTATGACAAACTTAATACCCTGCATGGATCAGATATTGTCATTTGCTGTGTTTGCCAAGTCTACTGTGCCAAGAGGTTTCCCAGGCTTGTGACAAAAACTTGCTGAAATCAGTCTACCTTGCTCTTACTTTAGGGGAGTTCATCATCTTGGTTCACTGAGTGGCTGTAGTACCAAGGAAACCCTTCACCCTGAATGTGGCTAGCACTTTTTCTGTTGTTTTACTGAGCATTTATCAGTAAGGAAGCCTTTGTATAAGCATAAACCTCTCAAGAGTATACAAAACCTAGTGGGATTTAAAGTAAGTGCTTGTGAGGAAGAATGTATTTTCTTACTGTTTGTGTGTTATCTCTTTCCATGTGTTTCAGAATCTCATTTCACAAGGAAGTAATGTTCCTGAGAAAAGGACAGAAGTCTTTGGCATTCACATTGCACCACTGTCCTCTTTCTGTAGAAGTTATTTCCTCAAGCAAAAACCAGTGCTTGCACTTAATGTGAAATGACATGAATTGCCCATGCTGGCCTTACAATATAAATGGCTCCAAGGTCCCTTAGCACATTCAGTTATGCAGAGCTTGCTGAGTTGCTACAGAATCAAAACAGTTGAGCGTGCTTCTGATTTTAGAAGTTGGTTAGTGGTCTCAGGAATACCATTATCAAACTGATTTTTTTGGAGGGAAAGGTATTGAAATCATTATTGCCCTGAGGAGTGGGTTTACATTCCTTCAGAATATAAATAATCTATTTGAGTCCATAGCCAGCCTACTGTGGATGTAGAAGAGCTACACTCATCACTGTCTTTCTGCTTCCACACAACGTATGATTCTTTCTGTAGGAAAAAAACATAAGTCCTGAATATTTGGGCAACTCAGACCAGGATCCCAAATAACTTCAGGCTGTCTGCATTTTCATTTCTACATGCACGCGTGCACATGCACACAGGCTTCTTCTTAAATGCCTGTCATTCTTCTGCAGTTTACTGCAGTAGGCTGTAGATGATGCTGACACTCAGCAGCCTAAAGAATGTCTTAGCAACATGCATTCCCTCCCAGACAGTCAGAGTGGGCTTTTACAGGAATGTGGGCAGACATCCCGTGCTGCTTTATCTTCCAGAGAATACACAATATGTGTGTTGGAGATAGCTCACATACTTAGGCACAGTTTGCCTTTTATAAAGGGAGTGATTATATTTTCAAAACTTGGTCTTTTTTTTTAAGACCATGAACATATACACACACTGATATTTGACAGACTTGGAATATCAATCTATAACAGATGTTTGTGCCATGAAGTTTAAAATGCATTTTAGTAGCTTTAGTTGCCAGAAACTGCTGCCTACAGCAGCAAGTAGGCCGAAGGCATTTGTTTTAACTTTAAAATAAAAAAGAGGGAAAGAAAGAAAGAATTGACTGTAGTTGTAGGAGGAAAGCTCTAATGCTATTCAGTAATAACTATTTATGAAAGATTTCTTCTGTTTATTAAAACAAATGTTATGTATCATGGAGTTTGAGCTAGCTGTTTAGTTCTACCATACAAAAAATGAGTAGGTGTTCTGAAAATAATTCTATGCCCGTGTCCAGACTGGAGCAAATGAACTCAGAAAAATGTGTGTAGGCCACATGGTCATCTGAGGATTTGTTTTTATTTTTCTTAGTCCTTCTATGTTGCACTGTTGTCTGTATCGTGATACTTTGTTCTTGTCAGCAGAATGAAATATCCTGAACAGCTGGTTTAATTATGCATTTATTATACTCCGGTTACTTCTTGAAGACTGGGGAATTAAGAAATTGTGGTGATAAGCATAGCAAGAGAGCCTAAATAGATAAAGAGCAGAGGAAGAGAGGCAAGGGGGAAGAGATAGGTATTTCAGCCTGTTCTGCTGGAAAAAAATTTCCCTCAGCGATCTGTACATAGCCAGTCCTGTAAGAAGTGGAAAGGTCTATTAGTACATCTACCTGTTTGCATACTTCACTGTGGTGAGGTAGAGCAGTTTTTCTGCAGCTTCACAGTTACTATATTGCTGGAAATAACCTTTGCTGCCACCTTTGCTGTCGTTGTCTCTTGGGGCTGGTGACATCTGTCCTCTTCTTTTTATTAACCCACTTATCAAACTTATTACTTGCGTTCCTTGACTGAGTTTGCCTGTGTGTTAGAAAATACGTGAAGGAAGGGTGGAAAGTAGAGAAAATACTCAGTGGTGTTTCTCAACATGCTGTTTAGGGACCCCGAATAGTGACACAAGGACCCAATGGTGTCATATACTGAACTGTGACTTCTGTTATTCTACTTATATCTCATACTCTACTGTATTTTCAAAGAAGGTACAAGGCTTAGGTAGCAGTAATTTGTACTAGGTTCAGACATAACTCTGATAAACTGATTTTGATAGGGGCAAATATGCTATGGAAATCAGGTATTTGTTCTGATCTTTAGTGCTTTGTACTACCTTGCTAGCCAGTCAGTAACATCAACTGTTTTTACAGCTTCATGACAGAAACAGTGCAATTTCTAATAGCAAACCTCATATAAAAATGTATGTTAAGGAAACAAATACAAGTGTGCTGACACTAAAGCTAACAGTGGGTTGCAGTAAAACACCACAGTGGTTATGCTAAACAGTTTGTAATTCAACATTCTCTCTCTCTCTCCAAGTTGGGAAGTCAATTCTACTGCAACTACTCTTGAAAATGCCAAGCAATAACTTTATAACTTCAGATTTAAGTAGGGAGTGTTTGAATCACAACTGAACTATCACCCAGGATAGACATCCAAGCAAGAATTAATATGAGCATATAACACTATTGTTGCTCTCTATCTGGGTGGGTTGTTGGTTTTTGTTTGTTTGTTTTAGTGGCTGCAACCTGTAGGGTAGTTCTAGTAGCTCGTGGAAGATATTAGGGTGTATCCACCTTTACCTCCTAGGGTACTGTCTGCAAACCCCTGCACTCTGGGTCCCAGGTCATCCAGATCAGATGGTTGCCTGAGAGTAATGTTTCTTCCGTCATCTTGCATGTCTGGAGAGTTGTTGGTTAGTTTGTTTTGCATGGAGGTCACACCACAGAGCATGTAATGAGATGATATTACAACTCAAAGTGAGATGCTCTCAGGGTGTGCGCCCACTATTTGGAGTCTGCAAGCACTCCTTCCCTTATCTAGCTGGTGAGAAAAGGAATGACATCCCTAAAACACATCACAACTCATTATGTTATTATTAGTCATTATGTTAATGACTAAGAGATTGTCCAATGAGGATTTAACCTGGGCGTTTTTCCCTTTTGGAAGAAAGCTGATGCACATTCCAGAAACTTGTACGTGCTCTGTGGGTGTGCTCAGATTGTACAGCAGACTGGGATGCAGACCAACAAAGTCATGGATGGGCTATGGGAAAGGCAACAATTGACATTGGCAGATGTCAGAGCAGAAGGCAATGTGTCAGAAAGCAGCATGAGAGAGAATAAGGACAAATCTCTGTCTACCGAAGAATAGAGAGAGATTTGTGTGTGAGAGAATAGTAAAAGGAGCTAATATGGTGACATGATCAAAATAAGTATTACAAAATGTGTAATAAGTCATCCCCAAAAGCACTGTTGCGTAGGAGGGAAAATTTTGATCTTCAGCTATACCCTAGGGAATAGTCATTCATTATTCTTGAAGCTACTACTAAGTTGAAGGCAGATTAGATCCTAAACTGATAATGAAAAACCCTGAAAATGTGGGGAGGAAGCTATTTTTGTATACTATTTTCCTTTTACTCTGTTTACCTGCTTATTTGGGATCTCTTTTCTTGTATTTCCTGAAAAAAGAATGTATGAGTGTCATATTAATCTCTAGTAATATAGTTGAATATGTGCCACTTTATGCAGTATTTAAGAACAGCTTTGAACAGAAACCTCAAACATTTAGAAATTACCTTTTTTAAAATATGACCTACCATTATAACATTTATAAAAGAGCATGTGCCTGTCTCAAATGCACACACATTCTTCATAAATGGTTTTGAGATCTAGAAGAGCTTCAGAAACTGCTTTTGCATTGATAACTAAAATAGTGTTCATTTAGCAGCTTCACTGCTTTTCCCCCCCAGTGCTTTCACAGTGAAGAAACAAGTATAAAAATCTTTTTACATTCCTTCAATACTTAAATGTGCTATTTCCCAGATTACCCAGGAGGATGGGTAGGTATAGTTATACCATATCCCATGGAGTAAATGGAATATTCATATTCTTGCAAATCCTAGAGTTTTCCTTAATGTAAATTTTGTGCACTGTTTTTGAATTGTATAAGGTAGAGTTCTGTCAATTTATTAGAACTGTAACTGTTGGAAAGAGTTGTTTTGTTGTTGTTTTTTTTTAAATTGCATTATTCAAGCTACTCATGTAGAAGATATGGACTTGGCTGCTTTAAATATTCAGTTCTGATGTCAAATTGCTCCTTTATCACTTTGTGAGTAGCCAAGTAAATAGAGAATCCTCACTGAGTAGGCTAATGTGGTACAAAGTACACATTTTGAGGTTTAGTCACAAATGTCAATATCACAAATATTCTACACCCCCACACTATATAAAAGAAAGCTTATTTGTAAGAATAACTGATTCTATGTTACAATCTATTTCTTGGAATGTTTTAGATATTCTGTAATTCAGAAATAAAGGAGCAAGTCAAGATAATTGAGTGTGACAAATCTTTCAGTAGAGGAAACTTTTTCTCTGCTAAGTAGTAAGGATAATTAACTTCAGAGAAGTACAGAATGATATTCTGGCTCCTTAAAAAAATAAAGCTCTTCATGCTATCATCAGGTGACGTCCAGTAAACATGTCATTAAAATGTCTTTTAAATGGAGCTTATATTTTGTAGGTTAGTTGGAAGCCAAGGTTATCATTTATACTGCAGTGACGCCCAAAAATCAGAACTGAGGCCCTAGTGTGCAGACTCTTGTACATGGAGGGACATGGTCCCTGCCTTCAGGTACCTCCCATCTAATTAAAAGTGATGTATGAGCATGACATATTAGAGGTGGGAAAAATGTGATTGAGGATAAGAGTAACTGACGTCTATATCAAGTTAGATAATCCTTGAGCACAGAGCAAAAAGCTATCATTATCATAGCTGTTAGCAAACACAGGCCCAAGGAATGTCTACCCCACCACCTGTGAAGCAGGGCCATATGGAACATCTGCCAGCTGACCAAGGCAGAATTTATTGGTCTTCCAAGATTCCTTGTTTCTCAAGTTGGTGGCAAGGAAGAGATCCCATACCATTACTCCAGGACAGAAATGAGTAGTAACTCCAATGGCTTGTCAGAATTGGCCCTTGGAGATCTGAACTGAGACTCCTGCTATGAATGAAACAAATCTGTCAATGAGGAAATAAGAGTACTTTACAGAATGAGCTTAGAATTTCAAACTCCAGAGAACTGAAGTAAATAATGTTACTTTATTATTGCACCTTCATAGTTCAGGAATGCCCATATATATTCAGCCTTGCTTTCTCACATGTAAATTTCTCTCCCTATCTTGTTATATATATATGAACTTTAAATGAGCGGGTTTAAGTTAATGGAGCTGTGTATCTCCTTTAAAATGATTATTCAGCTCCACTTATTTCTATTTAATTAGTGATGATGAACAGAATGTTTACAACAAGCCCAAGAAAGCTAAACCAGCTGCTTAACAGGAAGGGTGGTGCAGCATGCCTATGATACTTTTCTAGACACTTGTGCTTCAATGGAAAACCTTCCATTAAAGTATGTGATTTACTATCAATTCCTATGGTATCAGAATTGCTAATTATGAAGACAGCATAGACATTCAGATGGAGCTTGGTCAATACATCCCAAACATGCACAAGAAGAACAAGTGATTTCAGTATCTGAAACTGAGAAAGGAAATCGTAAGTAATCTTAGAGAGCGACTAGACTCTGCTTAGATAGCACTACAGTGAATATCAAAGGAGGTAATTCTATGAAGCACAAAAGGCAAAAAAGGAATGTAATTTTTTGTAAGTCTGCTGATATAACTAAATGACTGCAAGTCATCAGTTAATAACCCATGGAGGCTGTTATCTTTGTAATATTTCCCATACCTTGCTTTACAGTCTTTGCTGGGAGAACAATGTTCTGTTCTACACTCTTTCCTTCTGTCTTTGCTGTACCCTTGAGCACTGCTGTTGAAATTCGTTCAGGGAAACTTAGTTCAGTGGTTTCCACAGCACCTTTGCTTCTTAAAGACGATCGTACTTTCAAGTTGATACAAACAGGCTGCTCTGTGCTGTCATTACCAAAACTGAAGTTGTGAGGCAGGACCAGAAAGCACCTTCCTCTATTGAAATGGAGTTCAATAAACTGTGTTCTGTGTTAGTGATAACTGCTAGTTTGGGACACTCCTATGATGATCTGTGATAGTCATTGCCACTGTATTCTTACAGTTGATCACTTATTAAAATGCATATGTGATGAGTGCATGAGTTTGGGTGAATGCAGAAAGAGAGATGGTATGTTATGGAAATAGAGACAAGAAGTTGCAGGTCTGATGGTATTGCTCATCAGCATAAATCCCTACAGAACCGTAGAGTTAAGGCAAGTACAACTCGCGGAGGACCTCTAGAGAGCAAAAGTAGCATGTCACGCCTCTAGAGAGGAAAGTGAGTCACGTCTCGTTGTTCTGTATTTGTACAGTAGATAGAACAGTGAGTGAGTCAAGATGCACAGTACTATGGCAATAAGAAATTCATAAGCATTGAAGAGGTTTTTGTGTTTGCATAATGATTGAGCCTCCTTGTCTAAACTTGATTTGCATGCTTTCATTCAATTTTTAAAATAATTTTCCAATTATTAATGTGTCTAAGCATGTTGATATTCCTTAACTTTGCCTTGTGATTGTCCAAGAGTCTGGATGCTAGGTGACCTGCACTGGTACTTGAAATTCATCTTCATGTATGGCTGGAATTTACAATCTCATAAGTAAATGCCTAAAGATTTCAGTGAAATTACACTAACTGTTATCATCTAAGTGTAGTTGGCATTTGATAACCTATCAGGCTTCATTGCTGTTGCAGCCTTAGGGTTTAGGAAAGCTGCATCTTTGCAGAATGCCCAGGAATACTATTTCCTGCATTGCATATGTGGCCAAGACTGTTTGTATTTAAGGTCCTTCTCAGTCTGTAACATGCTTGTTTCAGCTATTTCATGGTTTAGGGGGTTTAAATTATTTTTTAAAAGCCTGCTAAAAACAAGTTAAAATGAGAAGTTGGCTTTCCCATAACAAGTACATCCTTAGAAAAACTTTTTCATAAAAAAAACTGTTGATTTTATTGATACTTCCTAGGATATTTTGTGAAGAAGCATCATAGTTTCTTATACCTACTTAAATCACATACTGGAAAGGCTGCAGGCATTTCTATAACTGTAATAATATTTTGAAAATGCATATGCAGCTACACAATTCATTCAAAGAGGAAAAAAGCCAAATTAAAAATCTCCAAAGCAAGTCCTGTTTCTAAAATTCTTTCTCATTTGGATGTTTTATATTCAGCCTTTCCTATTATTAATCTACTTTAATAGCTCTTCCACCTGAAGATGTCAGTATTTTAACAGTTGTTGAACTAAACCCTAGTGAAGTAGATTGTGTAAATGATTAAAGATCTGAAAATTATTCTTGTCAAAATAAAATCCTAATACTCTTTAGTATGCTCTTGAGAGAAATCTACTACTATTTAAATGATTCCTCTTTAATTGCACTTCCTATATTGTTTCTCTAATTTTATTTAATTTGCTGTAGAAGAACACTATTGTGTTAAGCTTTAAAAGCAGGAATGAGTCTTATTTAACACCTGCTATATATCTTTGATAATCTGATATTATATAAAAGCTAAAGAACCTAGAGGGCAAGAAGCATATTGGAAGGCTGCTGTCAAATATTTGATGAAAGCTGTCAGGTTCTAGAAGATAATGAGCTACTGAGTAGCTTGCCCCTTTGCTAAGACACCTCACGGTAAAACTGAACAGGCATATTGATGTAGAAATCACAGAGCAAAGACAATCTAGATTTCATTCATTAAAGCTCTGTTTCAAAGGAAATTCATTTTCATCCAGTAATCTAAACATTTTTATTTGTGATGCAGGGTACAAATACTGTAACTTCCATTCTTGGACAGCCAGTCTTTTAAAAGATAAATCTGTATAATCACCATCCCTGGAGGTTTTTAAGATGAGATTAGATGTGGCACTTAGTGCCATGGTCTTGAAACCATAGTGATGTTGGATGATCTCAGAGGTCTCTTCCAACCCAGTTGATTCTATGATATCATGGCTACTCAGATTCACAGATAAGGCCAAGGTACAATAATTATGGTCGAGTCTTCAGTTGGTCCTGCCAAACTAAAGGAGAGGTTTAATTCTTTGATTCCATGTGCACTCTCTCTGTTTTGCAAAGAGTACTGTTTGTAAAGAGGTTGTGTCACTATGCGGAGCAGCTGGTTGTCACTAAGTATGTAATCTGTTTGTCGTGTCCACTTAGCTGCAGTGTTCTCATAAGGAGATCAGTCAATCAAGTGAGCATTATCATTTTCTTTTCATCAGCTGGAAGGCTGAAAATTCGAAGTGAAGTCACTAGTGTAGTAGCTGGTAGAAGAACTCATATTCCCCCTCCTCCTCTTCAAAATTCAACAGTGCTCCTGTATTTTCATGAAGATAAGAAATTATCAGGGGTTTTGTTGTTTTGGGTTTTACCCCCACTGCACCTGGTGGGGTGTTTGTTTAGTTTGGTAGGTATAACTGATCCAGCTGTACCAGCAGGGACCAGTAGGTGACACTCCAGCAACATAGATATAGTTAACTCGTACTTAAGATGGTTTTTGTTCCTGTATTATAGAATTGTAATGCTTTTTAAATTGAAAATTAGTATTTTAATTGATTAAAAAGTTTTATATTTTACTTATAAGTCGGCAAACTGCAGTTTGTTCATGCAAAGCTATTTTCTATTAAATACACGGAAGAAAATGCCAATTCAAGATGAAAAGTCAAAAAGTACAGCATTTTTGTATCTCTCAAATCCTTCCCAGTATTTTGTTTCACTTAATGAAATCCTTGAGAATCTCAGCATTTAATCGGGCTGTGCAGATTCAGACTTGTAAGGCTAGATAGTGTTGTGGTGAGAATTGTTTCTTAAACTAAGCTTGAAAAATATAAATTCAGAAGCTAATGTCCTCTTATGTAGAAGGTATCAGCAGCTTTAATAAAGATCACTGGGCTTTTTGCTTTTTTTGGATTATTTTTTATTTTAAGCTTTATTATCCAAGCAGAAAAGCTTAGCTTTTTTGTGACCAACATAAATATATATAAATATATATAAAACCCAAAACAACCAAAAAACCAACAACAAAAACCCCAACAAACCTCATTATGTGCTTTGTAAGAGTAGAGGTTTAACTCATTGTAGTTGCCTGAACTTCCCTTTCTTAGTTTAGCCAAACCCAGTTCATACAAGCTGTCTGACAGCTTTCACTCCAGATGTCCATCCATAATCAATAGCAAATTTGTACTCTCTGCAAGCCCTTGAGCTTTCTAAATATTTCTTTCTGCTGTGTTTGCCACCTAGCAATGTTTTTACTCAGTGTAGTTGCACTGTGTATTAGAAAAAATATTCTGACATATTAATTGTGTGGAGTGTAGTTTCATACACACACCCCTCACTTTGTCAGATTATTGTAAGTGACAGCCAAAATAACAGTGGGAAGCAAGAGATTTAGAAAGATAGCTCACTTCTGAATTCACATGAGGAAGGAATGTTTCATCTATTCCTAAAAGAAAGAGAGCCTTGATAGAGTACCTCTGGCTTCCCAGCATGAAAAACCAATACCTTTAATGTCTAGGCAAATATCAGAGGGGCCTGCTGTATAAAGACACGTGCCTTTGTCATGATCTCAGTTATGGAAAGCACAAAACTGTAATCAGAGAAGACTCTGTGTACATTATTTAAGAATATAATTTATCTAGCACCCAAAAACATGTCAGGTATTTTTCAAAAAAGAAAGAGATCTGTGGCCATATAGATTAAATATGATTATTCATATTTGTGTGCCAGAATCTTACATAAGCATAACAGTATCTCTAAAGAAATGTTTTTATTTTCCTTTTTTTGTATCAGGATTCAGTGTTTGGGATGCAGAGATGCTGACACAAGAAAAAAATCATAAATCTCATTACATTATATGACACTAATAATATATTTCATTGCTATGGAATGGTCTTAATTTATCAGCCTCCTTGATCCTAACACATAAGATCTGCTACTCAAAATTATTATTTCTCACACAATGAATTTGTTTTCTTTTTGCTCCTTAGCTGGCCTGGATATCATTCCATCCCCTTTGTCTTTCCAGCTTGGGAGTTGCTTTTTAAATGTCAATGGCACACACTACAGTCTTTGATCTTCCCCTGACTCCCTTCCCCTGCTAATAGCAATGAGTCTGTAGAGAGCATCACTTAAATAGTCAAACACATCTTGCAAAAGTCATAGCACAACTGGGAAACCTCATCAAGAATTTGTCTTGTCAAAGCCAAGGGATGAGATTAGTCTTGGTTAGTCAGCAGAGATTCTGTCAAAATGTATCATACCCAAGCTTTAATCAGAGAAAGGATTCATTCTCAAACAAATCAGGATGCTGTCAAGTTCAAGAGAAGTCAAATTCATCTATTTTTGCTTCTCCACTCCTGCTTTAAGCCTCTCCCTCTCTGCTAGACACAGGTTCTATCAGGCTTCATGAAACTTTGCATTCATTCTCAAAACCTACAAATATTAATTTTTGCATAAGNGGAACCCTAGAAAAGAGTAGACAGTACAATGGCTCTAGAAACACTGAGCTTTGGACTTTTCTTCAAGGGTTTATTTCGCCAGACTCTTTTATAGACTTTGATAGAGTTTTCCCAAAGCACTCTATGCCTTTGCTAGCCTATTGTCTATCTCTCTGTCAATCTTACCATCTGAGGAGATGAGGCTGCCTAGGTAATTAAACTGCCAGACTGATTTAAGCTCTGAATCGCCAAGGATGATATGAGGATGATGAGAAACTCTTCACGGGACAATCTACATTTTTGTTTTAGCATGTCATCATCTTTTTTTCTTTACTGAGAAGTTTGGCTCATTCTGTCTCCTATCTTGTCCTGGGGCTTGGTGCAAAGAAAGCTTCCCAGATTAACTACTTAATAATATTCACAGCTCCTTTCTTCCAGAAAAGGAATTATCTGTATGATGAAGATTGTATTTATATATGTTTGTGTCTTTTACAAGCATTCTGTTGCTCATGTGTTTTTCAGCTGTTCTTTGTCTCATTCTGGTAGCACTGTAAGTCTTCATTTTGCATTTGATCACTGCAGAGAAAGGAGGGCAGCTGGTATGTCTAACCAGGAAAAAAACCCACAACCAAGAAAACTTAAGTATAGTAGCTGTCTTTTGAACTTATTACATATTAGGACTGTGATTAAAAATAAATAAATAAATAAAACCCCCTGAAGCTAATAGGACTGACCCTACTTATTGAGTTTTGAACTCAAGTTCAGTATCTGTTCTTCTATTAACCAGTAGAAAAAAACAGAAGCTGTGTTTTTTAATGGGCTGCCAGCAGATGTCTCACACATTTTCTTACAAAAAACAGGATTAATGATTTAACTCACTTTGATCTCACGCTTTTAACAAAGTGAGAGTTCTTCATTATATTATGGACAAATCTTCAGTGGCTTCAGCATCAACTATTTTAAGCCCTTTTCTGAGAGACAAGTTTACATAGTAATCAAACCAGAACAAAGTTTCAGGGCTTCTTTCAGTGTTGTCATGCTCAATATGAACTTAATATACCTTAGAAGGTCTAACTCTGCACATTAAAATTAATTTATATTTTGGGCTTTCCTCATTCTTTATTTATCTTTATGCCCTTCACACTAGTCCTGCAAAGGGGACTTTAAAATGGCCTGGAAATTAAGATTTGTCACAAATGTAGAAGAGTTTGGCAGAGCATTTTTGATGCAAATGAGGTTGGCTGTATTCTTCCATAATAACTGCTTGCATTAATTCTCCCTTCTACTATCAAAGGAACACTCTAAATTACACTGGATTTTACACTGTTTGGCATTATACAGAAATTGCTACTAAAAGCCTCAGAGATCCTTATTCTGCTGTGCTACATCAGCCATTTTCACAGGCTTAGTGCTAATGCTGTATGCCTGAAGTCTGTGCAGCCTGCAATCTATTTAGTTCACCTAGCCACAGAGCCAGGGAATGATTGATAGAAATGTATGTACTCCCTGTAAAATTCTTATTAGCCTGATTCGTCTCTTCTTGGAGACTTAGTCCAGAAGTAACAGTAGACCAAAAAAGTAGAAGTGTTTTATCTGTTTGAGGTACAAGACTGATTATACAAAATTAAGAGGTACTTCCATTTTCTATAGAAACAAGAGAGATCTGTCTCCAGAAATACAAAAGCTGTTGAGGTGCTTTTGAGCTAGCATAGTTACAGGAAAGTGGCAGAGGAGTTCTGCATTCAGACTCCATGAGCTCCTATATACCTGTGTAACCTAACCCAGCTGTCCTTGTTCATGTGAATGCTGGTGCCACAATAACAGTGATTACTCTGAATACATTACATTTGCTTGTTACTCCATATAAAGGTGGAAAATAAATGGGAGGATGCATCCCCAGCAGGCTGAGGTGCAGATTTTTAAACATGCTGATAGATGCTTTTCAAAGCATTTCCTGATGAATTAATCATTTTATCTTTCTTTTTACCTTCACTATTTTCACAACATCAGTCCACTGTAGGATAGCAATATGTAGGTGTGCCTCCTATATGAATGTGAGCAGTGCAAGACTGTAGTTGCTTCACCAATGACAGATGCTGTCAGAGGCTGAGATATGGACTCACTAGTGTCAGCTAAACCAAAGAAAAGTGTAGAGTGCATATGAAGTGACCTAATATCACCCCTTGAATTTTATTCTGCCTTCATAAGGGTTATGGACTTAACTTGCATTTTGTGGTTTGGCCTCTACATTATTCCTAATGCTCTACAAGAGCTGCTTTCCCCATCCCCACCCTGTACTTCCTGGTATGAGATCTATGCTTGTGGTGCAGACACAGAACATTTTGTGTCCAGCATGATTTCTAATATATTGCCTCCAGGAGAGGTAATTTGTCATGAACATAACCTCAGGCTTACATGTATAAAGTCAGATACTTGCCTCACTTCCACCACTGCTTTTCTGCTCTGCTTTGCATCCTTAAAAGCAGGGCCAGGCTCCAAACATGCACTCTGGCTTACAACTCTGCTTGCAGTCGTAAGTTTTATTTGGGCTTCAGTGTGCCTTAAGTGTTTGGTCTTGAATCATTTGAATCACTGACAAAGGAAATAACCTTGAACCATTGAAATGAACTGGAATGCATACTAACTTCTGAAAAATGTGCTGAAATCACTGAGTTTGAGAGAGGATATTTACGGTAACAGGCAGAATATAGTGGCAGAATGAGCCACAGGCACTGTCATGTCTCTGGACCTGCATGTCCCTGAGGAACTGATTGACAGTTCTTGGCTGACTGGAATATTTTAGAAGTAATCAGGAAGTAAGATTTATGGACAGTATTTGATCATATTGATGTTCATGTGGCGTGCATGGCTTAGCACACTGGGTTTTTTTATTGAGCATGTGGTTGTGTTGCTTAGAGGCTTGCTACTCTCAGAAAACTCAGGCTTCCCTAGCAGGCAGTGCAGCACAAGCATGCTTCTCCTTGTTTTCAGAGTCAGTCTCAAGTGAACTGAGGCTACTTCATCTGATTTAAGCTATTGTTTGGCTCAGCCTTTTCACCAGTGTGCTAAAGAAAAACCCAGATAATTGCCATCCAGTTGTATAAAGAGATTGTTTAAGGTTAGATGGGGTCTTGTGAAATGGCTTTTCAAGATAATGCCCCATAAACCAAACAAGCTGTGGATGTCTTATATGCTATCTTCCAGCTATTCCCCAAGAAAGTACAGTATTTTGCTGGTGAATGTAAGCAGATAGTGCCTGATAGTCACACATGGCATGTCATGACTGGAAGTGCCATTCCTGCATATATGACCTCCCTGCCCAGGTGGCTCAGCTTGGTGCCAACAGCAGGCACTTGGCTGCTGGCTACATCTGAAGTCAGGCAGGACAAAATCAGACAGGTTCATGACAGTATACAGCTTATGCTGTAAATCAAAAGAATCTCAGCAGTTGTGCCAAACAGGATTGCACTTCTAATGATACTTCATTAAGGTCTAAAAAGAGGTGAGGCTGTGATAGGGTCTAATTAGGGGAGAAGGAAATGTCATTTCTACATTCTGCCTTCACTGTATTTCTCCACAGATGTTTTCTGGGGTGGTTTTCAGGTAGCTAGTGAAATCATAATATAACTTGGATAATGATTACATGTATTGTTTAATTATCCATTGTTTATAAAGTACCAAGGGTTTACACTATGCTATACTGTACAAATATGATTATAAAATACAGGATGGGAAGAGATGAAGTCATATCCCTTACAGCAGATAAGCTTAAAATTTGTCTTTAGAATGGTTATAGATTTTGTATTTACTTTTCACATCTTTCCAGAGGCAGAATTTTGTTGAAAAATGGAGTTCGTACTGAAATATTGTGTATAAGGCCTATTCAATAACCTAAATTTCCACAATATTACAAAAATGTTGCACTTTCTACTGCAATTCAACATCCTCTACTTCCCTTTCCCTTTGTTTGAAAATTTTTTCTCCAGTGAATGGTTTTCCCGGTGTATGACTTTTTATACCTTTGTTTGGGAAATGAGATATTTTTCAGCATTGCCTCTTAAGCTCTTCAGATGTTTCTTAGCTGTGGGATAAACTGGGACAAATTCTACTGCACTGGACTTAAAAGCAAATATGTAGTTTTAAATTAATTGTTGAATCTTCACTTTTTTGGGTCAGCTCTTCTGCCTAATCTCTTTTTGAGGCTTTTAGTGCTACCATTCCCTGGAGAATGACAGGAATTCTTATGGGGTTTATTGGCATCAGCCAGATGGTGCTGGCTGATGCTAATGCTGTGATCTGTCAATCACGGGTAATTTGACAAATTGTGTCATGTTTTGGATGGATTATTTAGGGTCTATCTATAAATGTGAAAATAATATTTATAATTTGTTAATTGTTTAATTATTGGATCTTTAGAAAGGATATGTGATGCCTTTTTGAGAAGAGGCATAGTTCTCCAAACAGACCTGGTTTTATTTTCTTTGGCCAAAGAGGTATTAGTTCACACTAAGTATAGCCAGATGTACTAGTCACTGCCAGGAGTGTTCTGACATTATATTCAGGAGTTTTCACAAATATCTTGCTAAAAATGTAAGTGATAATCTTTTTTCCATATCAAACAATATGAAACATCTGTGTGAGATAAATTCTGTGCTGTTATTGACAGAGCTAAATTTGTGCTACATGAACTGAACACTCATACTTTAAAGTGATTTCTCATAATTTGTCAAGTACTGCAGGACTTTTTGTGCAGAAGATGTAATATTCCACAATAAGAAGTACAGTATGTTTCAGCTAAACAATAAAACCTGTCATAATAATTATATGCATATATATATATATATATATAGAAGCACACACATACATTTCTCAAAGAGAATTTGAAGTACTTTAACCAATAGGAAGGAACACTTTATGCTAGATAAGTTATGGCATTGCTAGATTAGACTATGAGGATGTCTGGAAAGGTTTTTGGAAGACCTAACAGTTACCTTGAAAGGCTCAACTACAAAAGTCATTTGTGACTAGTAGAGAGTTCTTACCTTGAGAGAAGTGTCAGGCATTCCTGTCCTGTAACACTGCAGACATGCCCTGGCAGTAGTGTAGCACTGAAAATGTTTGTTGTATTATGTTTTGTTAATAATAAATGATATGCAGGTAATTTTGCTGTGGTTATGCCCCTGAACTGTGTTCTTGGCATTGGTGAAAAGCTAGATACTGTCAGAGGAAGGGCCTTTGATTTAGATTATTGGTTTTTGCCCCCTGCTATTGCAATTTGTCAGAGCCAAAGTTTCAGGATGCAGAATAATATATATCTGCTCCATTTGGCTTTTGGTTAGGCAACAAGGCAACATTGCCTAAAACGGCAATGAGGAGATTTATTGTCACAAGGACATTTAACTAGTTGGAAATTGCTGGATGAAAAGTTCAGAATGATTTGTTTTCATAGATTATTAATACTGTTTCTTTTAAGGGGTTTTATTCCTCTACCTGTGAGCTATGCCTAGAATAAAAAATATCTCAGATGAATCCTGTATGACTCAGCCTTTTTATATATGCATATATTTAAGGCTGAAATAAAAACACTTGTACTGAATTCTTTCCTCAAATGACCATCACTGACTTTCTCCAGGATTAGAACAGCCCCATAGTGCATTTTTAGCTAACCTGTGAATTTATAAACTGTAGTGTTGCCCAGGAGGTATACAGCTAAATGTATGATCTTGACATATATATCAGCACGGTGCATGCATGTCCTTTTTCTCTGCAAAGTATTCATTTTTATCATCACAGACCAGCAACAGGTTTCATTATCAATATGAGGATTTTCTTTTCTGCATAAATAGCTATGAAAAAAGTTTTAAAAGGAGGAGAAATATGTCCATCTAATGTGTATCACAAAGATACCTGAACGGAGCCATGTCAACTAAAAATGAATGTTGAGATGTCTGTCACAGTTTAATTATTTGCCTTTTTAGAAACTTTTGGCAATGCTGTGTACAAAAATGGCTACTCTCTTTACTTTTACATGGCACTGCAGTACAGTTTGCCCACTGAATTAATTTGCTAGTAGGATGAATTATAAGGTGTCTGATACAGTACAGCTTTGGGACTTGAAAGGTTTTCACTGTGTGATAGGGGGAGAGAGCTAGAAAGAGATCAAGAAGAAAGAATGCTGAAAGGGTAGATGCTCAAAGCTTGCCAAAGGAAATAGAAATCTCATTTGTTTAGTGAACAATTTAGTGAAATGGTACATTAGGAGCTCCTCAGCTTATTTCTCAGTAGAGATCTCATTAAGCCAAACAAATTGTTCTTAAAAGCTCTGTGCATGAGAACAGATGTCTCAATATATCAACGCAAATAGTTTATGTTTGTATTAAGTGTATCAAAATATGAAAGATGTTTTTTATGAATTGTTGCAATGTTTAAAAGCCATCAATTGAAAATAAATAAATTTGAAAGAAAAAGATATCAGGATCAAAGCATTCCCTGCTGGATCACACTTCTTAACAGCCTGGGTTAATGCCAATTTCTTAAGTGGCATTAAGCAGAAGTTCCAAGTGCAGTAAGTACCACTTTTATCTACCCAAAATCAACTGAGATGTAAATCTTTAAACTCTCTATAAAATTATCATTAAGTAAGGTTGTTCTAAGAATTACACCGTGACTTTAGGATCTGGGGGACCTGGATCACTTATTTGTTCTGACTTCCTGTAAACCTAGGCTATGTTTTTGTGATCTTCTGCAAAGACCCAAGCTTAGTCCCTTCAAGCTTAGCCCAAAAGCATGGGCTTTTGGCCATGCTATGATTACTATAAGTAATTGTATTAACCTGGCATTCTGCTCCAGATACTGTGTGCTCTCCAGTGATGTAAATCTGGGGAACTGTATAATTCCCAGTCTGGAAGTAGTTTATGTCTGCCTGGTTTGTAGCTCAAGAAGACTGAATTCAGCTTCATTTGGAGATGAGTTTATAAAGCAGGCACTCATTTTCTCTGTGTGTCTTGTTCTCCATGTATTACTCTTAAGGATAATTATACTTTCCTGCTGCTCTATTTTACAGATAAGCACATTAATTGTGAGGTACATGGGAAGGGAAACCATAAGCATTCATTTATTAATTTGCTAAAACACATCAAAAGACATTATGCAAAATATATGTGCATTTCTAAAAGCTTAAGCTTTCTAATTAATTCATCTAATCTGTTAACAAAATAGAATGAATTTGTTACTAACTAAATAATTGGAATATCTGTTTAGTGATTTTACAAGCAAAAAGGATACAAAATACTTTCCATTCAAGGATACCAATTGGAAAATAAGTTTTTTAAATGTTCCTGTGTTCTTTTAAGTGCAGTAATGTTTAAACTAGATACCTACAAACATCAGAAGAGCAGGTACATGTTGCAGGGAAATGTTTAAGTTCTAGACATAATCTTGCTGATATCAGTGGTAATATTGCTGACTTCAATGGGAATGAGTATTCATTCTAAAAGCATCTATTGTATACTAACTTTATAAAAGCGAATATTTCTATTGAACTGAAAACCAGTTTTATACTTAGCCTATGTAAAATACTTGGATTCTGTTGTCAAGAGCTGACCTTTAGATTATGCACTCCTTAATACTAGGGCTATGACTTCTGTGTTTTATTCAGCAGCAAGCACTCTGCTTGATGCTGAAGTTTCCACTAACAAGTGAAAATGCTTCAAAACGTATTCAGGGTAGAAATAGCATTTGCATTTTCTGCTAAACTTGAATCTCAGTCTCTTCTGTGGATTGATTTGTATTGTTATAGACTACTTAGGTTTGTCAATCCTGTTTTTAAAAACAAATAATACCGTTTTTCTTTAAAGAAAATGCTGCTAATTCTTTCTCCTTACTTTGTTGTCAGTCACAAGTTAGTAGCAGCTTTTAGTATCAAAACTCATTCTGAGAAATGTAATTGCTGTTTCTGTACAACTCTGCTGGAAGAGACAGAGTAGAAGAAAGAAAGTCCCAAGTCCAAAGACACAGAATGAAAGGATTTGTTAGACGTCCTGCTTCCCCTATGCTTATGAGGTTACAGACAAAAACTCATGAAAATCTGTAGTTCTGGCCAGAGAATGAAGCAGTATGGAAGAAGCAAATACATTTGTCATTTTATGGTTTGCTGATGCATGTTTTGGTCTATTTCTTTTGACTTTCATCTTTATCTTTGCTCTCACAAATGTCAGTTCCATTAATCTCTCCTTAACCAGAGAACTAAGAGAAAGCTTTTTTAGCCACTCCCTGCCTATTTAAAACAGTATGACTAGGTCAGCAAGAACTCATGTATGATTTGCACCAGGCAACTGGCTATATACTGAGAGCTAAAAGTGTTGTTTGGTGAGAAATACACTCAAAAGTATATAAAGCTCTAGGTTATCTTGCACCTGCAAGGGGCTTGGACTAGATGATCTCCAGATGTCTCTTCCAACCCCTAACATTCTGTGATTCTGTAAAGGGATGTCATTTTCCGTGGTGTAGACTCATCTTATTGGCAAGTATTGCAGAAAATACTTGATGCATTCACCTCTCAAACTTAACAAGATTTCTGATATTCATCAACATTTTTACATTCTGATATGTACACTCGAGGCTGCACATGAATACAGCATAATGTAAATATAACATGCTACATATCAAATATTTATGCAAGAGCATTTTTGGCCTATGTGAGTTTGGATAAACTTCTAAATATTGACATGTTTACATAGTATCTGATGAAAAATTTTGGAAGGGGAGAGCTTTCTATTATACCACAGAAAAAACAGGACAAACAATTATAATTAAGATCTCTATTTCTATCCCTCAGATTTAATCACTTTCTGAAGTTTCACCTTTTAATTCTCAAATATTCTGCCCTGTCTCCTCCTGAAATTGATTGCATTTTTATTTTGCCTGGAAAGTCTTGAGTGAAGGCAATTCAGCTGTTCCTGACTATGATTGAAGGGAGGGTTAAAAAAAACTCTATACCAAAGTAAAGTATATATGTATGTAATGTGTATCCATTTATATTTATAGAAAGTGACTTCTTTTCAAACACTTTTACAACCAGAACCCCTAGAAGTTGAAACTTGAAATACAGCTTGGAAATTGCTCTCACCAAGAAGAAAGCCTTTTGAGTTCTCTATAGAAAATTGGTTTTCATTGGACTGAGTTATGAGCCTTTCCAATCGAATATTGGGAATGTACTGGGTTTTCCAGGAGCTTTTCAAATGGGTTTATAAATTGGCAGATAAGGATGGCTTATGCTAATAGTTGGTGCAAACAGCTCCTTCGAGCTCTGTGTAAAATTTTCATTGCTTCAACAAGCTCTGGCACTATAGTACAGGTAGATGAATGGAGAGCATTTAATCTAGTTGCAGTCAAGCTTTAGGTTGACAGCAGTCAGCTAACTCAGTCTTAAATATGAATTTTCTCCTTCATTATATTTTAGAGTGTATTTAGTAGAAAATGTTAATTAAGAGGTATTACAGCTCAATATATTACTTTAATCCAGCTACATCCTTAAAACAACAACTAGACGTTGTAGGAACATGGGCTTTTGATCTCTCTGGTTTCCATCTCTGTAGAAACATTTTAGGTGTTATGGCCTCTGGTCATTTTTTGCTGAATGTCAGAAGTCTTTTCTAGTAGCTAAAATAGGCTTTGCCTGTTCTGTAGGGATGGCTGCCTCTGACTGCAGGAGACTGACTTATGACCATGCAACCATCCCTAGAGATCAGGCAAAAGCTTTTGAGTCATATTACAGACTTGAGGACTCCTTTCTAGTGCTCTGTCCCTAAAAACTTTCCTTCACAAACATAGAGGTGTCTTTCAAAGTGAAAAACATCTAACGCTTGAGAATTTAAATGAGGAGAGGAATGAGACATTTGAAGCTAAGTACACACACAAAGGCAGACCAGAAACTGCTACTCCTGAAGGTGCAGGGGAAAAAAGAACCTTCTCCTCTGCTTCCTCTCCACAGATAAACATGAATCAGAGCTTTTTCTAAACTGAAACTTTTTTTTCTTCCCGCCACAGCAACCAATCCTTAATTATTTTATAAATTACAAGAAAAATTCAAAGTGACAGCTGTCAGTTCTTTCCTGAACTACACTCATCACAATTTTTTTTCTCTACTACACCAACATAGCTATTTTTGTACTGTTTTGTCAATACTTCAGCTTTAAATC
Organism: Bucco capensis; assembly: GCA_013396975.1. Taxonomy (NCBI): domain Eukaryota; kingdom Metazoa; phylum Chordata; class Aves; order Piciformes; family Bucconidae; genus Bucco; species Bucco capensis. Next base: position 1,470,521 of record VWZO01011706.1, on the reverse strand, counting down.
CTGTATAAACAGGCACCAGGATACAGTGAATACAACCTAGCAAGACTCAGTTTGGTCTGCAGTTTTTTCTTTTCCTTGTTTAGGATTTGATTTATTAACATTAAGTGAAATCCTGACCCTGATACAGTCATGGGTAAAATTCTGTAATCAATGGAATTAATTACAGCTACTGTATTAACATCGTAGGATAAGACTACTCGGGAGCCAGTAATGAAACAAGAAATTGAGCTTTCTCCTTAAATTGTAGTAATATATTTGTTATAAATAATTGAAGAGTTGATTATTACCCACTCTGTGTTAGCAGTAAAATTCTGAATGCAAGAGTGATAAATGTTTTTATTATTTTTTTCCCCTCAAACTCAAAGGGCCCAAGTAGATGGGATGAGATGATGTATGGCTTTTTGGCAACTAAAAGGTTCATAGGAACAACAAACTTTAACAAGTACCACCTAGAATTTGACAAATCTTCCATGAAAGTCATTATCATCTGCTAATTTATATAGTAGTCAAATACACCCACCATCAAGCACCTTCTGTTCTACATGAACTTATTCTGTCTGATGAAGGCATAATACCTTCAATCAAAGTAGATCTTAAGATAGTTTTCAAAAGCAGAATGCAACTCAAAGAAAATAAAAACTAATATAGTCTAATTTTTAAATGCTTAAATTAAAAACTAGAAAAGTTAGGATAAACAATATAAAGCATGCATTTAAAGTGTGCTGAGAATAATAGAATTTGGAGAACAAAGGAGCTAGTAAAGTGCTAGAGCATACAAATGATGCTTACTGAATAAAAGTGGCTAGAGTACTAGAGAGCTTTATATTATAAAAGAATTCCTGAACTAGCAATAAACAATCTTGTTCAATTGTTTAAAAAAAATGGCCTTCCATTTAAATACCTGGAAGAAAAAAATTTAGATTGCTCTGGATAATAAAAAATGCACTTTTCAGTATTTTTCTGAACTGAGAAGTAAAGGCCTATATTCACTTGTGTATCTTGCCTTCCTGCTCCTTGAAATAGTTTTGTTCATGTTCTAGTGGAGACTAGATTTGTGAAGCTAATCTACTGTTCCATGTATTTCTTGCATTCCTGTTTTGTTTATTTAATGATATGGTCATTTGGTAATAACTTTTGTAAATACAGCTCCTGCTGTAGCTCCCTTCTACAGCAGTAGGGACTGATGTGACAGCTAATACCAAGCTTGGAATCAGATTTGCTTTTGTAATTTTAACATTATGTTCATGTTGTTTCAAATGTTGCAAAAATAGAGTTTAAAGATCACTGAAATTTAGAGATACTTTTTAGGAAGCAGAAGAGTTCAACTGATCTTGCTAGTTTACTAAGCTCAAGCACTTTATTTTAGTTCTAACCTGAGCTCCCTTTCTGCCTGTCTCAACAGAAATGAAGCACATTGAGCTGCACAGGGTGTTTGTGTTTTGAAAGATCATTCTTAAAGATGCAGTGTCCCTAGTCAGTCCTAAATTCATTTCTCCAACCCCAGACTAATTTTCTGTGTAAATTTTGGTCAGGAGGTGCTTTCCTTTTGTCCTTTTCACAGGTCTCTATAGTATAGCATAGCCATATAAATCAGAGGTGAAATCATTCTAGCTGCATTAAATACAGACCAAACATTTAGATGTTGGCCTGAAACAGACATAAAAAAGCAGCACTCCATCCATTTTTCAGCATAAATCTATCATGATGATCAAAATAGATAATCACAGCAGAACTGAGCAGGCTTTGTGAAGGAACAGCAGCTGGTAGCATGCCAAGAAATGACTTCGCAATAGCAGCAGGAGTTGGCACACTGATAGCATTGTGTTTCTGCCATTCCCCAGCGTTCATAAAATCTGGAATTTGAGGTCCTATCAGACAAACAGCTTCAGACAGATCCTAGGGAATTCTATACCAGAGAAATCATTCTGTGCTAACATCTGTATGCTGGCTTGCAAATTCTGTAGAAAAAGAGCATGCTCTAATAAATGCTACTGGATTGTGGAATCTTTCTAATTTCTCTTTTATTGAGTTCATCCCTTCTGCCATTCAAAAAGAACAGCTTTGCATATGTTACTGGTAGGAGAACTAGAAATTAGGAAATCTATCTGGGTACCATGTTTCTCTTGAATTACATCCAAGCAGCTTCCCTGATTTGCACCTTCCATTCCTTATTTCCTTGTGAATAGTTCAGTATCAGCCTCTTTGAAGTGTTGGGTTGTTTTCTCCTTTTTGCATCCTCACAGATGTTCCTATTCTTTAGCACAACATTTTTATCAAAAACATGAAGCTGCTGTCTTGAATATACTACAAACAGAAAAAAAATGTACTATCAAAAATTTATGGCTGCCTGATTGGCATCTGAAAACTACCAGGAAAGTGTCATGTTTTGGCTGTTAAGTTTTATTTGGAGTGAAACAGCAATAAAGCCACAAGCTAAAAGTCAGGGTTGCATTTTCCACAGGTATCAGCTGAACAAAAAGATGATACTAATGCTATAAGCAACCCAAAGTGCATGGGGGAAATTGTGGAGGAATTGCAATGTCTCCTTTTCAGTAAATATGAGTTCCTGGCTGGTCACTGTCCTTAACAAAGCAGTTTCATGCCTGTTGCTTACACAAAGGTTGGAGAACCATAGGGCTCTCGGTCTGCGTTGTTATCCTGTAGCTGTATTTTTCTCTCTGTCTTCAGTAAATTGTTATAGTTCCTTGTGAGACTGATTCATTTCCCCTCACCAGTTCATAACTATATGTGCCAAAAGATTTGCAGGTGAAGAGATTATCTTTCTCAATAATAAGGTTGCCTTACAAGTAGTTCACTGGTTTCCCACTTCATCTTCTCAAGAGTCTGTCATTACAGTATTTCACTTTTTTAGGAACCATTTATCAGCAAAGTGCCCATAACAGTGATGTTCCTTGTGCTTTCTTTGGTACCAGCATGGCAAAAAGCACACTCTTTAAAAAAGGTGAATTATGTTGTAAAAAAACAATTTTGATGGTGCATCAAAACCTACACCAAGAGCTTTTGGGCTAGGCTGCTGTTGTGCCCCTTCTGAATCCTTCTCTATACAGATATTAGCAGAATATGGATTGTCACTTGCAGTTTGGTTCCTTTTGCATATTCCTCTGTGTTCTGAGAACAAAGATAGTGAAACAGAAATTGGCATGCTGAGACTAGACAACTAGAGTGGGAAAGCATTCAGAACAGAGCTGTATAGCTGGAACACCAGGTGTGTCTGTGAGCTCTGCAGATGCTTTTAAGCATGAGAGCTTCTGCCAAGGCCCAAATTAAAAGAAAGGAGAAGTGTAGATGTCTCTTGCATAATGTTTCAGGTGCACTGTATTCAGCCACCCAGCTTGGATGAATTAGCAGACACTTGCAAATTTGCTGATGAACTGCAGAGCGAACAAATTAGCTCTGTCCATCTTCCTTCTGTAACCCAAACCCAAGTCTGTGGGTAGTTTTTTGCCTTTCTTTACGAAGAAATAAAGAAAATTACACACTCTTCTCATCTTTTTATTCTGCCTTGCTTGTTTATTTGGCCTCCCATAAATCCAGAATTTATCTGTACACTATACTACTTATGCCAAGGACATGTAGGACACTCACTGTAAACTCTGCAAGGATCTTAGTAACAACCTTGTTTCGGCTACCCTGTTGCTTCTTGTTATATTCACTGATGCATTCTGGATAGTTTTCCCCTAGGTTTCCTTTATTGTGGTAAAACATAGCTTGTATTTGAGGGTCAGTTTGTCTCTGCATGTTTTATAACTGCCTACTGCTTTCAGCTACAGACACTCACTCTCTTGCCTCCATTTTTAAGGCCTAAAAATCATTCTCGATACAAGTGGCTCTGTGCACAGAGGAGCATTTTTGGTCTGTAGCACAGAGTGTTCTGGATGGCAAAAAGAGAAAGGTTGACAGGAAGAATTCTTTCCAACTAAGTTAGGTTTTTTATTCATGGTTTTCCCTTCTTGTTCTGCAGTTGTTTTTTCTGTTATGGTCTAGAGTAGCTGTGATGTATCTCAGTAGAAATAATCCTTTCTAACGTTCAATAACAAACTAGCATTGAGAGAACTCCTCTATGCATTTCTAGGCTCTGCAAACACTCTTACAAAACAAAAAATCCCTTACCTGCTTTGTTTTCTGTTTTTTATGTCCTTTGGGTATCTGCCCTGCTCTTCAGTGCATGCCTTAAAATAAAAATACCAAAACCCACAAGACATTACGCTGCAACATTTTTGTTTCTCTGCACCAACCATTAGAGGCATAAAGAACTGTGAGGTATGAGTGAGGCTTCTGGACATATATTTCTACTAAAAAGAAAGGTTATGGTGTTCCAAGATGCACTTGAAGTCTCATGGAAGGCCAAGTGATAGTTTGTGCTTATTGTATTGCTTTGGATATATCACCAATTTGGCTACACTTTGGGCACTTCAGCCTGTTCTAAGTTCTACAGTACATAGTTTTGACTCCTAAAGGCCTCTGACAAACAGGCAAAAGGGGGGGGTTGCTATAAAGTAGAAACTAGGTTTTGGAACTATGTGGTTGCTTTGAGTAATTCTCTTTTTATGGTATCTTGATTCAAGATACTAAGATGTCTGAGTTTCTGTCACTGTGTTAAAACATTTTCTTGGAGGCCTTTAGTAAAGAAGCAGTCCAGGCCCAAGAGTGGTCTTCTCTCAAATGGCATCATTAATATTTCTAGAAGCTAGTTGCTAGGCAAGCCTACACTGTGGGTTTTTTTTCCTCTATTCTGTGAAACTTCAAAACTGCCACAGTTAGAGTCTTCTCCCTTTTAACCACTAGGTCTCACATGAGGTGTTACTGCAGCTCCTGCTATTAGAAGTGTGGAGTGTGAGCAGAAAATGGAGAGTTTAAATAGTTACGGATTTTAAGGGCAGAAGAGATCACTTTGGTATTCTAAACTGATATCTTGCTCAACTCAACCCAGAATTATGCCCAATGATTCCTGCTGTAAGTAATGCTTTCTGCTGAATGAGGAATCTAGCAGTTCTCAACAGTTTAAATACTTAGTATATAGACTTATTATATCATTTTGTATCAAGCACCTAACTTCCATTTTCTGTTATTTTTTTAATGTATGTAAGAGAAAGAAGTATTTTTTTTTTCAGGTGCAGATAGCTGTAGGAAGTAGATGTTCTAAAAGTAGAAAAGCATTAGATATGGCTTCATTTATTTAACACCAGCTGCATAACAGCAGGGAACTATTCTGCAGAGCGATAGAGATCTGTGCAAACCAAGGATGCTTCACAGAAAAACTATGAGAATAATTTGTCTTCATGAAGGAAATTAAATCAGGTTTTGGTTTCTTTATCTTACAAGCTGGTGTTTCACTGATTTTTTGTTGTTGCTAACAGGGCAAAATTAATTATGATACAGCAACCGTATAGCCATTTTTAAGGACATTGTACATTAATAGAATGAACTGAATTCAGGAGTAAATTCTGAAATTGTAGTAAATTGTCCTGTGCTTATATCTAAATGACCAGACTGACCACTATCTAGTACATGTTTTGGTTGTGTCTCAACTTGGATTATCTTAGTGTCTTTCCTAAAGAATGTGACATACATTGTAGAAATTAGGCATGTATTAATATCCTCAGATCAATGTGCCACCCTTGTGAGTGCATTGTGTTTCCAGCTCTGCTACGTGTTTTTGGTGCTAAAACTAATCTAGGCTCTCTTGAAGCAAATATGGAAAAAAACTACTTTGGAATGTAGATAACCCACTTCAGTTAGGTAGAATCTGCTTATGGGGGCAATTGAACAGGTTGGAAAATTCTTCCATTCATGGAAAAAAAATTTTTGAAGGAACAAAAAAATTAGAAAGAACCATGACTTTTTTCTAAACTGTGGTGAATCTAATAGTTGCTGCTGCAAAATGTTAGTTTTGCAAATGAACAGAAATAATTCTATAAAAAGCATTAAGCTGGCAGTGCAGGCATGCAGTCAGTTATAAGTATGCACTGAGCAGCATGAATTCACCTAGATGGATTTCTAGGGCAACGGTTTCTGAGAAGTGCCATTGCCATTCATGCAGTACATTAAAGTGACTCATAGCCACATAGGTGGCTTTTAAAGCAAAATATTCAAAATCCCTGATCTGATGCACATTCAAATCAATGAGGAGCTTTCCGTATGAAGTCTATAAAATCTCACCTGATTTATATTAAATGCTTATTTGACATGTTTTCTCATTTTACCAGAAACCCCCTTCTAGACAATAAGACAGGAAAAAAGGTTCTGTAGAACATTCGTGAAAGATGAAGGTGCCATGCCAAGACTCAACACCAGGCAAATACAGTCTGACAGAATTCTGAATAAATCAGTATGATGAGCAAAGAGGAAAGAAAAGTTTCATATACAGAGAGCTCCTGTACTGGGGTGTCAGCTGCTAGATATCCTTATTCTATACACAAATCTTTATTCATGGTTAGGAAAAAATAATTTTGAGGTTTAATATACCATTACTGCTAACATATGTCATTAAAACATATGCATAGTCTAGCTGAGTTAAACAAAGATTTTGCCCTGTGCTGCTTCTGTTCGTTTTCTTAGTGTATCCTCAATATTGCAAGGATTATGTGTAAGAGAAGCTGAGGGATTGAACTGATATTGAATTCTATCACATGGTAGCACTGTTATTAGAAAAGAAAGCTAGTATGTGCTGCAAGACTGGGACAAGAAATAAGGCATGAGGCTTTCTTACAGTCTAGCTTGTTTCTCATCCATTATAGTCATAGGACATAGACCATGAAACACTTAAAGAACTGGCAACCTAAATTTTAGAAATGTGCAAAGACAGAGTTGCTTTAAATGGAAGGTTTTGAAATTTTGAAATCTGTCTACATTAAAGAGTGGATCAAAATGCTAGCATTTCCAAATTCTTCATGAAGAGAAAATGTTTAGTATTTCAAACCTTAAAATATTTTGTTCTCACAGCGCAATAGATTTCAGCCTTTTTTTCTACTTCCTCCTGAAACAGATGAAATCCATGTGTTTTCACTAAGTTTTGACTTCAGTAGATCTGCATATTCAAATAAAACCTGCTTCCAGTGCTGTTTTTCCAACAAGCTATATCAATTGAAATCTCCTTTTCAGATCGTTTAACCTAACCTATGGTGCTATGTAGTTTTCCTTTATGTATATGTAAATCTGAATGAACTTCTATATATCACAACATTTTCCTATTGTAGACTCTGGGTCCATGTTTAATGTAAGGAGGTCAAGGTCAGCTTTCACTTGTGAAGGCCTGGCAAGCTTACATTGCTGGGTTTTCCACAGAGAGATCAAACCCCCTCTGACGAAAGGCTTCATCCCCAGAGGAAGGCTGGCCATTCATGAGCATATAAGACCTAAGAGCCACAAAGAAACTGCAGTAATCTTGGACCACAGACATAAAAGTATGACATCTGTATCTACATATCCTTACAGAATTCTAGGCCAGTTCCCGTCAGTCTTCATGTGACTTCCACCCCAAAGTACCTAGAAGCAGAGAGGATGCTTTGGCTCTCAGCCTTTCCTTTTTCTGATTCTTGCACAGAGCAATGTGTATCTTTGGCTCTTGTCTCCATTCCCCTTAGACCAGGCATCAGCCAGCTGGAAGCACAAGTAGAAACTATAATATAACTAGCAGGATTTTTATTTTGTTATTAAACAGCTGTCCAAATTCCATGTTAGAGTTATTTAGAAGTTATCTTTCTCTTGGGTTATAATGCAGATTTTCAAGCAGATTCACATCTTATGAAAGAGTAGATTTATTTTGAAATTATATTTAATTCTTCATACTTAAGAAGAATTTGGTTTGATTGTTGCACGGCTGTAAATGAGAAGTGAATTTGGGTCATTATGTGGCATGTGGTACTTTATTTGGTAGGTATTTGCACAAAAGGTCCAAGTCCTGTAAAATGTTGAATCATTTAACAAAAGGTGACACTGCATCTTAATGCAAGTCACAGAGTTATTAGCAGAAGGGAACACTTGGGGTTTCTGGATAGGAAAGCTGGGGCTGGGTTCACCCTGCACACCTTAGCTCTGTCACAGCAGTATCAAATGGTGCAGCAGTTGTTGCCTTAGATATTTCAGGCATTATCTCTGGAACACCATGTCCTGTGATGCAAGGGAAATTGCTACCCTTTCTCCTGCATACCAAAATTTTAGCCTCCTTTGCTTTGTCCTCCTTTCAGCTGCTAAGAAAGTCATCTGTTCTAAGCTAAAGTTATGGCATCTGGTTTGTAAAATGTCTAGAAGCCTATTGGCATGCCAAAGCATTTTAAAAGAACATCTTACCCCTTCTACAGGGCCTCAAGCACAGCTCCACTTTAAGGATGGCTTGTAAGCTTGAACCTCAACCCTTCCTCTGAATTATTTGAGATGGTCACTGGTAGAGAAAATGACAAAGAGAATTGCTATCTGAGGGGGGGGGTTATGTTAATTCTTTGCATTTAGTGCTGCCTAGGCATAGGTCTGTTTTCTCAGGATGGTAATTTATAACAGTGCATTTCAAGAAAGAGGGAGTCACAAAACAGAGAAAAGGCCAAAACCCATATGACCTGCCAGTATGGGACAAACAAGAGTAGCTGGGGTTGCTGTGAGGATATCTCCACTTTGCAGTGGAAAATACACATTAAGTAGTCACAGAAACATTCTTAATAGGAGCTGAATAAGTTGATTACTTCCCAAAAGTTGAACCCAGTATATATGAGTGTCAGAGCTGGTTTTCTTAATGCTGCTAAATATTGCCATGTAGGTTTCACCTTCATGACTGCTTTGAAAACAAAGAAGTATCCCCTATTAAGAATGGGCAGACTAACCCAAATGTTTCATGTTGTGATGTGTGGGACCCACTAAAATTAGCTGCACAGCTTGTGAGAACTAGACTTCTAAAGCAAAATCTAGAAATCAAGAAAATATACTATGTATTTTTATCAGTAAGAGAAGCACTTTTTGCAAGGTTTTCTCTTCCAGACTTCGCTGCTCTGTGTGTGTGTTTTGGTGAAGTTTTCATACTTTGGTGTTTGCCAGGAATAGAAATATTAGCTATATCTTCTGCTAGCATAAGTAATTTAGCTCTGTGAACTGCTGTCTTCTACACCCACTGAGAAACTTGTCCTTTTTTGGAAGATGTATATGGGTATAGTAAAGTGACTAATCTTTAAAAAATATTCTGTTCAACCATTGCCCACCCTTCCATATCTCAGCTGCAGATTTGCATTTCTGAGCCTTGTTTTCACTTGATTTTGAAATCATAAACTAAATGTACAGATATAGTCTATCTTCCTGACCTACTCCAGGTGCAAACACTTCCCTTATTGCTTACCCTCTCCTCTTTTTGAGCTATGATTTAATCATTGGGTTTGGGTTTTTTTTAAATTAATAACCCTTTTGCTATCCAGTTCCCAGCTGCAAATTCCCAATGCTATATTCAGCATTTTCACCATATGTTTAAAATAAAGGGTCATATTTTCCCACCCCTTTGGAGAACAGATCACTCCAACTCAACCATTAAGAATGTGGGGAAGGACTCACAAAATATCAGAAGGCACAGAGGGGAAAAGGCAGCATTCACAAAGATTCTCCTGTCTCTCCTCTCAAGCAGTGCTTTCTCATTACAGCTGAGCATGGTAGGAGGCTAGTCCCTTAGGGCTTTGTTTTCAACAGAGTCAGAATTTACCTTTTCCCTCCGCATGTGCACACACAAAGGAGATTATTTTATCTCTTGAAACTTGCAATGTAGTCATTAGCAACTTGGCTGAAGAAATACGAAGAGGACATTTCTTGGCATGCAATGCATTTCTATGTAGAAGTGAAAAAAATCACTGCATTTACTTATACCTTCCTTCTCCATATGAAGAGCAGCATATGGACATTTCTCAAAGACCTGGAAATCAAAAATCACATTTTTGGAGGTACTGAGAAACCTCAGGGGTGGCTTATGTCACTGGGAGATACAGTTAATAGCTGCCTTTTAAGAGAAGAGTCCAATGTTGAGGATGGCTAACCTACTGGCTTTGTATCTCAGAGTTCCATTAGCTATATGTTTTGTACTCCTGAGAGCAATCAGATGGAAGGAATCCAGGAGTCATGGGTGATGGTAGACCCTGGCAGCCAAACCTTTCTCTTGTAGAGTGCTACAGACTTGTCCAGGATGGTCAGCCAGATCATAAGCTATCCAGGGGCCATGTAACTTCAGCAGTCCTTTTGGTTTACTTAGTGCCATTGCTAGGAATTTAGACTATTTGGTATGCAGGCCACTAGCATATGCAGCAAACCTATTATGTGCTCCAGAATGATTTTGGTGTGGAAAACTAACACAAGATCTTTTCAGCCCACAAGCATCACAAGAGATGCTTCAGGCTTTTAGGCACTGTGTTGTAGAGCTAGTTAAGATGGAACTGAGAGTGAGAAAAGATCAGCCTCTTTATCTTCAAGTGTGTGCTTTAGCATTGTCAGAATAGCTGACCTATTGCTTTTGCTGCCATCTTTCCATTCACATCTCTATTTCTGTATGAGTTCAGTGTCAGCAGGTAGCAGTCCTCCTTCAGTATTCCACCTGATCTTTTCAGTGCATGAGTTCAGAGTTCATAGCATAGAATATACCAGTTAATGAACTCGGTATTTAAGGCCCGGAGACAGCTGGACACTCCCTACATCAGCAGTGGTAAAACCAATAAGCTTAATGCTTTTGCAGCCCATGATTAAATGAAATAAAATTATTTCTCATTGCATCTTTAAAAAGACATATCCTGCTTTTCTTTCAGAATGTATCTGTTGTCTGTTGACAAACTCCAGACATAGCAGATCTGCCTCTGCTGAATTGCTGTCAAGAGCCACCTGCAGTACTTGCTGTCTTGACATTTCTTGGACTTTTGGCAAACTTTGTCTGTCTCTTTCCCAGTCGCACTTATGGCACTGGAAGGGAATTTCTCAGGTTCATGCCAGAGTCTGTAACTCTGGAGAAGAACCAACCATTACCCGTGGTTACAAACTAGTGATACGTAGCATGAACTGCTGTCACAGTTGTGGTGCACAGAGATGTTTCATTTAAAATCTGATTGCTGGAAAAGACCCTCTTGGGAAGGGCAACACACCTTTGAAACTCCCTATTGCTGGTTGGGTTTGTTAATCCTCAGTCAAATTTGTGTTTCTAGTCTGCAGACTGCAAAGAGCAGAGGTTATCTGAGATTCTGGGAATACTTTGAAAAGTACAAATGTTTCAAATATAGTTAGAGCAATGCTGTAAGTGAGACACAGGCAGTGTCTGTGTAAAACATATTTTCAAGAGCTTCTCAAAGGTATCTAGAGGGGAGAACAGGCTTTATTTGCAGTTATAAAGAAATAATGGATTTGTCAGCAGGGCACCCATATATTTACTTCGTAGCAAGTAATCTCTGGAGACAGCTAATCTTTGCATGCTATAAAGCAGAAAAGAGCTGTAGCTTATTTATAACACAGTCATAGTCTTCTGCAGAGCTAAAAGATATATTATCGAAGTAGAATTAATATTTCCTTGGTTTTGTGAAATGAGGATTTAAATCATCTTAACCTTTAAAATAGTTTTTAAGTCAGTCCTTTCATAACAGAGACAATTCTTCTTTGTAGTTATACCAATGTGTGATTTGGACCAAGAATAACAAATTAGTATCTCATAAAATACTAATTAACAAGAAAAAGAGGAAGGACCATGTGGATTGTTGTGAGCAAAAATACTTTTTATATCTGTCTAGCTTTCCTCTGCAGTCTCAAATCACAAAAGAGTAAATTCAGCCTTCATGTAAAATCTGTGATTTTCATGAAGCTGAATTAGGATTTGAAATGAGGAGAATGGAACTGATCCATTAGTCTTTCTTAGATAAAGGAAACTGATAAATGATGTTTGTATAAAATGTATGGAAATAGTTTTCTGAGGTTTTAAATGTGTTTACTTAGCAACTGTAATTGCTAAATCTCTTCTTCAAAATTACTGACATTAACATCTTTGGGTGAATGTATGTGTCCAAGAGAAAGTCTATCATTTGAATCATTTACCTTGGCCCTCTTAGATAATACCTGGGCTAACAGAAAACAAATAACCATATAAGACTCCTGCAAACGTTTCAGATTGTAAATTCAAAGACTCTGTTGAATTGTTAGGGTACCTCATAGCTCTGGGTGGAATTTGACACTAAGTGTACATGGTGAAGCCACATAAACCCTATCTGTGCTCAGTGGAGTCAGGGGAGCATAACCAGGAACAGAATTTGATCCAGTCTGATGTTTATCTAGGGAACAGTATGTTATTCTTCATTTCCTGTTAAACAGGAGACATCAATTTTGGTCTACAGCTTAGTAAAGCAGTGAAAAATCAGTACCAGCTGAGAATCTGGCCAAAGTCTGGTGAAGAGATCTAAGGGTGTCACAGATATCTGTGATACTACAGTTGTAATATGTAGTTAGGTAGAGAGGTGTAATTTCATTTTTACAGTCACATATAAAGTTGTCCAAGTCAGTCAATTTCTTTGGAAGAGTTAACCACCCAGATATGGTTCTGGTAAGAATACAGATATTCCTACCTATATAATCCATAATTTATTTGTGGGGTGTTATTTTTTTAAGTAATATAGCAGCAAAATATGGTAAAAATGAGATAACATTGCCTGCTACTTTTCTGAAAGTCCTGCAAAAAAATCATTACCAGTTAAATGTTGCTTTTGATTTTTATCTCTTTGTAAAGGAAATGCAGAAGCATTAGAGTTTGGTCACTGTCATACCAAAACCCTGGGCAGCAATTATGTCCCTCATTAGGAGGCATGCAATTGCCAAACATAACATTAAATAAATAGCTGGCTGGCTGGAATGAGATTTGCTCCGTCACCCTTANACTTGCTTGCTTGCTTGTTTGTTTGTTTGCTTTGGTTGGGAGCTAGGCTGTGCTTTTTGCCCATGATACTGGTTCAGAGGCTAGCTCTCAAATAGACCTGTTGCTTATGGTGAAGCTATCTCTTGTTGTGTAGAACAAGCAGCAAAGAATACTGAATAGTTCAGTTCAACCATGTTAACACTACCTCTACCTGCAAGCATAAATTAGCTTTTAAAATCATGAAGATTCCTGTAATCCTTTCTTCAGCTCCAATGTCATTATACTGAACCTCTGCAGCCTGCAGTTGAAAGGTGTTTAAACCATGGAAATACCTGGCTACCCTGGGGAAAGAGGATGAAGAAAACACCGGTGACCCCCTCTAGCTCCAGTCCTCCTCTTAACTGAGAACTTGAGCATCACAAGCACCTCTACTGCCACACTGCTCTGAGGACTGCTCAGCTTGTTGTGCAGCCACCGTGTGGAAAGGCATCTGGCTTGTGTGACCTTTAAACAGACAGCCCTGAATGCATTTTTCCATTCATTACCAACAAAGGTTACAATTGATTCCTTGGTTCTGTAATGCATAACTACGTATGAAGTATGTATTTGCACAGTGCCATATAAATTAAATTCAACATTTTGGAAATAGGATATGAAGTAAAATGCTTGGAACAGAGGATTTTCAGGAACTTTGGCTGTGTTCCCCTTTCCAAGTTAGGGCACTTAACATAATGAGTCATTGAATGTGATACTGACAGGAGCAGATCTGTGCAGACATAGCAAAAGAACAGAGCTTTGTGACAGGAATTCTTGGGGCTGCTGTTCCAGTAGCTCACACAATGCCTAGGAAACTGCAGTGGGTACTAGTGTTTCTTTAAAAGTCCTTTCACACCACATTTTTTAAGGAAAAGGGTCAAGAACTGAACTGCAGTCTCTGAGCAAAGACATGGCAGGTATTCAGCTCATGAGTTACTAGTTAGGTGATTGGATAGAATTAAAAAGAAAAGCACCTACAAGATTATTATGAGAGTCTCAGAACAACTTTTCTGATGGAAACTATTGAATATCAAAACAATATGCATTTGCTAAGTCAGACTGAGACAGTCTTTTGTTATTACAAATTTGCATTCCTAGCCCCTAGGAGCTCTAGCTGTAGATCAGGATCAGTTATGTTACACAGTGTAGAGACTTCAAAGAGAGAGATGTTTACAAAGAATTGTACTGTCCAGTTCAGAGATAATTAAAAATGAAGTTGAGTATGAAGAACCAGTAAGACAATACTAACTGCTCTGAGAAACAATTTGACACAGATATATTAGAAACTCCATTGCCACAGGCTGTCTAAATAAACCTGCACAGGTTTTCCACTTAGTGCTGTTTATTTGCTTTTTCTTAGTCCTTAGTGAATCTGATAATTCTGAGATCTCAACATTGACTAGGTGTTTGTGCATAATTGGGATTTTTATTTGAACTCTTACTGTGGATTCTTTTGCTAACATTTTACTAAGGGCTTGTCACATGGAATTGATCAGCGGTTTCCCAGCTAAGTGGAGGATGCAATGCGTTCTGCAATTTATGTCCTTGCTTGAATGTAATCAGGAAGATTATTTTAACAGTATCTTTCTCTGCTTAAGCTATGCTGGTTAGAGAATGACTGTACATGCTCTCTGTATTCTCTCATCCCTCAGGATGTTATTATTTTTAATGTTATAAATATCAGAATAATGACTCAATGGTCTATTAGGCTTTCTTAAGCATTCTAAAGCACAGTGTGGTCGGAAGCTTCTTTGAACTTACCACTTCACTGATTTTTAAAAATATACCAAAGCCAATATTCACTCTTAAAAGCATCAGAGAAGCACCATCAATTTACTTGATGAAAATCATAAGATCTAAACGTACATAGAGATCTCAGTCTTTCTCCCTGTGGATGGCAAATGACAAGCTCACAGAGCTTGTACTGATAGAGGAAGCAGACAAATAGTTTTATTGCTTCTCTGTCTGTTTTCCAGAATAGGCACAGATTTCTCACTTCTCATATGTTTACTTCATCTGTTTTTGAGATTACCCAATTTCTGAATTGAGAGGGTCTTTCTGTAGAAACACAAAAGGACTTGTTCCTGCAACAGATTTTTGGGTAGATATATAGAAAGACCTGGCACCCAAGATCAGTCCAATTCCAGCTTAGGGCATCAAATCCTCTTCTCTGAAAAGAGAAAAAAGAAATGACAAGATTTCTTTGAAAATGTTGGCATCATTGTTATAAAAGTGTTCTGTGTGTTTTTTAAAGAGGCAAGGAAGGGAAGAACTTGTTCATAAAGACAATGGAGAATGTGTACTTTCAGCTCCTTGTGAAGAGAAATTCTGCAGTGGGAACTGTTAAAGGTTTCTTCTTGAAAACTTACTTTAAGAAAGAAAGAATGGATGGAGATAATGTGATCCAGAAAAAGAAGTGTACATGGTATTTCAGTGAAAGGGAATGACCCCTGCATGAAAAGTGGTAAATATAAAAGGATTTACATGCTAAAGTTATTTTGAGAATCCCAGGGATTTGTTTAGTGAGGGCTGCAGCAGCAGTCTGGGTGAAGAGTGGTTAAAACTAATTGTTCCCATAAGCTCATTCTGTAACTCTGAAAAATCACTTACCTCTCCTTCTTTTTCTCGTCAGTAATCTGTGCCTGGGGAAAACACAAAAGGCATTAGGAATTTTCATTCATAAATATTGGTAAGGCACTTCCTATTCCCTGAACTGAAGATCTTATCACAAAAGATCAAGAATAAAGAACTTTCTCTTTTTCAGTGTGCAGTGTTCCACTGTTAAATGAATTTAAGATGTGGCAAAAAGGATGCTGTGTACAAATGCTTCAAAATTCGGTGCTTACATGATCTAAGTTTTGAGAGCTAGTGTTGAGCAGCAGTTTTGGTTTGTGCCTGAGACTTGCATGGTGAAAAGAGGGGATAGGAAGCTCCTCAGAACTGAGGTGCAGAGCTAAATGCCAAGAACATTTAGAAGAGATGAATGTTGTGTTATTAATCACATACAGACTAGAAAGAAGTAATAGCTGGTGAATCAGTAGCAGGAGGTGCTTTGGATTTAGCAAAGTGGTGTCACCTGTTAGGCTTGTAGCCACTCTGTTTCAGTATGAGGGGTTTTTTGTTTCCATAAACACCCTGAAACTTTGTGTTCTGTTTTTGATGGATATAGTGAAATTGAATCTGAACTTTGTGATTTTACCCATTTGGTAGAGAAACCACTTTAACTATAGAGGAAGTGTCAGTAGGAAATTGTGAAGTATTTATTTGAGTCTGTACTCTAAGAGTGTTTCCTGAAACACAGCTGTAGGGACAGACCCAGGGTTTGCACTGGTGAGAGGGAAATGGAGTTCTCCTGTTGGAAATAAATTAATTGAACGCCTATGAAACAGGAGAATTCTTTCTGTTATATGATTCTCATTCCAGTTCTCCTCTTGCTGTGGGTCATTTATTATTGCTGCCATGGTTTTTTTGAAAAGGGTATTTTAGACAGGGAAAAGTTTAAATTAAAAAAACTCAAGTAGGAGAGTGCAATAATACAATATTTATACCAAATATTAAGTGAATGGACCATAATGAGACTAGATAATAAAATTATATATCTTGTGAGAGAACTGCTTTAAACAGTAAAAAGTTAAACATGTAGCTCTATGGTATAAAGGAATATAGCACAAAATTAGACAATCACAAGGCTGGAAGCAACTTCAAGAGATCATTTAGTCCATTCCCTTTCTCCCCCAGTCTGACACCATCTTCATAAACTCGTGCTCTGTCCCATCACACAACTCATCACTGGAAGTACTGAATAACACCAGAGCCAGTGCTGTTCCTTTGGAGCTTCACTGATGCAAACTGCCCTTCTGATAATGAACCACTGGTAACAGTTCTATGGAAAATTTTCTAACAGGCTCTCCACCACCCTGTATTAGTTCTCTGGTTCAGGTTCTTTTTATCTGTTCATAAGAATACTATTGTAAAAAATGTTGAAAGCTTTTGCAAATTGTTCTTTCTACAGGGCTTGTTACTTTGCTCCACAAGTAAATTGAATTGACTTGGAATGATTTCTCCCTAGCAGATTCATGCTGGTTTTTATTCATTTCCCTCTTTTGGCCACAGTCCCTGGTTAGCCATTCTGAGATTTGGGGTTCTTTTTCCTAATGAAGTATACCATTCATTTTTATTTGAAAGTTCTGCTTGTTTCTCCTCTTATTTATGCCTGTCTTAAACAGCACTGCTTTTTATTTGCATCATTATAGAGGAAAAAGAAAATGTAGCCTTCTGTGTGTACTCTGACAAAAGTGTTGGGTGACCTTCCAAAGCTTTTAAATGTAGAAGAAGGAGTAATACAATTGAGAATAGAGTCTGACATGATGTAGTTTTTAAGGCTTTTTTAAAGGAGAAAATACATCTTCTGTCCAGTGGGACACTACAGAATTAAAAATAAAAGGAAATTGGAAGCTCATGTACAAGTTAGAGCCTTGTGGTCCATGTAACTGGCACATCAATCCTGAATAGGAGTTTCTTTCCCCTTACGAGTTTCTGAAGGGCAACGACCACATCCCCATAAAATCAGAGATGATACAGTTGACATCTAACAGCACTTCAATAGGGTGTTCTTATTTGCTGACTTAACCAGCTAAATACTCTCTTTTTCTCCTCACTTTGCATTGGCTTGACTTATTTTTACTACTTTTTGTTCTGCAGTCCTTGTGTTTTATTTCCTTGTGCCTGGCAGAACTGTGGTGGTATCATGATTCCTTCAAGCATTACTTTGTTCTTGCAGACATACTGCTCTTCTCTGATCCAACTTTAGGCTTTAGAACAATGTGGGGGTTTTTTTCATTAAAATGATAGAATGAAATGTGTGTCATTAAATCTGTAAAACCTGTGCAGTTTGATGTGTTATGCTCATAAAAATAAGTTATTCTTCAAATATACCAGCTGGTTTATAAGGGTAACAGGCATATAAGTGCATTGCTCCCTGAACTAGAAAGGAGAAACACAAACTCAAATGGCTTTTCAGTGAGATGTTGTGTTGTGCCTGCAACGTGAGGTTAGTTTTGGAATTGTAAAGATTTTGCTTGTTTTACACCCTCTGTAATCACATAAGAAACTGCTACTTGTTTATGTGCTGATTCCTATTGCCGGGGAGGCAATTGCAGATTCTTCTCCATTCTAAATGAAAGAACATTTTGTTCTTTCTGTTCCAGTGGCACAGTACCCACATGCTCCTTTGCATTCCTTGATATTCATTATAATTTACAAAACAAAATTTCTGTTTTGTCAATCTAGTTTTCATAATACAAAGAAAAAGAGCCAAAGCTTTCAAAATTCATCCTTTTGGCAACTTCCCACAGTTGTGCTAAAGGAGAAAGTAAGGATTGAACAGGAGTGAAATGTGTGCTATTTTGTGGCCTACTCAATCTGACCGCAGATGAAATCACCCTAAGGAAGCCATATGCTGCTCATCATGGAAATTACAGCCACTACCATAGCTGTGTTTGTTTCTTTTCTCACCTGCTTGCAATAGCCTATAATTTTATGGCCAGAGACTTTCCTAATAGGGTTTGTTTGTCCAAGAGAGCACATACACAGTAACCAAGAGTGTGGATTTATTGCGTGTAATTATCGTGTATTTAAATCTTATGTGCATATTTTCATTGCACTGCAATATGAACAGTGCTCCACAGAATCATTCTTAGTTCATGTTAATGCCATAGACAGGCAATGCTGGTGTTGGGAATGCATGCCACAGCTTAATACCTGCTCTACTAATTTCCTGTGGAGATTAAGGGTTAGTCTTCCCCAGGAGCCACATTTGGTTGAGAGTTTTTGCTCACAAAAGCTGATCAGTAATTTTCAGGGAGTGAGAAAAAAGGTCACTGCAAAACTCCCATTATTTTACCAAGTAAATTTGGAGATTGGTCTTGAAGAGATAGTTTATTCAAATGAACAAAGGCAAAAGGTAAACGTTAGGCTATAAAAGTAGTTTTATTCACAGATGTGATCTTTTCAAAATGGATTTTTGACTGACAAGTCTTTTCTTTTCCTCCTAACATTTTTAAATAACTGTCCTGCTCAGTTAAAGGCATTTGAAGCTAAAAAACCTGCACTGTACCTGGTAATCAAGATTCCAAAAGCAAACAAGCAATCTCCACTGAGGTGCCTATTTTCAAAGATCACTTTACACAGACCTCTCAGGAGCTGGCAGCAAGAGATGTCTGTGCCAGGCACTCAGCAGAGTTATTTCATTTTGGGGATTATAGATGTGTTTGCATAGACATGGCTTAGTTCTCCCTCCATAACAGTGATATGAACCATATTTTGTTAAGATTAATGAATGTACTAATGAACAGCAAGATATGTTATCTAGACCTTACAATTATCATCATATGTTTGCCTTTTAAGAATGGCAGAATATACCAAACAGTGACTGCTAACTCTTGCTTGATAGTGAAAGGAAAGTAGGGAGAAGGAGATCTACTAAACAAAAAGACTTATCTGGCCAATGCCTCCTGTCAGTAGTTCAGGATTTCTGCCAGTTCATGTGTAAAAATGTATAAACTCAGCATGAATTAAATACAATTTTCCATATAGAGCGGTAAGATCTTTATATGTACTTTCCTGATCTCTTAGTACTTACCCAGGCATTGACAAGATTTCCATACATGTAGGGAGGAATGAAGATATGTGCCTCTTTATTCTCTAGCTACATTCTGTCTGTGATCTCTTGCTAAGCCTGTCAGTTTTGTAATATGTAACCTAGACACTGATGTTGGGCAGCACAGATAAAATATGTGTATTGAATTGTATCAGTTATAATATGTGTATCTATCTGTAAAGAGGTAGCTCTACAGAGACTAAAATAAATCTCGGACAGAAAAGCAGAGTAGCAAACTAGTGATTTTTTTCCCTCTAAGTGAATCGTTATTTCCTTCCTAAGTAACTGCAGCATCTGAAGGGCTGCCTCTATTTAGCACAGAGAATGCTGTATTTCAAGGATGAGTGAGGTAATCTCTTTATATAATCTGTAAATTATTTGGTCATGTTCTGCCAAACCTAATCTGACAGAAGGTAGGACTTTTCCATCATCATTTTTTACAAACTTCTGCCTAAAGTTCTGAGGCTACTTCTGTGTAACATAAATATTTCTAATAGTATCAAGGATATTCCCTTTCTTTTCCCTTCTGTTTGTCTCAATCCTGCAAACACACATCAATGCATGGAGTGGCTGGCAAGTTATGCATACTGTTTCGATTCACTCAAGCTTTGCTTTCACTGCTGCCTTTTAATAGGAAAGGTTCTCCTAGTAGGTGTCTTGTCTGTTGTAACTGCTAAACACAAATGCTGGATAAAAACCCTAAGCTTGAAAGATAGCTTGATTTTATTATTTATTTAGTCTGTTGTTCTTCCTTTGTCACAGTTGGATAACATAAGAAGAGGAAGCCATTTGACCTGACAGTTATCAAATGAAACATTCTTCTAACATATGCAGTGGCCCCAAGCTCTACCTCTCCTTGTAAAGCAGTCTGGTTATCTCCCAGATAATGAGGGCTCACCCAGTGGCACCAGTATTACACCATAAGTGGCTTTATAGAGCAGAAGCCTGTAAAAGAAATCCAACTGGGTAGCAGAACTTGGTACCTTTATAGGCACTGAATTTTATCCTTTAGGGGTTATTTTCTTCTTTGGATTTTATGGTTTTGGCAGCCTTTAAATCTGTTGATGCAGTTTTCTTTCCTACAGAAGGGCTAACGAAACCTGCTTCCAATAAACAAATGCAATGACTAGGAAAAGCTTTGAACTTAACTACTCAAGCAATGTAATTGTTTGTTTAAGTGTGGATTAAGGAGAAGAGACAGTCACCAGGCAAAGTAACATTCTCACAATGACTTGGAAACAAACATTGAGTCATTGCTGATAACATCAGCCAATGACATAAAGACTTGTGGAATGGAAAATAATGATAGGGACAGGACAGTCATACAGTGCTGTCCAGAACTTTCAGGGGCTGGATCTTTCTATGTGAAATATGTCTAAATGCAGCCAGATACAAAGCTGCTCGTCTAGCAACAAAAAACATCAGTCATTGTAGTTTCTAAAGGATGAACAATTATCCTAAATTCTTTTTTAAAATTAGTAGGTAGATGTTTGGAAGTGATTTTACCTCATAGCTATCACCAGGTTTTTTATTTACATTTTATTTTGATTTCATTGCACATATACTCTGTGAGGAGGTACATGTATCCTTCTCTGTGTTTATGAGTTCCTAATACACCTCAAACACAGAAATGGTTATGTTCAAATCTTTTTGCTGGAAGACATAAATAAAAGGAGCAGCATAAGGATTGGGCTTCTCTGTTGGCTGTGTCACCTGGACCTAACCTGTGATTCAGGTGCTCCATCTCTGAAAATGGAACAATACTGTCTGTATTTTTAAGATTCCTCATAGAAGATAGGAGTTCAGGCAATAAATACATACAATCTGAATGATATCCAGGTTTATATTTCTTCCTCAACTTCGGGTAGTCTTTCTCTCCTCATGATATGGTGTGCTATGGTGATATGTGATATGATCCTTACAGCTCACACTGTGAAAGGCTTGTCTTCCCTATGTACAGGATTTCAAGGTAAAGTGTGCTAATCAGTACTAGGGGAATTCACTTTACACTGACTTTTGTGCTCTGCCTCTGGAATTAGGAGCACAGGAATGTGCTAACTCTCCTCAATGGTCACAGACCTGGCACGGATCAGCATAGACATGAAAAGGCTGAGGAAGTCAACCCAAAAGCTCCACAGCATTTCAACCAAATGTGGGCAGCCACAACGATTAACTTCCTGCCAGTGGTTTGCCAATTTCCTTAATTCTGATGTGGGGAGACCAACTTCCCTAGCAGTTTTAACCAAAGTCCCTACTTCTTCAGCCAGTCCACTGTGTACATAGTCCAGCATCACGATTGGGATCATTTACATCTAGCTGAAAATTACATTTATAAGTCATCCAGTTCAGGAGATGAGGTGAAATGTATGTCTGTGCTAAACTCCATAAACTGGTTTTGAGAGGAACTACTGAGTATTGCTGGTTGGAGCTGAAGTTTTAGTTTATCATTCTTTTCCCTGTACAATTTTGTTATAGAATACTTCCAATGGCTTACTGTCTCCCAGTCCTTGGGTTTTTTCCACACTAAACACATATTTGAATCTATGAGAACATTCTGCTCCCAACAGATCCCTTCCGTCCTTAATCATTCTAATTCTGATTTTAAATAAAAGATATAATTTAGTCCTTTGAATATCTCCCAGATGTGAGGTGCAATTGCTCCAAATCCAAGCAAATCCAGTTTGCTATGACAAAGTCAAAAACTTAATAACTTGCGAAAAGTGTGGTTTCTTTTTTTCTTGACTGTCTTGCCACTGTGAACATTCCAGAAATATTCCTGCCATTAAGTTCTGGCTCTCTCTCTCCCCAGTTTTAAAACCATTACTCAAAGCACATCCCATTCTTGCCACTGCAAGAATCTAAATGCCTGTGGATCTACTGTGTGGTGAAAATGCAACATGTTAATTAAATGTTAAGTGTTTATTTTCAAATAAAAAAAGAACTAAACTTTTTTCATTCGACATAGCAGCAAGCTATTCTGTTTTAATGGAAATTAGACACCACTTTCAGTTTTGCCCTTGACTGTCTTGCCAAATGTACAGACCTGACAATATGTCTTGTGCTCAGATTACTCAATAAAAACCTAGGACAGTTTCTTTTTTTAGTGCACCAGAACCAGAATATGATTACAAAGGGAATAAATTGCTGTAAAAATCTGTCTGCAAAAGCAGGATGCCTTGTGGTTTATTGTTAAATATTTCAAAAGCTAGCCTCTTCCCAACATGCCACATCAAGGCTTTACTCACAAGCCTCTTAGGTACTTCCTTTTGGAGAGGACAATTGTGTGCTGGGTAACAATCCTTGGGCCCTTAGGAAATGAGAGCAGCCTAGATTCTTGAGGGAAGGAGAATTCCAAAACAATTGTTCGAATAGGAGCTAAACTACCATGTGACCTCTGCTGAAGGATCAGTCTTTCCTTTTGGGTACTGCTATTGCAATATATCTATTGAAGTCAATAGTTATTTGGGCTAGTGAAGTATCTGCTCTGTAAGGCTTTCCAAAAATTTCAACCTAATCCAGTTACAATTGGAAGTATTGAAGAATGTGCACTTGGTAAAAACATATTAGCCATACCACACTATTTTGTGTGAATCAGGCAAAAGGCAAAACTAAATACTGTAAATAAAAGAATGTAGAAAGAGATAGATTAAACATCACTGTTTATTCTTACCCTAAATTCTTCCTACAGAATTGGTGTTTCCTGGCCAAGAATGAATGAATATCTAACATTCTTTACCTATCCTGAATAAATGCGTATCCTGCTCTGAAATAAAACAAAATCCCATTGAATAGGTTCTTCAGGAAATAGGAAAGCTCCTAATGCTCTTGGTCTGGATTCTCAGAGGCATGTAGGCAGAAATTCTGTAGGTGGATAGTAAGCTGTTTCTTGCTCTAACCACTGCTGTGAAATGATTCTGTTTGCCCTGTAATATAATTCCATGTAAGTTATCCCAAGAAATTTGTACTTTTTAGTCACTTCAGTAGCTGCCATCCCTGGAGACTAAAAAGCTATCTTTTGATAGAAGAAAATCAGTGTAATAACTAGCATGGTTCTTCATAATTCCTTGCTTTACTATAGTACTGATTCACAGAGAGTACCTAATATTACTCCCAATTTCGTTCCTTGTATAACCTGTATGCTTAGAATGACAACAAGCAGAATACTCATACTTTGTCATGCACCCTCCAGGAATTACATTTATGTCTGTGAAATCATCTTACATATACTGGAAGTAGTACTTGAAATAGTGTTAACATTGTAGTCAACAGCCATAGCTGGGTGCTGCCCAAAAAGGCTTGTAAAAACATTTCAGGCTCATTTAAGTGCATTTTATAATAAAACTTGCTTTAAGAAGTAAAGGAAATTTATTGCACACAGAAATTATACTTCACTATAAAACTCACATTTACTATATACGCTGTCTAGAACAGGCAGTGAATTAAAAATGGCTAATATTAGGAAGTAATGTGAAAATTAGAGAAATAGGAGTTACATTTGCTAGCAACATGCATTTCAAAAGTGATCATTTTTGTATCTTAGTTGTCCAAGTGGAACAGCATTTTCTGCCTTTGTAAACATGAACATACTTATTGTTTATGAAGTCTTAAATATGCTGATCTGTTTCCCATAATGTTTTGTATGCACATCTCACATATGTGGATGGACTTCATATAATAGATATACCTATAGCTCTAACAATAGACAGACTGTAACATTCCTGGGGATAAGTGAGGCTCTACTTAATAACAAAGTAGACCATCTATAACCCTCTTGCACTTTACCTCTTCCATTAATAATATGTTTAAGCACTTTCTTTTGACTTAAGCAGGCAGTGAAGCACTAAATCTAAACATCTAAACCCCAGCTTCTTAGCAACAGAAAGCAAGGACAACACACTGAGTCATTTATTTTTCAGTATAAGATCATCTGAGCAAATTGGTTACTTTAGTGAGTATTTTAAAAGGCTCCTGAAGCCCACTTTGAAGTAGGAGAGAGATACTGAAACCCAAAAAGGCATATATCTCAGATACATTTTTCAGGGAAAAAAAATCACCTGTTGTAACTTTATAGGATATTTCTGAAGGATTGCTGTGCCTCTGGAAATAATTTAAGAAAAAAAAAAAAACAAATCCAAACTCAAACCTGAAAGTAAATAATATTCTGAAGAATCCCTTTTAAAAGGATATTTTATAAATGATTTAAAGTGTAGTGAGATCTGTAGTCTCGGTGGTTTTCCCAGAAAATTAAGTGCTTTGTACACTGCTTTAATTTTTTCACCCAGCTTGGCATTTTTTTAGGAGTATTTCTGTATGCAGGTGCTAATCCAGTCTATAGCAATAACACAGGATAGAAAACTGAGTGCATTATGCTGTTCTCAAAACCCAAGGAAATTGTACATATATCCAAAACAAGTATGAGATGTTTAGTCTTTAGAAAAATAAATGCTACTATGATTAATGAAAATCAGTTCTTGGAGAGTATATATAAGACTAATTTTCTCCATAACCTCAAATAAAAAGCAAGATCCAATCATTTTGGTTATTAGCATTGCTAATATAAGTTCCCATATTTGACTGCATGTTCACGCTGTGGTAAACTATAGCTTCTTTTGTGAGTCTTAAATCACAGAAGGGGACCTAAGGAAATAGAAATTACCAGAAATAAACCTATGCTGAAAATCCTTCTGGATTCTGCTTAACTTCAAGGTGACCCTGACTCATCCATAAAAGGAAGGCAATTGCTTTAGGCTCATATTTTAACTTGCACTGGAGGAATCTCTAAACGCCTGGATTTTTCACTTTAACTGGATAAACAGACAGATATTCACATGCAGTGAACTATCTTTTGCACCTGCCAAAATGTACTGGAAATCTTGCGACAATAGGTTTTTTGGCAAAAGTCAGGATTTTGCTTCCAGATGTGACCAGACCTAAAATGCATAGAGATGCAGGAAAATAAAATAAAAGAAAAAAAAAAAAAAGAGAGAGAGAGAGGAAAAGGCAATAGAGGCTTTGAATCTGAGAAAGAATTGCTTGTTGCTTTTTGCAGTTGTCTAGATTGGCTTGTATTTCACCTTGTATCACTCTGAGTGTTTTTTATTTGTAATAAAGTAAGGCAGTCTCTCCTAACNCGAAGCCTAGCCATACACCTCTCCTAACCTCTACTCCTCCACACTTCTTTCCAAACAAGCAGAAAATGTATAGCATGAAATGTGCCTCTAGCCTGATGTTTAAAAAGAGTGTCTTTCAACAGTAATCATTTAAATCTAGTTCCTTGGAAAAAAATTAGGAGCGCAAATGTGCAGAATGTCAAACAGCAGCTGTCCATTCAGAGATTGAGGAGAAATGGAGGGAAGTTTCCTCACTAGAAGGATTTGTAAGAGAGTCAGTCGTATGAGGGCAAAGCCCAAGTGCACCTCCATTGACTTCAGTGAAGTTACATGGACTTAGAGCAGTCTGATTTATCTGAGCTTTGAGTTTCAAGGTTGTCCAACCCATTATTTTTCATTTCAGGTTATTTCACCTCTTGCCTTGGCCCTTCCCTATAGTGACCTGTTCATTTCTGAGCAGGTATACATAGAGACCTTCTTTAATTAATTTATCTTTGCAAAATGAAAACAATTTGAATACATTTGTAAGTACTGCCCTATTTGATCTTAGAAATGCATGTTTTAAACCCATTGGTTTTGTTCTTAGTTTATTTTGAGGTTACCAAAGAGATTAGGGAATGGAATAAGAGGAGCTCTGGTCTTTGAAGCAAAGGTGTGCCTAGGTACCTTTGTAGAAAATTTCATTTTAACTGTGTGACTGATGCTCTTATAGAATGTTCTGTGCTTCAACAAATGTGTCATATCTCCTCAACATAACATAGCCATGGTTTATACTGTTACCACTTTAGAAAATTAACTATAAACCATACAGTGCTTGTGTAACTTAGTGTTGCTGTTGTTGTTGTTATTGTTTTAAGAGTAAGAGCATTTGTGAACACTCTTGTATATACAATTCCTGAGCCTGAACTACAGTATTTGTCTGGGTTTATTTTGGCACCAGTTTAAATGTTATGGTCTACAGCATTTGTTTATTTACTTAGCTCATGTTCTAAATTTCCAAAACAAACCCTCAATTTCCACTCAGTCACTCAATTGGTTTTCTGGAAATCAACAGCATTGTTAATTCATCAAATATGTTTGCATGGATTTCTTTTTGTTCTTAGTGTCACCCCAAGTCACTGTGACAAGTAAATCTCACAGACTGAGACACTGAGTATCCAAAATCATCCAGAACTCGGCAGTGGAACATCCTAGACTCTTTGCTGTAGTGAATTCCCTAAAAGGAGAGAAGTTCAAACACAAAAAGATTTATTAAAAATAAAAATAGAAGTGATTTTCAAAAAGTCTGGACTATAATTTCAACAAAACCAAGAATAGTTTATACGAAAGTATCTCGCTGCCCACAATGCTTATTAGACAGATCCTGACTTGTAGACTTGATTTCAGTAGACTCAGAAAGATTCTGACTGACAACACAGTATTGAGTCCCGAGGAGCTTTTCTATCACTTCTTTGCTGCCAGTTCTGTGTCATTTGCCTTGTGGCTTCTTCAACCTTTTCCTCCCAAGCATGCTCAGATAGATACCCATCTGAATAAGGTGCAGTTTCTCACTCAGAGAAGAAACCACTTGACCCAATCATTTCAAGTAACATAAGACAATTGTGAATATAAAGGAAGAATTTTAAAAGATCAGTTGTGTGTTGCTTATTTGATTTTCAAAAAGGACATGGAGCTGATGGAGCAGGTCCAGAGAAGGGTCACGAGAATGCTCAGGGGCTGGAGCACCTCTCCTGTGAAGACAGGCTGAGGGAGCTGGGATTGTTCAGCCTGGAGAAGAGAAGGCTTCGGGGGGACCTACTAGTGACCTTCCAGGACCTAAAGGGAACTTACAAGAAGGCTGGAGAGGGCCTGTTTGCAAAGGCCTGCAGGGAAAGGACAAGGGGCAATGGTTTTAAATTGGAGAGGAGTAGATTTAAACTGGATATTAGAAAGAAGTTCCTCACCACGAGAGTGGTGGAACACTGGCACAGGTTGCCCAGGGAGGTGGTTGAGTTCCCATCCCTGGAGGCATTCAAGGTGAGGCTTGCCAGGGCTCTGGGCAAGCTGATCTAGTTGGGGATGTCCCTGCCCAGTGTAGGGGGATTGGACTAGATGAGCTCCAGAGGTCCCTTCCAACCCAAACCATTCTAGGATTCTATGATTTTGAAGAGTTTCAAATTCAGCTGTAAAAATTCAGTCTAGGCTGGAAACTGGCAAATTAAGTCTTTGCATGACATGTATTTCTTTTAATAACAATACAAAAACCCTGTATTTGATTGCCTTCGTGTTTCTTAAGTCCTTGATAGACCTGTCAACCTACATTTAGAATGCCCTGTATATGCTTGCAAGATCAGTTTTCAGAGATTTTGAGTGTTTTTACCTCTCAGATTGCTGTAATTGCTCAAATTTAGATTTTCATTATTTTTCTAATATACCTTGTACTTCTGGTTTTCATTTTTATGGTGTTGATCACCCTACAACAGTTTTAAAAAATGCTTGCTTTCTTTTTGATAGTGCATTTACATTAAACATTCACTTCTCTGTCTTTGCTATTTTTAAATAAAACACTTGAGGATTCTTTGTGTTGGATCATAACTAGTGCAGTTCTAGCTTCGACAGTTAATTTTACAGAGAAGTGGAACAGGAATAATTTAACTGACTCCTTTGTTTTTATGGTTCAGAGTTCTTACTGCAACCTGATCTACTGCCGAATTCTACCCAGTAGTTCCTTCACCAGAATCAGTAAGATGGGAAGGACAGGAGGGGTATGCCTTAAGGTGCTGACTTTAAGATCAAAAATCAGTTTAGGTTAGATGTTGGGCAGATGTTCTGTATTCTAAGACAGGAAAATATTTGGTGATTAATGTGGAAGGAAACAGAAGAAAGGGGAAGGTGTACTTCCTAGCCAAATGTGATCAGTGGTAATCCTTGTTTATAGAGTTACTGGGAAAAGAAATCTATTTTTCTGTATTGGACTTCTGCCTTGGTTAGGTGATACCAAGTTTGAGAAAGTTCTTAAAATGGAACCTTTGTTATTTTATGCTTTTTTTTTTTTTTAATCCCTGATGTTGGTATACCCATGTTAGGTGGAGAGGTATTTTACACAGATAAATATGGGATCACTTGCAGACAAAAGAAACAAACCATGAGAGCAACCTTGCAGAAGGGGCAAAATGCCAGAGGAGCATAGGTCACAATTCAATAAGCATTTAAACATATGCTTAAATTTATCCCTTTCCACCAAAGGACTTACATGGGCTTTACTTTAAGTATGTGCTTACATCCCATTGAAATCACATGATTAAGTGCTTCAATGACTCAAAATTATAGTAGGTCAACTAATAGAAATAATATTTTGCCAGACCAGAAAATGTATATTAATGGTAGACTACAGGTATGTACTTACTACTGTCTCTGCACAATTCCTCTTTAACATTAACTTCTTTCTGTGTCATTATAGCCATAGAGCTTTCATGTTGTTATAAATATCAGCTGTTAAGTGATAAAGTTTTCTACAGTACAATGTTTGTACTGTGTTTAGTCTTGAAGTTTTGTGTTTCTTTCTTTTGCTAATCCACGTCTCCCCAGCAATCTCTCTGTGTTCTTCTGTACTTCAAAAAAACTTGGCAACTGAATGAGTGTTTGAAGCTGATTTAATTATATTAGCATGAGACTCCAATTAGATATTTGTAGAAACATTTTGCTGAATGTTATTTCTTGAAAAACTGAACAAGATGCACTGGCCCATAGCTATTCCATTCCAGCCAGACTAACAATAATGTAAACTGAATCTCTTTCTGCATCTAGTCACTCCATGCAGAGAATAAACAGTGGGTGCACTTTCATTCAAATGGCCTCTTGTTATAATCATTAAAAAAGATAAACTCCCAAGAAATGTCCTCATTTAGTTGTATTTTGCCTTCATTTTTATATGAAGCCTTGGCAGAATGACCAATTTTAGAGATGAAAATTGGACAACTCAGGGCAAAAAACTGGAAGACAACTTCCTTAAATTCTATCCCAGCTAGGCTGTTCAATGAGAAACAGTGTATCAAAAACTATGTTTATTCAAGTTAGAGAAAATGAGCAACCATAGCTCTCATGAAGGCTAAGAGTATATATTTCCTAGTTTATTTCTAGTTTTTATGCAGAGTTTCAAGAATGGGATCGAAAGTTAGTTCTAACATCCATTCAGGCTGTTGAGTGATACTTCTGATTGCATAAAGGCTTTTCTCCTAGTAATTCCCACTGAATCCCACACTACAGCCTTAAGGGCTTCAGAATGTTTGGCAGTTCTAAAATATTCAACTTTCATTTAGGAGACTGGTTATGAATTTCAAAGCCTCTCTGTGGACATGCATTTATGAAATCTTATACCCCAAGCAATCATAATGATGCTGTTATTGAAGTCAGTCAGGGCAGGCTCTCTGTACTTTCAATATATTGATGATGTTCAAGTTTTAATATTGATATGGCTGTAAATGTGCTTGGAGTCATATTAAAATTCATTTTAAAAAAATTTGGTAACCAGTATGAAACCTATGGAAGTGAAAGACTTATGTACTTCATTAGATATTGTTACTACTGTTATTCTTTAGCCACGGAAAGTTTGTCTTTGCAACTTCGCGCTGAAAGAAGCAAGAGACTTGCACAATGGCACAAAACAGAGCAAGACAAAGTTCTATAAATAGCAAGGGCTTTTGTGAGTCCTTTGCTCTATTGCAGCTATAGCAGTTGAAGTAAGACTTTCTCATCTATGAGCTTTTGGCAATATCCTTCAAAGAACCATACTATTGTATTGCACAGTCTGTTACTATGGAAACAACAATATTTTTAGTAGTGCCTTTCAGCTGAAAATCTCAGTATTTATAACGAACACTGACTGAGCTTTATAGCACCCGTTGAGCAGGTCAGGGCTCCACAAGTAGGAGTGATAAGGTAGCAAGAGCTAATGACTTCTCTAAATTCAGAGGTAATACTCCTCTTAGATTGATGTCCCTATCTCTTGGCTTCATCCCTTACTGTAGCTGCCCTTGTGGAGCACCTTTTCCCCATAAATTTGAGCTAATGCATAATTCAGTAGAAGACTTCATGAGCTGAAAAGATAAGCTAGGTTTAAATAATAATGCCTTTTATTGATAATCACTTGATTTTTTTTATTAAAAGTAATAATAGGTTCGATGTTTGGAGGTTTTGTCTACATTTACTATTCACTTCTATTTACAGAAATGTGAAAATGGAGGATGTCTTCTGTTGAAAGAAAAGAAATCATACAAGGTATGTTATTAGTGGATTGGTCTGCTATCAAAAGGGTAAAACTTCCTCTTATTCAGAATAACTTCATCTTTGCTGATACTCTCTTTTTGTTTGCCAATTCTAGTTCTACTCCAATCTATGTAATTAATTAGTGCTTGCACAAAACCATGTTTCTTATGGCTCTTCATTCCCTGTATGCAATACCTGGTATTTTTCGTATCGCTAGGATGTATCACAAATCATATGCCAGTACAATCATTGTTAACGTGTAATTTCATCACTTGTTGCTGAGATCATATAGACCAAACTGCCTTCTTATTTGAGAACAGCCTATCCAAAGCAAGACTTATGTGGTATATGGCTGAGAAAGCTGCATTGATGCTCTCTGGTTTTAATGTTGGGGAGTACATTGAATTTTTAAGTGGAATTCCTGCAATATTATCTTAATTCTTCTTTCTGAAAATTCTTTCTGAATTTTCTCAAAACTAGGAATAACTGTACTATAGAAGTCATTTTATACTCTTATAAAAGCAACTCCTGAAGACACACCCAAAAATCCAACTACGCTGGCAGCTCAAGGAGTGAAAGGAATCCAAAACATAGCAAAAAACTTCTACAAAAAAGCATTTGGCTAGCATCCAAGAAATCTCTTAGTTATTCTGCAGTGATATCATGATCCTTCTAGCACTGACTTCAAAAGAAAATTGAGAAGATACTAAAGACTAGGAAAGTGATAATTTTATCTGGAATGTCATGGCCAAATTTTAAGGACAGCATGTAAATGTCTTTAAAAGAAGAAAAAAGACCTCAATTCAAAATGACCTCATCCAGAAGAAATCCGACTGCCATATGTTCATTTGGCCTGCACTTGATGCCATAAAGATTCTAAGATACATGCAAGGAGGACAGGGGGGTGGATTCTCTTTGTTAGAGGAAGAAATACATCATGAAGTAGCTGTAAATCTACATCTTGATTTGTTTGTGCTTATTTTTAATCTGCTCCAGAGGCTTGCTCATGTCAAACACAACAATTTCAACCAAAAAATGGACATACCTTGTAGCAACAGTTCACTGTTCTCCCTCTGCCAACCAGAGACCATCTTACACATAGCAAGCAAAGACCAAGGTACACTTGCCCTTCTGTAAACCTGGAAAGCAGAGTCAAAACAAATTAGTGATCCCACAGTATTAGGAGATTCAGTAATAGTTTTTCCACTGATTTTGTGATCACCCTTAATGAGTTATCGGAATATGATTTGTGATGTAATTTTTTTTCCTTTGAGTTGAATTCCAACTACTATGAAAAAACTGGTAAGTGGAATGCAAATTCAGTTCCAAAATAGTTCTCTAATATGGGAGAGGCTCCTGTTCTCATACCCTTTTTAAAATGAAATGGCTTATTCAGAAGCAGTGCTGCTGAGGGGCTTCCACCCAAAACACATCAACACTTAATTAAATTATGGTGCTATCTGAGAAAAAAGGTACAGCAATTTCAGTGGCTGACAGCTGAATTTACACACAATGATTTCTCTTAGCTGGGGCCCTGGTTTCACAATGCCCAGAGTTTGGCTGCAATTGGACTTCATGGCACTGTGCCCTCAGAACTGTAGCTCACTACTCCAAACTCATGCCAAAACAATCTAATTTGTCTGCAGGCTCTTTTTGTGATATAGATGGGCTGATGTGACTTTACATTTTTATTTTCTTTCCTCCAAAACTTCTCTAAGACAATTCACAGCACAACCTTTTGAACTGTCACAGGAAAGGTGCCCTAGAAGCACAAATC
The DNA here is from genome assembly GCA_013396975.1 of Bucco capensis. Lineage (NCBI taxonomy): Eukaryota > Metazoa > Chordata > Aves > Piciformes > Bucconidae > Bucco > Bucco capensis. Next base: position 1,437,837 of record VWZO01011706.1, on the reverse strand, counting down.
AAGAACAAGTACCAGGAGGAAAGCTGGGCATTGTCAACAAACCCTTTGTAACATGAAAATGCAGCCTGAGGCTACATATGCTGGTATGCTTTGTAAATGGGATTGTGCTCAAAGCTGCCTGCCAGTTCATCAGGGGAGGAAAACTCCATGTTCTATCACTGAACTCAGCTGTCATTGTTCTTTAAAAAAAAAACACCAAATCCAACAAACAATTAAAACACCATTCTCTCTTTTATCTTAGATTGTCTTAGCATAGTAACTGAATATTAGAAAGATGCTCCAATAGCCAGGGGTTGTGGGCTTATAAAAGTGCAGTGAGCTACTGTCCTATGATCTGAAAGGCAATGAGAAGAGACACTAGTTCTGCTGACCAGCTTTATGCTATCCCAGCTGGGGAGAGCTTCAGAGCCTGCTAATAAACTGTATTTTCATATTTTACATTTTTGAAATGGAACAGGGCAGTAAAAGGACAAATTATCTCTTTATGTCCACAGTGATCTTTCTTAAAAGGGATGACACAAGTATTTGGGAAGTTACTGAAAGGTTCTCATATAAAGTGAAAGAAATGCCAGCATGTTTGCTATGTAGACTGCAAAGGACTGGTGGAAAAAAAGACAACTGCACTTCTGTGTGGGAAGGGTGTCTCGCCCTCACCACAAAGCTAATCATTTTCTCCAGATCCTTTCTGTGTGCCTATGTTTGTCTGTTTTTCAAAGGAAGCATAGCCATCCCAATGACCTGAACTTTAATAGGGTCTGGGAACTGCAAAGCTAGGTAGCAGTGCTTGAGCTTAAAACTTAAAGCTTTTTTTCTTCCCTTATCCCTCCCCCTCCATGTTAATGTCTGTATTCTCATTTAGGGAAGTTGTTGATCTTTACTTTTTTCTAACAGTTGTGGTATTTCACTGAAAAAAATGAATCTATAATACATGGAGTTTTCTGTATCTTGTTTTGAAAATTGTTTTGCAATGGGAGAGAGATAATTTGGTGCATAAAAGATTCCTCTAAATCACTGTATCAGTTTGGATAAGAAACCAGCTCTACCCTTTGGATTCTCTTCTTGCTGTCAGTTCTCTTCTCAGTCCTAGTAAAAAATACCACCGTGTTTCCTTAGCAATTGAAAATCACATTAATTACAGATCATGTTAAAGCAGTGTAGCAGTACAGTATGTGCACCTGTGTTCTCACTCCTGGGCTGTCTAACCCACATTTACCAGGCAGTCTGGAATGAAAGAAATCCAGGGTGGAACTCCTCAAATGCTGTTTTGCAAAGTGATTAAGACCCCGCACATATTCAACTCTATAAGGTTTTGCATAACAGAACATGTGGTATTTATTGCTATACTGTGTGAGTGTCATAGATTTATATAGTTTCTCTTCCTCCCAAATTTTCATGGGTTCATGTATCAACAGGTAGAGTCCCAAGCTTCCTCATTGTTCATGGGAAAATTAAATGTACGCATATCAAGTGGCTGCTGTAAAGAGAAAAAATTACCAAAGACTCAGTTCTTGTGGTTTTCTGCTCACAAGGTTAATTGCCAAAAAAGCAGAAGACCCTTTTTTACTCAGACTTTTATTCAGGGGAACATGAAACTGAGAATAGGTACTGCAGTAAGCAAGGAGCTGTCAGGAGCATGGGGAGATTTGTGATTTATCTCCTACAGAGAAATATGGGTTACTAATGTTACATAGAAGCACAGAGGTATTTGACAGCTTGGTGATGGAGTTGTTACATATGAGGGCCTGTGCACAGTGAAGTAAATAAGAAGGAAATTTGAAGTCTATGGAAAGAAATTATGTCAAGAGGACTGACCTCTACATGGGAGTTATTGCAGTTGAAAGGAGAATTTGCTGTTTCTGGATGGTGCCCAATGAACCTTCCCATTTCTCTCTCTGCTTACTTCAGGAGAACTCATCGTTCCTGTTCTATCTGAGACTCCCTTTCCAGCAGTTAACTAGGTCTCCTTCTTCACACGTGCTTTGAAACTTGAATTTGAGCCTAGTTGTACTTCCAAACATAGAGAAAGCAACTGGCAGAACCACCTCTTTTTTTTTTTCTATTAATTAATTTTAAATAATTATTTTTTGTGATTCAAATATAGATTCTGCAATTTGATTTTACCTCATTTTCTTCTATATTTTAAAATGTCAAAGGACCTCACTCATTTCTAACCCACTGGCATTATGTGGTAACCCTGAAGAGGGATTTCCACTTCTGCCAAAAATTGCATGCATGTTTTACTTGCCTTACATGACTAGTGGGACTGCTTATGACAGAAATTTTGAGCATGTATCTAAGCATTTGCAGGATTATGGTCACAGTCAGAGTATGGTAAAGGAGATGGTGCATAGCAGAGCTTCCATTTCATTACACTCCCTGGTACTGTTAGGAGCCAGCACAGAGAAGGTGTTTCCAAATGCCTTGAGGCAATACTCTTATGTTGTGAAAATCCTTACTATGCTGACAGACTTACCTCAGGGTTACACATATACTGAATTACATGAACTTGCTACATTTCTGCAAATCAGAAATGTGTTTTCTGATTTTATCAGTGTTTCTCCTTCCCTCTGTGTAGCTGGTACAGCAAAGGAGTTGTATTTGTATTATATTCTATATAGGCTGTGATAGGTTTCTTCCATGCCTGTAAGATTTTCTGCAGAATTCTATGTACAGCATTTACAACCTGTGTTAATGACAACTATAAAGTTGTTTGTCTTCACAGAATTAGATATGTCTGTAATACATTTGCCAGTTCAAATATGCTGAGGCAATAAAACAAATTCTGCTCATATTACTCACCATAGTAATCCCCAAATAATTAGTTTGTCATACTAGGTAACAGATCTGTGATGTGTCTCAATCATAAACTACATAATGCATGATATGGCCATAAAACGTTGCTGTTGCTTGAGACATGCAAAACCAGAAATCAAATTGTTTAAGTTCAATAAGGAGACAACTTCAAACTTACCTCTTTTCATAACCTCTTGTGGAGCTTTTCCACTTATAATGTAAATTAAATCTTGTTCTGTTCTTAAAACTTCCACTGGGTATGCTAGAAGAACCCCCTTAAGTGCATCCCCACCATTTAACATTGCACAGTTCAGTCAAAAAATGTATGAGCAAAATCACTCCTCTTTTTTATATAACTGTACTTAATGCACAGTTTTTGTCCCTAGAGAGAGCATCAAAATTACATGCCTATTGTTAGCTGTGTTGTTCTGCAAGCAAACATCTCTCAGACCTTGCTTAAGTGAATTTCCTAGTTGTTCACTTCAAATTACTTGTTTGTAACTAATAAGAGTTATTTATATGCATTCTTGTTATATTTTCCACTCTTTACAAAGAGGAATATCAATGCTTAAAAGCAAGCATATGGGTGGGGTTTTTTTCTTCCAATTTTACCTTTTGGCTGACATTCTTCTATCCTGGCACAAAAAACTTCCTAGAGTGTAATTCAGCCTGTAAAGTGTTATACATAGTGCTGACAATGTTTAGTGAATGTTGCATGCATAGGAAATTTACTGTTGGAAAAGAAATCATCCTGAATTGATTCCAAAAGCATTCAGCAAGTGTATGTGTGTGTGTGTGTGTCTGTGCTTGGGTTTTGCCTATGTGAATTTAATTTTCATGTCCAGAAACTGATGCTCAATTACCATAGAAACAGCAATTTTCATACATACACTAAAAATCAGTTCAGTACATGACATTACAGCAATTTGCATCAATGCTCACTCACATTTTCTAATTTCTAAAGCAAATAAATATGTCCTTAAGCAAATCTCTACCATTAGTGCAGTAACAAAGACGGAGAATGATTGCTTGTAGCACAATGTGTCATGTAGTAATTTCCAAAGGGCTAATCATATTAACAGAAAATACTGGTGCAAGTTTTACTTAAACTAGTAAAGTTTTACGGAGTTCTAGTGTCCTAGCTGCCCTAGCTGCTTAACCTCACAGTATTACAAAGCCATCCACAGTTTGAAACTGGTTTTATAGTTCACCTTTCTTATAAGCAAACAGCTGGCAAAAAAAAATATCATTAAATAACAATGCAAAATGTGGGAAAAAAAGATCATAAATAGAAGACTACTTGAATTTCTTAAATCTGTGGTAATGACCTCACTGGGTTCTCCAAAATGCAAAATAATCTGGATCTGTGAGGCTACCCTGAGTGTTATCAAAGCCAGAGGAATAACCTTAGTCTGAGTGAAATCCACCTGGGAAAACCATCTTGCTAGTTGATACTGTTCCAGAGCCAAAGATAAATTGGGCTGGGGCATTGTCCCCCAAAATAGACATTCTTACTGCTTTTCCTGACAGAACTATTCATGAGATATAATTGGCTGGGGTCCAGATAATGTGTGAGAAAGCATTTTGGAATCTCAGTGTTATGCTATGTCAGATAAAAACCTTTCAAGATCCCTTCCAACACAAAACCTTTGTCAAAGCCTTCTGTCCCTAGGACACAGCTTTCTGTATCTTAGCACTTTTGGGTTTGCATTTCTTAATTGTGTTAGGCAAATTACAGGGTTCCAGGTACCTAACTGGTGACTAATAGCTCTTCACAAGGTGTAGAAATGACTTAAAGAGAATTTTTGGCAGAATATGTTTGGGGTCCTGTCACTTATTAAAAAACCCTACTTTGTTTTCTGCCTAAACTTGCCAAGTCAGCATAATTTATTTGAATGATGTTAACTGACTACAAAGGAGAAAAACCAGAGACAGGCTCTCTAGGGCAAACAATTACAAGTGAGTTACACTGGGGTGTTGTGGCAGTTTTCAGATATCCATATGCATCTAAACAGGCTTGGAGCAATCTAAATCAAATTAAGGTCATTTTAACTTTGACTGCAAGTGACCTCATGGGGAATATAATCCATTTTAACATTCCCAGCTGCAGCTAACTCTTATTGAATTTTCTTGTGTATCCCTAAGCAGACAGCTCTCTGTGTGTGATGCATTGGCATTCTGTTGTTCAACGGTCTATGGCACCAAGAGGTGAAGAGAGGGTCCTGTAGTGTGGAAATCATAGGGTTAATATACGCAAAACTTTGGCAACTCTATGTTAAGTGGCATAAGAATCTCCACTGACAGTATATTACTCGTTACTCTGAGCTAGATCCAACCTTGCACACTTCAGTCTTTTTACCCCCAAAATTTTACCCAAGAGACACTTTTTCTGAGTATTATAGAGTACACTGGAAACAGTAGACTTGTATTAAGGCTCCAGCTCAAAATCTGTTTGGCACAATAACTTCCACTTAAAGGAAAATTGAGGATATAATGTTAATTGTTTTTAGGAACTAATTTTAATCTATGCATTCTGCTAGTAAAAATACATTCTGGAGCAAGTGTGCATGTAATTTATCAATATTTGTAGTGTGGCTAGAAGAACCTGTGGAATAAAGAACATCAAAAATCAACAGAAACAACAATAGTTATATCCATATGTTCTATATATGTATTAAAAATTGTGTGTGTGTATACATACACACACACAAATGTTAACCTACCAGCAGCTGCAAATTATTTAAGATTTAAGAACAGATTTTGCAAAATATATACAGTTAAAAGTCCATTCCCAGGGAAGAAATGTAACTTGTAGCTCAAATAACTCATGAATTTGTGGGTTGATGCAGAACCTGCTGGCACTCAGTTGAGGAAATGACAGTTTCTCAGGGCTGTTTCCTCTTCTTTTTCCCCTGGTGCATGTGGTGCTAGTTTCTATTTCACAGCATTTCTAAGGCCTATCGCTAGGGAATGGAGAAAACAAAAGCAATAGAATTCCCTCTAAGCCATAGCAATTGTTTTAACAGCTGCAGAACCATGCTACAGTGCTTTCTGTCATTCCAAGGGCTTCATCCATAGCTCACTGGAGGACTATTTCCAAAGACTTCAATGGGTTTCACTTCAGGCTTTTTCTGGACTAATCAACCATTTGTTAGTCCAAATACAAGTAATACATGTTCCTTGTATCTGTAGGCACTGTGCAGTAATGTGTCTTTAGTTGAATGCTACAAAGTAAATTACTTTTTCTGAAGCTGCTTTGGGGAAGCTACCTGCTGTATATCTGCTCATACAAGAGTATTTGCACAAAATATCAACTGTCTACAGCCTGTGGATCAAACTCAGATATTTATTGTGAACACTAAGGAAACTGCAAAGAACTAAGGAGATGCCTGTTCTGTCTTGTGAGCACTTCTGAAAGGAAAGGAAATGGTTTCTTTACAGAAACACATACAGACTTTTAACAATGTATGCTTTGAATGCTCTCCCCATTACTTTCTTCTGCACAGGGCTTCCCTAAATAACATGCAACACCACAAAACTCATTAGGTAGCATAAAAGTATTACTGTTCTGTATATAAAAAGATTTGTGCCTGGTCTAGCTAAGCTTAATGACACTGTCAGTAGTACCGAGCTGGCAATGAAGTATTGGCGTGGGTAATTCATCCCAAACGGGAAAGCACGGAGACATGCGGTTTTCATTTCAATTACTCCCTATCTGTGGGGGAGGAAATGCTTACCCACCTGGGAGAGAAACTTGATTTTATTGCAAGGCTGTGTCTGTCTGAAGTCCTCTTACAGGAGCTGGCCAGTGTATAAATGAGGCTTGTACGATGCTGCTTGCTTGGAAAGAGACTGAAGGAATGAGCAATTGATGAGACTAGAAAAGAACTGATCTGTGCTGAGGTTAGAGGGCAAGATAGCAACCCATGTTGATTAATCTCAATTTTTGTTTTTTAGTAAAGGAAAACTTGCTTTCAGTGATCTTCCTGAAATAGGATTTTATGCTTCCTCTCAGTTATTTGTGGATATGTTTCAAAAGGCTTGCATGTAATTGAAAAGACAGCCTGATGTGAGTCATTAAACATGCCTGACAGGGATTTGAAGAGGGAGGTGACATTCTTTGGACAGGAGAATCAGTGAGGCTTCATCCATGAGCCTGGGACAATTCTGGAGTTGTAATTAACCCAGACAGTGATATGTGTTGTATTACTAAGGCAGAACACTATAAAGGGTTCTCAGAAAGTTCTTAATTTATTGCACCTCCAGTTTAGGAAATGTGGGGATAGTATGTTTTCATCAGTTCTGGCAATCAGCTAAGCCTGGCTGAAATCCACTTTGGTGTATGGAGCTATTCTAACTTTCTAAACACTCATGAATTCCCAGAGGAAGCCATAGAAACCCCCTACCTGCAAAATTTTAGCTCATTGTTACTACTTACACTGTAATAGTGCCTTGAGGCTCTAATTTGCATGATATGCTCTTATGCAGCATTTTGGCTGGAACTTATTGCCCTCTGTAGAATCTAAGAGGTCACATTTTATGCTTTTTAATTACTAATTGAACTTAATCAGCAATTTTTAATTGTCCTAGTGTTCTGAACATGCTGCTGCCTACAGATTTTACATTTCTGTGTGATACAGTGTTACATTAAATTTCATTCTGGCCAACTTCTGCAGTATAATTTGATGACTGCATTCTTTTTCTTCATTACCTTTTGGTTCCTAAGCAACACTTATTTTCTGCCAAATTAGTTACCCCTTTACCTGATGTTCTGTGACACAAAACATACAGTAGTTCTGCTGAATACCATAAGGCATTTTAGTGCTGCAAGGGTTTTTTTTTTAAGAAGGTTTCGAGGCTTGAATCTGAATCAATGCAAAAATGGTTAAATGTCTCTTATATGTGTAGCTGCTACATTAATTTTGGGGAACTGGTGTTTTCATCCTACATCCTAGGAAAAAAGTGCCTGTATCAAAAAAGGCACATGCAACCATTATTCATAGACTTAACAAAACAGTAACTTCTGTCCACCAAGGAGCTCCTTTCCAATGGACTATAAACTGAGGGCTCACAAGGCTGTGTCTACACAGATACAGCTTTCTAAGGAGCAATAGAGCCTAATTCATAAAAATGGGAATAATAAACCAAGGAAATTCACACAGAACACAACGTACATTTTTATATTCAAAATAAATAATATTTCTTTTGAAATATAGAGTGTTCACATATGCTTAGATAATTTACCAAACTTTCATGAAATGCTGCTTTATTTAAATATCAAGAGGTTTATATCACATTTCTTAAAAGCCTTGGGATTTTTTTTTTTTCTCTTCCATCATGTTCTGTCTCTTGGTTACGTGTGTAAGCAGAGAGTTTAGGAATAGGTGAGGAATACAAGTAGTTGCCTCATGGACTGGACAGTATCAAATTCAGATTAGAAATGAAATACAGAAGGAATGCATTTAGTGTTTCTCTGATATGACTCACTAGTTCTGCTTTTGAGTTTAGTCCTCTGGTTTTATCTGTGAATAGTTCCAGTTACTGAAATACAGAGATGATGCTTCTGATCGATTACCTAACCCTTTTCTACAGTAATGGCATTCTAGCAGTTAATAATTCTGAACTAGAAACCAACCTCAACTAAGTGGCCTAGTCATGGTTGAAGGAGTGAGGTGTTGGGGTGGGTTTGGGTTTTTGTCCTGTTCAATATGTGTACCTTGATTTCATTCATCAGGTTAATGTAGTCCTCCCACTCCACCGAGAGACACCTCTTTGGCAGGAGTGTGGCAAGGTGATTGTTCCACCTACCCTTGAAGAAAAGGGATAAGAAGTGGCAAGAAATTTAAGCATTTCACACAACTCCATTGCACCATTCACTCTCAGAGAAAAAGATCAGAAAACTCTCAGTGGGAGATTTACTATTATTTTTTTACTTTCTACCTTTGTACACTGAATTGGTGGTCAAAATGCAGAACAGATGGGTTTGTTGCACAAATCGTTGTGGCCCATGATCAATCTTGTGTATTCATAAGATAACACTCTGAAGACCTGCAAGGTATTAATAAGTTGGAATGTTTGAATCATAACCTGAGATACTACTGCCAAGAGGGAAAAAAAAAAAAAGTGGGGTTTTTTATCTCCATTTGCATGAATTCTGTTAAAAAAATTGAGAAGTGGATGAAAGGAAGCACTTAGTCCAGTGTTGTTCATGTAAGTAATACATCCTGGGAGCAAGAGCCCAGTAACTGTTCAGTCACACTTTTTTTAGCAAAATCCTGGAGAATTTTTTGCTTTGCCTTCCATGTAGATAAAATTAAAACTTATCTAGATCACTGTTCAGAAGAGACTTGTCCCTATGTGCTCACTCTATCAGTAGTATGGAAGCAGGTGCACTTTTTTAGCAAAATAAATCATTTCTTATGTTAAATTGACTCAGAAATTTTTGGAGATTTGCATAGAAAGCAAAGAACCTGTCTGGTGTTCTGCAGGGACACTTGCCAGACCAAAAAAAAAACCAACCTACAACAACCCATAAGCAAGAGAAAATGTTTGATCAGTATCATGAAATATGAAGGCAGGCAATTTCAGACTGGTGTGAAGAATGATAGCTGTGAGAGTGCAAGTCTAAAGAAAAGAAGAGTTATTATTGCTTTAAGCTTTTGAAAATGGCATGCTTGACATTCCATGCAGGTAGTACTGGTTTGTGCTATATTCCTTTAGCACACAGTGAATGTAAACATAGGCAACTGCTTAAGCTTCATTCTGCTGTTCAGGATTTTTTTGTCAGTCAATGCATTTTCCAGTATTAGCCTAGAGTCAGTGCAAATCAACCCAACTTCTGTGTTTTAAACAGTCCATATAGTGCAAAATGAGGCCCAGTATAAACCTGGTAGTTCCAAACAGGTCTTTAAAACCTCATTTGCGACATAAAGCATAGAATTTCAAGTAAACTTGTATTTAATAACAGTCTTTGGAGCTCCTTATGCTGTAACACAGACCTTCAGGATCTCCTAAGACATCTGCATATGTGTTGTCAGATCTTGTGAGGCCACTGCTTATGGCTTTGGCAGATCCTAGAGCTCAGCCATCTCTGTTAATGACTACTCTCTTTTAACCACTTAGTGCATGTTACTTTTCTTATGGCATTTTTCATGGTATAAAACTGCATTCTGCAACCACTATCAAGAAAGTAGTGACTATTTCATGAAATATTTATTTGCAAATCCTGAATCTCCCCAATCATGCACAGCTTTTATGTTTGACTGTGTGATTGATTTTTAAGCAGTCACACTTCCTCAGTGAAACTGAAATAACTTTCTAACAGTATATGTTTCAGTTCGAGCACAATTTATTTAATTTTTCACCAAATAAATTGTCCATGCTAGACAATTTATTCTGAGCTGGGACTTTGGTGTGGTATAGCACAATTATATTCAGTCCAATCTTTATTAGAAATGCTCTTTGGGGGGCAGTAGGGCATAAGAAAGATGATGATGGAGGAGTAGTGGGAGTGGTAAAGGCATAAGAGAAATAAACATGTTCATCCTTAGCTCCTGTTCAATAGGAGATGTGTAACAGATGCCCAAGAGTTTTCTGATTATGAATTTGTTTATAAGCTTTACTTGAATATTAGAATTCAGCTGAGCAGTCCTGTTCAGTGGGTGTATCAAAGACTGTAGAGATGAAGCTGGAGAGAAGAGTGCTCTCAGAAACAAATGACAAGGATTATATTAACACTGTGCAAATAAAATGATTTGGCTAGTTCAGCATGCAATGGCCTGTCTAGTATAAAGCAGCAACAGAAGAAAACACATTGCACTAGTGTGCACTTAGAATGTCAGAAATTGCAACAAATATAGGCTCATCACAATCCATGGCCATTCCTCATAGGAAAAGGAAATTTCCAGAGGCTCTGAAGCCAATATCTTCTTTAACAACAGTTGCATAGCCTGAAAAATTTTGTAGATTCCTAGGAGGCCAGCAACCACTAAAACATTTTGGGGCAGGACAAAACTATAAATATCAAAGTAGATGTGGGTTGTGCCAGAATATTTGTCACCATTTTTAAATATATCTGAAAGAATGAAATCATTATTGCTTATATTTTCAAGAGAACTAAGGACATAAGAACTCCAAAAGAACTAAGAAGTGTAACACTAGACTATGGAAAGGAGGAATGAAGACAGTGATAGACATAGCTGTGCAAAATCTTTCCCATTGCCCTCCAGATGCATACAGAATAGTAACTATAGAAAGCACTTACAACTGTATGCAAACTCATTTGTATGTGCTTGTTATATTGTAGAGGGACTTTTGGCCAGGGACAGCTAGATGAACTATGAGACCTTCTGAAAATGCATTTAGATTTGTTTTAATTGTCAATCACTATAACGTATAATTAAAATTTATTACCAAATTAATCTCTGACATTACAATGTGTGAAGTTCTATATGCATGACCTGAAACTTGTATTTGGTATAGCAGTGAGTCATCCCAATGCCATTTTTAGTATTTAACAACTATTTAAAGCATCCTGAGCCTTACAAGCACTTCATTAGCTTTCTTACTTCTGAAGACTATGCACCATTCCAAATTAAAAGCATCACTCCCCATTAAAGCTTGCATTAGAAAAGAACAGCTTTGTTGCAGCTGTGCACCCATAACCTTGATTCAAGTTCTTCAAGAAGCTCAAAACAATACTCAGAATTATATTTTGCCACAGTTGTGCCCTTTTGACCAATCTGTATTTTCACCATTACTTGTCTGGAAAAAAAATGTCCTGTTTTATGAAGGACAGGCCATTGGTAAAACACTTACAGCAGGCTGTGGTGATATCCCTCATAAGCTAGAAAAGTTTTTACTTTACAAAGAGAAAGATTTCTCTTCCACTGTAAAACTTTAGTTACTCTGAAAAGATCCATCCTGTTTAAATGTTCTAGATCTTTGCTGCATTATAAGGTCATGCCTTGCCCCAGTTCTCTTGCTCTGGCTTTTTTAACTGCACTAGTATTAAGACAAGTTTTAAACAAGACAGGTGACCTCGTGTGAAAAAAACCCTGTGATCTAGGAACAAATGAGAGCATTCTTTCTGCAGTATTTGTGGCAAGGAAACCATGTTGGACGTTATGGCTGCTCTCTGGCAAAGAGATTGTAACAAGAGTGTGCCAGAGCTTCAGAGCAGTAACATGCTGATGGCTATTGCAGCCTCTAAATGTGCACTGTAACCTATTCAGATTTTTTGGCTCTTTGGAAACTCAGTAAAGCCAGAAAATTGTCCATGCATTAAAAAGAAATAATCAAGGGAGATTTTATGCCTAGATTTGTATCTGAGGTTAAGGGCAGCCTTAACTGAGAGCTAGTGTTGTTGGAGCAGAAACCCACCCACAGTGCTAGTATTAGTGCTAAGTGAAACAGTCTCCTTGTCCAGAGATGCTTCCTTTGGACTTAGGTGTGCTGATGACAGTATCAGAGATGTAGGCCCATGGCCAAGGCCAAGCACAGGCACAGCTATGACAGACCACCAACCTGGGTCTATAAAGCTTGATCACTTGTCAGTCCTGAGAGGTTCCTAGGATGGTGTACTTAGGGGCATGGTTTAATGGGCATGGTGGTGATTGGTTGAGAATTGGACTTGATGATCTTAGAGATCTCTTCCAACCTTAATGATTCCGTGATTCTTTGTTAGGAAACATGGGTAAGGTAGCTGCACCACTGCCCATGCAAAATAAACTATGTTGTCCTCATCCTTGGGGCAGTAAAATTCTGTTTGCCATTACAACCACAAATGCAGTTCCTTTGCTTCATAATTGGTAAGTAGCTGTAACTACTGTGCAGTGGCATAACCAGTTCATGTTGAGAGGCTTCTACCTTCTGTAATATCACTGAGAATGATGTAACCCTTTATTCTGCAAGGGCTTACCCTGGCATCTGCTGCTAAAATGTCCCCTTTTTCTCAGGAAGCACACTAGGCAATGTATCATCCAGTTGCTACTTCCAGAAGCAGTTTTTTCTGTAGGACTATACAAATTTAAAGACTTGGATCTGTTTCATTTGGGATCATGAACCTTATGTAACTGGCAAACAGGAAGGTCCTCCAGGAAGGCAACCATGAGCTCTAAAGTTAGTTGTTTCAGTCATTACAGGGCCTGGCATGAGAGGCGTATCTAAGGTCAAGTCCAGATTTTCCAGAGTGACTTTATCAGCATCAGTTGAGTGACAGCACATTTAAATTGCTGCAGGCAGCTGAGATCAGAATCTGGACCTTTGCCTATGAAATACAGCAGGGAATTGAGGAAAATCTGTGTTAAATATAGAATAATACAACAGCAAAGTTCTGGTTATGTCATCATAAACTAGGGAGTAAGCCATGGGTGGAATCTGATAATTCACAAGTAGCACGTCTGTAAATTAATTACCAGGGTCCACCAATGAAGGCAAAGGGAATGATGTAAGTCTCATGACTCACCAGGTTTTTAGTCATGTTTCTAACCCGCTGTTTCCAGTGATGAGTGCCTGGCAAAAGCACAACATCCACCTGGGAAGCAGAATGCAGTGAACTACTTTTTCCCTTCCCCACTATGAAGCTATGCTGAGGACAAGGGTGTGCAAAATCTAACCAGGGTAAAAGGAGATGCCTAGTTACATTTCCCACTCTTGGTAATATGAAGATTACTGATTGTGTGTGTAGGCCAAAGCCTGCTTTGCTCTTTTATAGTTATAGCTGTTAAGCTAAAAATAACAGTTCAAAAAGCTGTTCTTTAAGCAGACAAAGTTTTCTGGCCTCAGGCAGAGTGAGCGCTGGAATGCACGTCCTGAGTTGCAGCCCTTCTTGTTACTGACAGCTTTGACTCAAAGGTTAGAAGAAACACATAGTCTCCAACTAGTGAGTATTACCTTTTTAAGTTGAAATAAGTGTTAGAAGAACAGTTGTGATGTTACCATCTCTTATTTCCTGAAAACTATCCTCCCAAGACCTCATTTGCTATTGTTTTTCCTTCTTCTCTTGAACTCGGAGGGAGGTTTCCTCTCAGGAAATGTCCTGTCCCAAGCAATGAGGCATTGTTTTCCACCCTTGCCATGCTGCTCACACGGGACTTGTGTGCCAGTCTCCTGTACCACAGGAGTGTCTTGTTGCTGAAGCAGCTGGCAGAAAGGGCTGCTTAGGACACAGAAAGAAAATATAACATGTATCCTTTGTAGCAAACACTTTTATCTTCATCCTCCTAGGTGTGTCTCATTTTAACTCAGCTTTTTTTTTTCTCAAAAAACACGCTTTAGATTCCTGTTCACTGAACCTGACCCAGTTCAGCAGGAAACAGTGTGGAGGGGGTAGGAGTGGAGCTTTGGCTCAGAGACATGCCTTGCAGTCACACCTCCCAGGGCCATTCTTCGGAACTCAGGCATGGGACAGAAAATTCTTGAACCAGGACTTTGCTGTCCATGCTAGTACTGACTCTTTCTCTCTGTCATCATTGTCTCCTTTAATTTTTCAGCTGCACTTAACCTTATAAAGCTGTTCTTCTTGGGCTTCTGTTTGTGTGTCATGTAGGTACATCTCAGAAATGGAAAGGTCAGATGTTAGCTTGATCTGAAACAACTAGAAAAGGGCAGGTTTAACAGCCCCTACCTTGACTGAAGGTAACTGCAGATGAGCCTTCAACTAAAGTTATCTTCTCTGCACACCTTTAAGTGAGTTAATTGTATGGTCTTGGCACACACAAAGACTACATAACAAGTACAAAAAAAATATATAATTTCCTAATAGTATGATAAATTCCCTTTTTAACTTCTGTATATTTGAATTATTGTATTCTCTGCACTCAAGTTTAAATACCTATGAAAGCCCTGGATTTCTTTTCCCTAAGGGAAATCCACTTCCTCCAGCTTTCACAACTCTTCTGTTCCTTTCTCTGAGCATCCCAAATGAATCATAGAACCATAGAGTCATAGAACAGAGAATCATAGAACAACCCGAGTTGGAAGGGACCCACAAGGATCATCAAGTCCAGCTCCCATTAGGCATAGGACAAAACCCCAAGATCACACAAGGTGACTAAGGGCATTGTCCAAGCATCTCTTAAACTCCACAAGATGTGGAGCCTTGACCACCTCCCTGGGAAGCCTGTTCCAATGCTCCATCAGCCTCTGGGTGAAAAACTTTCCTAACATCCAGCCTGAATTTCCCCCCAGGACAGATTCATACCATTTCCCTGTGTCCTGTTACTGTCCATGGGCTGTATAAACCACGCTTGCAATTCCTGAGTTTTCTTAAGCAGAATATTAATAGTGTGTTATCTTCCAAGGCCTCTTCACTTAAAGGGCAGCAGAGTATTTTGCTGACATAAGCCTCCTTTTGTTTTTACAATGATGGGGGTAAAATAAACCAAAACACACAAAAAACTAACTGGAAGTTTTGTCAGGCCCATAGACAAAGAAGGTAAAGTTAATCGATGTCTGACAAAGATTGCCCTTGGAAGGTGCCAT